>JAWZYV010012270.1:0-384066 GCA_038373885.1 Cheiracanthium punctorium
TAAAAGTGCAGAAACTTATATCCTAAGTTGCATGTGTTCAGTGGATGGATGTGAATAACGAACTCCGAAGCAATGCACCATTCAATCACATCGTTTCACTCTTTCCAGAGACGACCGTAAAGATTGACCGTTGCAATTAAAATTGGGTGAAAATGTGTTTAACTTTAAACGCAAACTGCAATTTGGCAGGCTACACAGCAGTTGCGCAATTTTCCGATCCCCCCCCCCCCTCACCACACCCTTTTGATCTTCTGTCTAGCGATTTATTATGCTACAAAACTTTCTCCACATTACTGCAGTTCTGTAGGAAGAAAAAAAGAAAAGCATAAACAGACCACATGGCCTTTCTCTTTGTTAACATTTAACTGCTGGAGGAGCACCAGCAGAAATAATGAATCATCAGCGCTTGAAATGTAATGCATGTGTGTGTGTGTGTGAAGAGGATAACATTCTTTTCCTCTTTAAAGCTTATATAATAGCATAGAATATTTTTACATTACGAGAAAGGGAAAATTACCTGGCAAGGTATAAAATTAATGTAATACTGAGATATCAAATATACAAATGATGCACCGTATGCGTCCCCCCCCCCCTGCTGTTCGCGAGCGACCAGTGAAATTCCTCCCTTTCTGGTTGAGCTTGTTTATTTTATAATAGATAGATTTAGTTAAAAACGGTCTTTCAGAGAAATTAAAAACAACAACAACAACTGCCCTTTAAAAAAAAAAAAAAATGTTTGTTGAAAAATTTCCGGATTTGGGGTCCCCCTACTGTACTATTACTTTTGAAGAAGGGTTAGCTCTGGGAGACAAGTCTTTAAACATTTTGCAAAAGCAATCATTTGTCAGTGACCGAGAGTTACTGACAATTAGAAGGCTTGAGGACAAAATTTCTGAAGAAAAATTAAAATCTCTTAAACAAATTACAATCACTGCAATGTTTGAAAAAATGAAAAATAAATAAAAACTTAGAGGGAATTTATTCTTTTAATTTTGCATTAGTAATTGTATTTAATATTAAAAATAGTGTTTTAGTTCAGCAGCATAAATATTTTCTTTCATCAGTCCTTTAGTAAATTCTTTGTAAATTTCATTGTATTATTTATTGCATTAATATTCACATTTAATTGTGTTTTTATTCAACAGCATATGCATTTTCTTTCATCAGTTCCTATTTGTTTACAGTAAATTGACTATAATTTAAAGGGAAATTCTAAATATAAAAATGTAAACAAAAAAAATGACCTATAATCTGCAAAATCCTGTAATCCGCACAACCCTTGGTCCCAGTGAGTGCGGATTAGAGGGAGTTGACTGTATTTGTTTACCGATTGGGGAATACTTAAATTTGTTTACTATTCGGTCGCCGAATATTTAAGTATTCGGCTGAACCAAACATTCGGTTTGTCTGCCGAATAGGCAGTGTACCGAATACCAACTGAATATTCGGTGCATCCCTACTTTTAAATAAAATTTGAAGTTTTTTTATATTTTAATAAAATCATGCCACATATTTTCTGTCAAAATTCATCATTCATGAGTTCCCTGTGGTTTTGCTTATTCTAAGATTTGTGGATTTTCGACTTTCCCCTTTCAGATCAACTAATTCTGTTGTTCAGCAGGAAACATTTCATTGAATATGCTCCAGCATCTTAATTTTAATTATTTTGCTTTCGTCTTGAGAATAAATATTTTTCGTTTAGTATATTTTTATTTGAACCTCCAATACCTAAGATTAAAAATTTATTATTATTTCAACTTTAAATAATTTTTAACATTTTTTTAAAATTTAACATAGAAAAGAAAAATTTCATTGAAGAGGGCAAAATCAAATATAAATGTTCAAATAAATATTAAAAAAATAATAATGAAAATGTAACAAAGAATGCTTTAATTAGGAAAAAAATGTTTATGGGAAAAAAAAAAAACAGCATGCTTATGCTTAAAAAAAAAAAATTGTGCCATTTTACAGTATTGTCTTATACACAACAATTGCTTTTTTTCCTTACCTAATTGTTTAAACTTATGTAAACTGTGTGTTTAGTATGAATGTTTTTTTTTAAACTGTAAGTTATTAAATTAAATAACTTTGTAGAAATGTGACTTAAGTATGTATATTATGTATATATACTTATAATATTTTATTCTATTTAAAGTATGTAAATAGTTAAAACTAAAAAGGTATGTCATGAGTTTATTTGATGAAGCATTAAAAATACTATTTGAATGCTACTTAGTAAAAATTATTAAAAGTGTCTTTTGAGTACAATTTGGCAAAAACAGTTTGAAATGTTGTTCGCATTAGTTGGCAGACTTCATGAAAAATGCTGTTCACACGCTATTTTATACCTTGGGAATTTCAAAAGTTGGCAAGTCTGTGCTTGTTTAATTTTGTCCTAGTTAGAATGATGAAACATACTTTTTTGAGTAGATTACGAGTCATTTTCAAAAAATGTTACAAATGGTGTCCCATGTATTTAGTGGCATTCAGATTTTTTTCTTATGTTATTACAGAATTTGCATAAAGCTTGTGGAAAAGAAAACATTCTTAAGATATTATTTCATTAGTTTCAAAATCAAAAACAATTAAAAAAACGCCAGAAATGGATTAATAACATTTAGTGTGCTCTGAAAATTCCTTGTCCCTATGCAAAACTTCAAAAGAGAAACAGTGATAACTTTTTAAAAAAATAAGTTCATTTTTTTAATAAGACATATAATGATATATCAGATTCCTGACTCTTTTTTACACTATAAATGACTGAATTTATTAAACAGGATTTTTTTCTGCAGCTCATTACGTTTTGTCCTTCATAATCAAATTTATTTTCATGTCCATTATCGTAGCCTACGAGGATTGTGTTGTGTTAAGCCTGTTACGTTCACCTTGAAAACGCGAAATAGGGCGAGAAGATATCGCCGCTAGAGGGCGCTTTTACCGGGGAAAATATCGATCAGCTGGTCCGGATTTCGTGCATCTGAGTTTTAAAAAACTTCGTGTATTATTGGATTACTTGTAAAAATGTGAAAATATTCCTTGATTTTTAACACATTAGAGTTTTAATAACTTGGATTAATCTTTGTAAAAAACTAAAAATGCAAAATGACAGTATTTTAATAGCATTATCGCATGCAACACTGTAAATAATGCAATTTGCTCTTAGATTCTGTATTAAATGGTCGTACTAAATTTAATTTTTGTATCAATGTGTCATTTATTGCTTGTTTGATCATTTGCAGCAAAATGATGCTTTTCAAAAATAAAAACTTGCAAATTCTTTTAGAAAATAATACTCTTAATACATACATAAAATTACATACATTGCATAAAATTAATGAAAAATAATAAAAGGGTGAACAGTAAAAATAAATTTATCACAGATATGGTTGTCAAGGGTGATTGTGCCTCTAAATAAAAATCCCTGAAATTTATATCATTTTTAAGGAAAAACCTTGAACTAAAAGAAAGTTAATTACATATAACAAATAGTTAATTACATGCTACCAATATTAGATTTAATGTACTGATAGTAAATATTCAAGCAGTGAAATTCCTTAATTTTAACAATGAAAATGAAAAAATTATCTAACTTCTGATGGATTTCACTCTTTAGATGTTTAATGATAAATTAGTGTCCTTTGAATGGGATTCTTAAATCCTGAATACTAAATATATTTTATTTGTGATAAATCTGTTTCTAACATAGAATTATCAGTTACTATTCTTAAAATTTTAAAACCAGCCTTTTCCACATTTTCTATGACAGAAACTGTTAATTTATGTAGTTCATTGCCAGTCAATTGGTTTGTGAAGAAATATGCAACAGGAATCCTATAATCAGTTGATAGCCTTTTAAAAAGGAAACACAAAAGATTATTTGCCAACCTGTCACTGATTCCTATTTTTTCAATTTCAGTATCACAACTACCTAAAAACATATCAAGCTTTCTGTCATACATTAATTTTACTTTGATTGCCATTTCATCTATTATTAATGAGCCAAATTTTTCTTCTTCATGTGTTAAGTTTTTAAATTCATGATGAAGTCGCAACTGTATTAATGAAGTTATCCCAGTTTCTCCTGTTGAGTATCCAAGATACTTCTTTAATGTGCATTTGTGAGGAAGATTAAAAATACCCATGTTTCTAACAAAATCATATCCTTTAGGTGAACATTTCTGCCACAAAATGTAAAATTTTAGAGCTGTGCTATTCAGAGTAACTTTTTTCTTGCCATAATTTGAAATTTGCTCCATCAGCATAATACCAGACATCTTATTTTCTGACTTTTCCTTTATTATTTTTTTTAGTTGCCACTCTTCCATACTTTCTTTCTTTCTTCCTGCTTTTAAGGCAGAAATTTTATTTTTTATTTTTTAATTCTGTTCTGCAATGTAGAATTAACTTTCCTTAGAGCTCTCAACCGGTTGTGAAGCTTTTTAGTTGTAAGTGTTGCTTTCTTTTTTGCACTGTAACATTACAATTAGCAGAACTACTTTCAATTGGTTCTGCCGGTAAATTAACTGAGGCGTACGTCTCAGAATTCTTTCCTAAACAGCACTTTTTCAATACTGTATTTTCACAAAATCTTGAACTGGGCGACTTCCTTTTTTTGGATGATCCTGGAAGTTTGTATGATGGATATCCTGGGAAAGTACTCAGAATAACACTTGGAACCAGCCTTTTTCTTTTCGTGCTTTTGCTAAAATCATCATTTGTGAAATGTTTTTCACACACTACCGAATGATGTGTAGATTTCCACAAACTTCCCCGTTTTTCTCCTTCCTTGGATATAGCATTTATCCAAGCTGCTGTAATCTCTAAATTTGATGGAAATTCAAAGAAACTTGTTTTTATAGATCCTCCAGCTATCGATTTACAAATCGGTACACAACAGTACTTCATTGTAGCGTTTTATTAGCGTTTAAACGAAAACAAATAAGACTCAGTTTAGCATGTAAACAAATGGAAATTCGGGATGTGTTTTCCCCGGTAAACGTGCCATCTAGCGGCTAGAAATGAACGTATTTTTGTCTACCTTTTTAGCTTTGAAAAACGGCCAAAGTAACAGGCTGGAGATAATGCCCATAGGCTACGCCATTATGTTACCAATTTTTTCATAGCAGAAGTTGCTCAAGATGGCAACACATGATTAAATGATTACTTCTAATGTTGTCACTAACTCATTCTGTGGTTGCCTGCTGTATTTGGATGATTCTGTTATCAGAAGAAAATATTGATTAAAATATCAAGGTGAGTACATTTATTCAGTGTCCACTATGTTACCTTTCTCCTTTTAAACTTTCAAGTAATTAAGGTTAAAGCTAATAATCTTTTTAAGGCTTTATAGGGCTAGATGATAAATGATATAAAAGCTAAGCCTAAATAGAACAAACAGAATAAGTAAACCCAAAGTGAAGATTTTTTGTCTACTTTGTTACCTGTCCACTGTGTTACCTCAGTGCTAGTAACAGAGGAGACAGCATTGGTAACAAAGGTGACACTATATTTTAAAAATATATTTAGAAAGAAAAATAATATTAAACAGAATTTGGTGTTCTGTAAGGTTAGTGTACTGTAATGTTAGTATAAGACTTCATATAAAATAGGTCAAGCAGGGGCGGGTAAAATCTGGCATCTTATTTAAGGAAGTCTCAAAGCCAAACTATTTTATTTATCTTAAGGAAGTGTCAAATCCAAACTATTTTATTTATCTTATGAATTTTGATGCATATTTAAAGATATAGTATTTTTTTAATTTTCTCAAAATGCATTCATAGAATGTTACATTTACTTATACAAATACTGAATCCACAACTTTCTTCTGTGGTAAAGAAAATGTTGGTAGTACAAAATTAACCATATATTTAGCTAAAAATATGTTAATACTTTGTATGAAATAACTCATTTCAGTGCATTTTAAATGTGTTTCTTTTTTATTGAATTATGTTTTAATTTACAGATTATTTTGCACCATGCCTCTATCAGCTGCTGAAAAACAGCGACGGTACAGAGAAAAAAGAAGGTTAGATCCATCTAGGTAGAATTCCAACAGAGAAAAAGATCTTCAGCGGTATCGTGCAAAAAAGAAACTTGTCAACAATATGTCAGATAGAATGCTCAGAATGAAGAGAAGACAATGGAGAGTGACTAAACAAAATCAAAGAGCCAAAAAGAAAACAATTCAAAATATAGCGACCCCACCTTGTTCGCCAGAAATGAACAATTCTTTGCAATCTTCCTCAATCCAAAACAAGTTGAGAGGAAGGAAAAAAGTTTCTAGAGATAAAGCACGTTGTTATCGAAAAATAGAAAAATTACAGCAGAAAAATTATGAACTCCAAAAGCTTTGTAACAGACTCAAAAAGCGAGCACAAAGAGCAAGCTGTGCTGCTGCTAAAAAGACACAAGGAAAGAGTTTGTCACCCAATTCTAAGACAAATAAAATGTTGACAAAAGTTGGATGCAGAGTACCAGAAACAGTTCGGAAGCATCTTTTATTTAGTAATACTTTGATGGACATAATGCAAAGAAGATACACTTCCCTAGCACATGATAAAAAAAGAATTATTCGATGTATATTTACAGAAAAGATATTAAAACATTACAAACTCCTTCACATTAGTGGTAAATATCTTGGCTTATCTCAGCAAGCTCGAGTAAGGAAAAAAAGAGAGAAGGATGAAAAAGAAAAAAAAAAATATTTGTGAAAAAGTTCTTTTTACGAGATGATGTTAGTCGAAATACTTCTGGGAAAAAAGAAACAACCACATATAAGAAAAATAAGCAACAACGAAGATATCTGCTTGATACTATTAGAAATATCTATTGCAAAATTATAAAAGACGGAGGTATTGGAAAAACAATTCCTTATTCAACTTTTTGCAAGCTTCGGCCATTTTATGGACTGATTCCCAAAATAACAGATCGGAATACTTGTGCTTGCAAACTGCATAGCAACATGCAGCTTATGGCAGATAAGCTGCACCATAAAAAAAAAAAAAAAATGCTTCAAACTTCTGATTGCCATAAACTGGTTGAGCAGATTGTTTGTAGTCCATCTAATTCAAGGTGTATGGATAGCAGCTGCAAAACTTGTAAACATAAACTAATCAAGATGGAAACAACTGAAGCCAAAGCTCTTGCAGAAAGAGTTGAATGGGACCAATGGGTTCGTAAAAGGGAGGAAAGAGAACAAAGAGTCACTGGGAAAAAAAAATATTTTTTATGTGAGCATAGTAAAGAAAGAAAAAAAAATCAGGGAACTATTGCAGAGCTTTCAAATAATTTTCAGAACCAAATGAACAAGTTTAAATTACATATATTTAATATTAGACAACAGCATCTAGCATATACAACTTGCAAGGACTACCTATTGAGTTCAGAAATCATTATCCACATAGACTTTGCTAAGAATTACAATTGCAAGCTAAATGAAGAAATCAAAAGTTTTCATTTTGGCGCATCACGTAACCAGGTTACACTACACACTGTGGTTATTCATGCATATGGAATTAAAGATGCAATATCTCTGTGCACAATTTCAGAGTCTACAAATCATGGCCCTGCTGCAATTTGGGCCCATCTGGAACCTATATTTAAATACATCAAACAAGAATTCGCAAGTGTAACAACCCTTCATTTTTTTTTCAGAAGGACCCACAACTCAATATAAACCAAAAAAAAAAAACAATTTTTATATGCTCTGCACTCACATATTTGAGTTAGGATTTAAATGTGCAACATGGTCTTTTTTCGAAGCATCGCATGGAAAAGGTGCACCAGACGGTGTTGGTGCCAGTCTTAAACGCAAAGCTGATGAGCTAATCCGTAAAATTGATATTCCTGATGCGCAATCATTCTTTTTGAAGCATTGTGTGAAGTATCACGAGTGAAGCTGTTTTTTGTTTCATCATTTGACATAGAAAATATGGGGAAAGAAATAAAGAAAGTTAAAACTGTTCCGGGAATAATGAAAATTCATCAAATAGTGACATCATCAGCTGGGAAATTTCATTACCGTAACGTCTCATGCTACTGCAGCTATAACCATTTCCCTGATATATTATGTTCATGCAATTTTTCATTTCAATTTTTTGATTTTTTTCAGTTAGCACGCAAAAAATTACCTGCAAAAGAAAGGCATTTTTCAATAAGTTCATCAGAATCTGAAGACGATACTATCGAATACAGAGATGAAAGTGACAGAGAGTCTATTGATGTTGAAGCTTCAGTGTCAGAAAAGTTGGAATTGGAACTTTTATACTAGCTGAATATCCCATACACTCTGAAATATTTTATGTTGGAAAAATTCTGGCTATTAATGGGAATTTGTTAACTGTAGACTTCATGAGAAAGTGTAACATATCTGGTAAAGTCGAGAAGTTTATATGGCCTGAATTACCTGATGTATCAGAAATGCCTTCAGAAAATATAGTTTGTTTGCTTGATCCACCTATCCCTGGACGAAGAGACACTTTTACGTTTCCAATATCATTTGGAACAACTTACAATGTAAAATAAAATATCGTAAAGAAAATATATTCCGCATTAATAAAAATAAGATTGACAGGCCTGTTTTTTGTGTTTTTCAAATGTTTCTCACATTATTTCTTAATAACTGTAATGTTGAATTACAAGTAAGAAAGGGATAAAGTTTTATTAATGCAAATCTTTACTTTTTATTTTTGTCCATTCTGCTACTATATGTCCACTCTGTTACCAAGTAATTAACATAAATAAATTTATATTTTAACTTTTAAATTGACATGTTTGAAGCATAGATTCATGAAATCTATAAACAAGGAGTGTAATAAACGAATGTTTGTAAAATAATAATTCCTCATTTTTTTCCCTAGCAAAGAAATATGTATTGCCTGCGTAAAACATAAGTAACAGAGGGGACATAAATTAATCAATAGTTTAAACAATTGTATTTATGTAAATATTATAAAATATTTATGATACTTATTACCTATCATACAATGTATAGAAACAGTCTAATGATTATTATAACGTCAATTTTTTTCTCAAAAATTACTTCAATGTCTGGTAACAGAGTGGACATTTTTCATCTTTTTATTAAGTAAAAAAATTAATTTTGTCACTTCCAATATCAAAAGTGTATGAATTTTGGTAAACTTAGCTAAATTGGATAGTTTACTAGCCAATAATAATTAAAAGTTCTAGAAAAAAAAAATACTTATTTTTTAGCACATTTTCAAAATTGGAATTGTAACATTTTTTGAGAATGACCCTTACCCGGTTACAAAGCTGGGGTGCAGCAGAAAACAGAGTTCAAATTTTTGTCAGGTCTTCGTGCTGAGGTTCTCAAAACTGCATAATACATATTTTTAACTGTGACATCAATGGTGAGAGCTCCATAGAATCATTTCTGTGCTGAGCCCTTGTGATAAAATAAATTTGATTATCTGAAACGAGTTCTCCAACTCTGGATTGCTAATTAATTCTCAAGAAAGGAAGACCTTGAATTTATATCTTCATGAGCCTTTCTGCAATTTTCTAATCAAGTATCTGAAAACTTCAATGTACTGAAGTTGAAAAAGGCTCACCATAGATTCAGTTTCTGAAAAGTGGATTGCAATGCTTAAAATTTTGGAAGCTGCTGATCTAAAAGACATTTATTAGATAATTTAAAGGAATGAAGTTTAATAAAATAATTGAAAGTTATTTATTTATGATTCATTGGAATTTGACAATGATGATAGAGGAAATTAAGCTTGCTTGTGAGTTATCACCAGGCTGAGGCATCATTGGCGCCGGCAGAATATTTCCTGGGGGGGGGTGCGAAAATTACTTCAACATATGGTTACCATGTTGGAAAGAGCAAAAAAGCAAGGGAAAACATACAAAAATCCAGGGGGTCCATTGCCCCCCCTTGCCCTATGCTGCCAGCACGCATGCGAGGCATGTGCTTTCATACCCCAGAGCCCATGGTCGCAAAGGCATGGTTGGGCAGCTCAGGTTTTGCCCGCAAGTGGGCTGTTGTGCCAATGCTTAACTTTTAATTGAGGAAATTAGAGAAACGTAGTAAGGGGCAAGTTTTTTCTCAATATCTGTAGCCACCCACCCACTTTTTTTCGAAATGAAATTCCAAAAAAAAAAGAGATCACAATTTTTCCATATTTTCACAGATTTTTATTAGTGTGACGACATACAATTATACATAATGCCATACAATATTGTGACATATACAGTAAGTACAATGCAAAATGGCTAATGCAGACAATAACGTTATGGCAAATAAAATTTTTAAAAAATGGCCGATGATAAGTCCTATTAGTGAAACCAGTTTAATAACAAGACCAAAATACCGTAATTCATAAATATTTCTGTATTCAAAGACATTTTTAAATAACATAGTTACACTAATAAATAAATCATTTCATTTTAGTGATGGTGCTTTCCAATAGTCTGTCAATTTTACCATTTTCTGTTTCTTACGGAAATCCTTGTAAGCCTGCCTGCTAACACACAGCGTAGCTACAAATTGTATACACATCATCAGATACAGGATATATTCCCACTTATATGACCTCATAAGAATACTGGTGGCAAATGTTCCTATTGAAGCACCTAAGGCACCTGTGCCTTCGATAATTCCTCCTACTGTCGACAGTGCGCGATGATTTCTTTTGATCAGCTTGTTAGTACTTAGTTCGGCTGACACGGAAGTACTAATCACTATGTAGGGAGCTTCTACAAAGAGACCCAAAACCATAAATAATGGATAATCGATTTCTGGACGCATCTGAAACAAAAATAAATAAATAAATAAAGCAAATAGCTGCAAAAATAAGATTCGCTTGGATAGTTGTAGTGCTTACACTGCATTTTGAGGAATTATACTGAAAAAAAAAAAAAAATTCTAGATGTTATTTCTCTAATCAATTTTTTGTATTAATTTTTTATTTAAATTCTATATAATATGAAAAATATAGGCAAATTAATTGTGTAGTCTTGACAAAACCTGACCAATATAGCAAAAAAAGAAAATGTTATTTTTTTAAATTTTAAATATGACAGCCAAGGTATACCTCATTTTTTCTATCATTTCTATTTTTCAAATAATTCAAAAATTCATGTTTAATGACTATTTGCAAATGCTCGAAGTGGACACAATAGAAAAAAAAATCATATTCAATGGTTATAGAGGTATACTTTTTGACAAAAGAACCTCAATAGCATTCAAACTTAAAAAAATTAATGAATTATGATCGAATTTAACCACTGGAAAACACCAAACTTTATAAATGCACAAGATCATATTTTTAAAAAATCAGCAAAACCTTTTTACCAATATTCATTAAAATGCTGTACTAATGAGATTATTGAGCCAGAAATTAAGGCTGAAGAATGACGTAAAATGCCTAGGGTCGGGAGGGGATCCACAAAAATAATGTTGTTCAACAGAGAGGCCAAGGACTACAGAAGCGTGAGAATTCCAGGTTTAGTGCATTCCAGTCTTAGTGGCTGTATACTTAAATACAGGGTCATTACACATGGTTCATCAGGTTTTGGAAGTCTCATATCTGCAGAACTACAATGCATATCCATTTTTACTAATAACCAATTGAAAGACAAGAGTATATTGCGAAGTTTTTTTTTTTTTTTCTTTGTCATTGCAGGCTTCTTTGGAATTCTCCAAATGGCTGGGTTATAAATTTGAAAAATGGAAATTACAATATCCTATTTCAATTGGTTAGTAGTACAAATTGATAGTCTTATAGTTTTGCATGGCATAATATAACACTTCAAAACCGGATTCATCATTTCTAACCACCCTGTGCATTGCAGTTTTGTCAAAAAGGTGCAGTTGCTGGGTTCTTTGACAAATGCTGTATTATTATCATCATCATATAAGTTGTTCTTACCCCTAATTCAGATATGTGTCCAAGAAACAGAATTGGTATGGATGTCAGCAAGAAGAAAACACACACCAGAGCACTTCTTTTGAATAGATCCACGAGTATTCCTGCAAAGACACCTCCAATGCTTCCTCCGACAACGTACATGATGGAGTAATAGGCCGTCGATTGAATGCTCAGTTCAGAACTGGCTTTTGCTATCAATACTGGCACCCAGAAAAGGAAAAAGTAACCCACCATGCGAGAAAAAAACATGCTGAAACTAAACTCGATGACCCCTGGCAGAGTCCAAGCTTCATACATTGTAATGGACTGATTGGAGCCGAGCCACGTAGGCATCTCTGCTTGTGCTGGAATTTGAAAAGAGAAGAAAATTAATCTTGAGAGGTTTAGAGAAATCTGTTGCTAATGAGAAAATTGAATGTTTTCCAACAAAGTTTAGACTAATGATTTCAGTTTGTTTGTCCGCTTTATACCTTGCTGCGAATTGGCATCGATTACCACAAGATTTATTTATGCCATGTTGTTGTTGCTCTCGTGTCCATGGATAGATGATTGCACTACCCATGGAAATAGGTGCCATTGCCCCTGAGGGGGTTAGACTTCTGTCTGTTGGTCCCTAATTTTGAACCAATTTCAGATGAGGGACCAACCAGCACCTGAAATCTGCACCCCCAGAGGTATCATTTAAACGTGGAGGGCATTGAATCCACAATGAATTTTACGTGCACCAGCTCCCATTATTGTACCCGTCCCACAGCAGTCCAGCCGCAAGAGGAGTTCACCCTCCCAAGCACTGGCCGAGCCGGATGCTGCTACACTTCCCTTGTTTTTACGTGAACAGTGACCAGACCACTGTGGGACTGTTTATGTTATTGATGTGTTTTATACCATGTCTCCTATTGAAAATCAGTGGCGTAACTAGAGGGGCATCTGTTCCCAGGTGCCAAATTGTATATAAAACCTTCTCCATTGCATTTTGGCAAATATGAGAGGGCGCAAAATTTTCGATTGTCTCTGGATGCTGAAAACCCTAGCTATGCCGCTATTGAAAATGGCTTATACAGCGCAAGTACATCTCTTACACAGCAATACAGATCATTCCATAGAGAGTCATAATTTTAGAGATCCTAATCTCTTTCAAATGAATTTTTAGTTCCTAAAATTTTTTGTTGAAAATAGTGTAACCGTTGCCAGATTTTGGGATTTTTCCAAGAAGGGGCAGGTACTTAAAACTTTAACCCTTGCTTATCCTTTTTTAAGTTTTTACACTTGATTTGTCATCCAGGGACAGGAACCCTAAATTTTCTGTAAATGCACTCGCAGAGAGATCCTACAGGTTTTCAGAAGAGCATCCAATTCCGATGACAGGAATACGTATTTCGGAATGTGTTTCTTAATATTGTTCGCATCTGAAAGATTCCCATTAGCTAGGAACAGCCTACAAGCATAGGCACACCCACGGAGGGGGCTAACCCCCCCCCCCAAAGATGGGGGTTAGAAGTAAAAAGCTTTTAAAATTGGAAAATTGTCACGTAATGAATTAAAATATTTGATTTTTTAAAATTGTCTTAAAATTATTTCTAAAATACTTTTTTTAAAACCACTTTTTTCTTTTTTTTTTTTAAATAAATACTTACAGTTAGTAATGCAACACAGTTGAACTCGGTTACTACATCAATGAAATGAACAAATAATTATTTAAGAATCGATAACGAATTACGTTGATAGTGGGCTTGTATTCTATGGACCAGTTCTAACAGAATATTTTGACGTTATAAGATAATTGCAAGTATAATCGAGGTCGTACTAACCAGGTTCCACAGTATTTTTAGCCTCCCCCTAAACTAAAATACTGTGTGCGCCACTGCCTACAAGGATTAATGTATTGAGCATTTCAGTGGTTCTATTCCGAGTAAACTGGTTTTCAATTTCTAATGCAACTGATGTCATGCATTAAAAATGATGTAGTTAAATGTTGAAAAGCTTTGACTTAAACGACAAAATTACATCACAAGCAAGATAGTTTTACATTTACACTGATTAAACTTTGAGAATACATGCAAATTTACAACTCCCTGTAGTTTTAAATATATTTTGCCACACATGCGAAGAAAATAAAGTTACAACAGTACAGTTCAAACCTAAGTTTTTTAAAGCTCCAGGTAGATAATATTTCATTTGTTTCATGGTTATGCACTTTTATTTTTCATTTAAAGTATTTTCTATTTAACACAAAGTATTCAGTCTAAGAGCACATTGCTCTTTTACTTCCTTGTACGTAGTATAAGGAAGTAATGTGATCCCGAAAAATTTTGGGGGCCAAATTTCGACAAAAAAACCGATTTTGACTACCTCTAAATTTAATTTTAAAATTTTTTTCGATGCATCCTATCGTAGGCTAGCATGCACGATCATATTAACGCGTCTGCAACTCATTTTGACCAGCGGCGAGTCTGCTGTGGCCAGTTTTTCCATGCCGTCTGTACGTACGTACGTACGTATATGTATGTAACTCGCATATCTCAAAAACTATTGGTCGTAGAATGTTGAGATTTGATATTTAGGATTGTTCTATGATCTAGTTGTGCACCTCCCCTTTTGGTGGCAATCGAATGGATAGTTTATGTACAGGACCGCCCAAAAGATTCGAAATACATTACGCTCTATGGGCCGAAATTCATTAAACTCGCCTAACTCAAAAGCTATTAGGCGTAGAATGTCGAAACTTAATATTTTGGATAGTTGTAACATCTAGTTGTGCACCTCTCCTTTTGGTTCCATTCGACTGGATAGTTTATCTACAGGACTGACCAAAATATTCGAAATACATTACGCTCAATGGGCCGAAACTCATTAAACTCGCATATCTCAAAAACTATTAGGCGTAGAATGTTGAAACTTTATATTTAGGATTGCTGTAACATCTAGTTGTGCACCTCCCCTTTCGATTCCATTCGACTGGATAGTTTATCTACAGAACCGCCCAAAAGATTCGAAATACATTACGCTCTATGGGCCGAAATTCATCAAAGCGTTTTTTAGAGGTATTGGGCTATTTCAAACGACTCAGAAGTGATGTATGCTGTAAAGAGTTAGAAAATGAATTTCTCCATTAAAAAAAGTGTCTTTATCATTTGTTGTTCTGCTACAGGAACACTCAAAAGATTTCCAATACATTACGGTCAATGGCAATTTTAGGGGCATTCATCCATTTCAAGCACAATACCGTCCTACCACATAAGTTAGGTAATGGTCCGACACGGTCACGTGCCTCCCTCAAGAACTATGCCAAAAGTCGCCAAGCTTGGCGACTTTTGGTGTACGTGTGTGCATATTTAACTCTCAAATCTCAAAAACTATTATGAAATTTCATATATAAGAATGTTGTAACATCTAGTTGTGTATCTCGATTTTTGGTTCCAATCTACTGGAGAGTTTATATACAGGACCACCGAAAAGAATTTTAGTACTTTAATGTCTATGGACATCTTCAATATAATACAACTGTAGACAGTCATTGTTTGGTACATGCCCAAAAACTCGCCGTCTGTCCTCGACCTTGGCGAGTTTTGGCGAAATATCGCCAAATTTGGCGATAGTCAGTCATTTGGTCCATGCCCAAAGTATCGCCATTTGTCATCTTTCTTGGCGAGGTTTGGCGAAATATCGCCAAATTTGGCGATAATCTGTCATTGTTTGGTTCATGCTTAAAATCTCGCCAAATTTCGTCGACATTGACGAGTTTCGCAGAAATATCGCCATATTTGGCGCCAAAAATTATTTCATATATTGTATAACACTAAAACTTTAACCCGTAGATTTTTGAACTTTTGTATTTAGAAATATTGTAATATCTAACTGTTTTCCATATCTTTTTTGACAGCAATCGACTGAGAATTTATTTACAGGGTGAGCCAAATGACTTTAAATACATTGAGGTGTATGGATGCATTCAATTCATTGAAAGTCTGTGGTCAATGACTACTTTGGCTATCCCCAAAATCTCGCAGACTATCTCAAGTTTGTCGGCTTTTGGTGAAATATCGCCAAATAAAGTGTCAGAAGGAAATATTTCAAATTGAACTCAGCTTGGCGATATCGAAATATTTGTCTAGAAATCGCTAAACCTTACTATTATTGATATTTTATCTCTTTCAAACAAATAAGATTAGAGGAAGTGCGTCGAAAATATTTTTGATCTAATGGACGTGCAAGGAAGTCATGTGTTGGACACATCAGATTTTTTTACTTCCTTGTACGTAGTATAAGGAAGTAATGTGATCCCGAAAAATTTTGGGGGCCAAATTTCGACAAAAAAACCGATTTTGACTACCTCTAAATTTAATTTAAAAATTTTTTTCGATGCATCCTATCGTAGGCTAGCATGCACGATCATATTAACGCGTCTGCAACTCATTTTGACCAGCGGCGAGTCTGCTGTGGCCAGTTTTTCCATGCCGTCTGTACGTATGTATGTAACTCGCATATCTCAAAAACTATTGGTCGTAGAAAGTTGAGATTTGATATTTAGGATTGTTCTATGATCTAGTTGTGCACCTCCCCTTTTGGTGGCAATCGAATGGATAGTTTATGTACAGGACCGCCCAAAAGATTCGAAATACATTACGCTCTATGGGCCGAAATTCATTAAACTCGCCTAACTCAAAAGCTATTAGGCGTAGAATGTCGAAACTTCATATTTTGGATAGTTGTAACATCTAGTTGTGCACCTCTCCTTTTGGTTCCATTCGACTGGATAGTTTATCTACAGGACTGCCCAAAACATTCGAAATACATTATGCTCAATGGGCCGAAACTCATTAAACTCGCATATCTCAAAAACTATTAGGCTTAGAATGTTGAAACTTTATATTTAGGATTGCTGTAACATCTAGTTGTGCACCTCCCCTTTCGATTCCATTCGACTGGATAGTTTATCTACAGAACCGCCCAAAAGATTCGAAATACATTACGCTCTATGGGTCGAAATTCATCAAAGCGTTTTTTTAGAGGTATTGGGCTATTTCAAACGACTCAGAAGTGATGTATGCTGTAAAGAGTTAGAAAATGAATTTCTCCATTAAAAAAAGTGTCTTTATCATTTGTTGTTCTGCTACAGGAACACTCAAAAGATTTCCAATACATTACGGTCAATGGCAATTTTAGGGGCATTCATCCATTTCAAGCACAATGCCGTCCTACCACATAAGTTAGGTAATGGTCCGACCACGGTCACGTGCCTCCTTCAAGAACTATGCCAAAAGTCGCCAAGCTTGGCGACTTTTGGTGTACGTGTGTGCATATTTAACTCTCAAATCTCAAAAACTATTATGAAATTTCATATATAAGAATGTTGTAACATCTAGTTGTGCATCTCGATTTTTGGTTCCAATCTACTGGAGAGTTTATTTACAGGACCACCGAAAAGAATTTTAGTACTTTAATGTCTATGGACATCTTCAATATAATACAACTGTAGACAGTCATTGTTTGGTACATGCCCAAAAACTCGCCGTCTGTCCTCGACCTTGGCGAGTTTTGGCGAAATATCGCCAAATTTAGCGATAGTCAGTCATTTGGTCCATGCCCAAAGTATCGCCATTTGTCATCGTTCTTGGCGAGTTTTGGCGAAATATCGCCAAATTTGGCGATAATCTGTCATTGTTTGGTTCATGCTTAAAATCTCGCCAAATGTCGTCGACATTGACGAGTTTCGCCGAAATATCGCCAAATTTGGCGCCAAAAATTATTTCGTATTTTGTATAACACTAAAACTTTAACCCGTAGATTTTTGAACTTTTGTATTTAGAACTATTGTAATATCTAACTGTTTTCCATATCTTTTTTGACAGCAATCGACTGAGAATTTATTTACAGGGTGAGCCAAATGACTTTAAATACATTGAGGTGTATGGATGCATTCAATTCATTGAAAGTCTGTGGTCAATGACTACTTTGGCTATCCCCAAAATCTCGCAGACTATCTCAAGTTTGTCGGCTTTTGGTGAAATATCGCCAAATAAAGTGTCAGAAGAAAATATTTCAAATTGAACTCAGCTTGGCGATATCGAAATATTTGTCTAGAAATCGTTAAACCTTACTATTATTGATATTTTATCTCTTTCAAACAAATAAGTTTAGAGGAAGTGCGTCGAAAATATTTTTGATCTAATGGACGTGCAAGGAAGTCATGTGCTGGACACATCAGATTTTTTTAGTTTGTTTCTTTGTTTCTTTGTTCAATCTAGCATTGAGTAGCAACAAACATGTTGCTTCTATGGTAACTATAATATTGAAAGTAGAAAATAAAATCAGTTAATCCATGGATTAAAGTACAATGATAGACATTATTTTGTCAAAAATTTCCAAAACATGAGGGATTCATTTTTTCATCCTATTATTAACATTTTTATTCCCGTGCAAAGAATAGGTACTTCAGCTTCTAATCTATGTAAAGGAAGAAAGATGTAGAAGATTTGAGGCAAATCAGTATAGTGTACCCAGTTCTGAAACAAAAATATGGGTTATTTTATAAAATCAATACACCTCTTAAACAAGCTTCTATTTATTCAACTAAAGCATTATTAATTATAAACGAAGAAAACTATTTTTTTTTTCAATTGGGAAGTAATAACTATTTTTATTAAAATTTTGTCTCCAGTTGCAGTTTCACATTTTGGAGACAAACTGAAAAAAATCTGAAATCGAAGGCGTTTTATTTCCTTAAGTATAAAGTTTCACTGGTGTGTATGTTTTTCCAAGATATGTTTTTGAAAAAGAAACTATTTTTTCCCCAGGAAAACACTCAGAAATTATAATAGTTAAGTTTGTTAACTGGTGACGAAAATTAATTTAGCTTTTGCAAAGAAGTGCATCATTTTGTAAATTATTTTTTAACTCCTTTTCAATAAATCTTATTTAGTAAATCCTCTCTCAATTTTTTACGAAACCAATACAATGTAACTTCTATGTCTCGAACCTTGATATTTCGCCGTAAACGCGTTTTCCCTTGAGAACTGACTCCCTTTCATTTGACATCGTTACTTCGAAAACGCGACATC
Source organism: Cheiracanthium punctorium (assembly GCA_038373885.1). Classification (NCBI taxonomy): domain Eukaryota; kingdom Metazoa; phylum Arthropoda; class Arachnida; order Araneae; family Cheiracanthiidae; genus Cheiracanthium; species Cheiracanthium punctorium. Next base: position 18,953 of record JAWZYV010012270.1, read on the forward strand.
TCGAAAATTTCCGATTTCCCTTCGACTTAAGATATCGAGGTTATACTGTAGTTTAAAATTCGAGAAAGGAAAATAGGTATTCAAAACAGATTTGTGTCTGAAGAAAGAAACAGAATACTAGGCCACAGACAGCTCGTAGGAGCTGGAGGAGCTGTGGCTCCACCTAGAATATTTCAGACGGGATCAGCTCCCGCTTGAAAAATTGTTCCTCCATATCTGTTTATGGTACATTGTTCACCTCAAACCTGATTTCAAAAATTAGTCATCTTTTTCTTGGAAATTCACACAATAAACAATAAAGAGAGAAGGTAGTGAGCACACTTGGTTGTGCCTTCACCCTTTTTTTCATTGTTTACAACCCATGGACATTACATGACAATAATGATGGAAATATGTACTTCTATCTTCCAGAATTGGGAACAATTTGTCCTGAAGTTGAATCATGGTTGTCCAATCGCGGTAAATGGATCAATCCGGACATTCAGAATGAAATTTTGGAAATGTTGGCCCCTTTAATGCAGCGTACACTGAAAGAAAAAAGGAAGGCTACAATTTTTTTTGGCATCATTGCTGATGGAGCAACCGATGCTGTCGGCAAGGAGCAGTTCTCCATATGTATTCGATATTTGACAAAATATTTGTGGAGAACATGTTTTAGGTCTATTCAGTGCTCCTGTTACTACAGGTGAAACACTTACAGTTATGTATTAAGTGTGTTGTCAATGGCAACGCTCCGCAAGAGCGATCTGCCAAGGATGGGGTGTGCATTGGTCGGAGGACGTTCTATAGGGTTCGAATGCGTATTCACGTTACATATGGAGAAAACAGACCAAAATTCCAGACCGTTAAATCGACAACCACACGACGGTGCCCGAACCCGAAATCATATTTCGGCAGTCTAAAGTTATGTATTAAGTATATATGTTTTATAAAAATAATTTTAGCTGCATTGAAGAGCTCATGATCTTTTGGTATGCTTCTATTATATAACTAGCAGTCCCGCACGGCGTTGCCCGTGAACCCCTTAAATTATGCGATTTACAAAATCTGACATGTAAACTGCAACTCCAGATTAGTACTCTAGGCCGCAATTGTATAACAGAATGTGCAGATAATGGTTCCAGAGTTTCAGGTACGTACTTACAAACGCACCACTAAAGACAACTCACTGCTGTGGCCGTCACATATTTCCCCCAGAAATATCGTGTAATTTGCATTAAAATTGCTGGAGTTATTAAATATTTCATCCAATTAAGCAAATTATCTTGTAAAATCCACAATTTTCGATTTAAATTTCTTAAAATTAGGAAATGTTAGGTCATTAAACGTATTAAATACCATAAAAAGTACCATAAAAAATTTCATGAAAAGGTCCCATTAGGAAAAACGCGCCAAATGACAGAAAAATCGTCAAACTTGGTGAGTTTTGGCGAAATATCGCCAAAATTGGCGCCAAAAATAAGTCCTTAAAAATTAGGTTTTCGAAGACCTACGACCCATAGAACCCGAGATTTCCAGAACATTCCATATTGATGCAACAAAAAGCCAAATTTAACTATTTAACGCGTAGAATACGAATTTTAAACTGTTTTAAACCCCAGAACAGCGGGTTGCTCCCAAAATTCGTAACACAGGGTAAGAAAATTTCCGTTTTAGAACGGTTTTTAATTAATAATTAAAAAAAGTAATTAAAATTTTAAAATTCTGATTCTCAGGTGCACATTATCGGCATTCATGGGCTTATATATTCAAATTTTCAGAGTTCTGTGTGCAGTAGATTTGTCTGGAGACCGCACACAGACAGATTTACAAAAATTCATTTTTATTATTATAGAGATAGATAGATTTGGCGTAAACCTGATGAAATTTTCGTGCCATTTCATGCTTCTCAAATGCAAACGATTTGTTTTATAGTAGCATTCGGGCGAAACTCGCCAAGCATGGCAACGTAAAAAACGGTTTTTTACTTTTGCGGTTACCACTCACTTCAAGCATAAATCTTTTCATGAGGTCAAAGTTCACCAAACATGACGATCTAAAATCGGTTTTTCATTAATAATTTAAAAAGTATTTAAAATTTCAAAATTCTGAGCCTCAGGTGTACATTACCGAAGGAATGGGTTCATATATTCGAATTTTCAGAGTTCTGCGTCCAGTAGTTTTTTCTGGACATCGCACGCATGCAGATTTTCAGACATTCATTTTTATTGATATAGATTGGCGCAAAACTGACTAAATTTCCGTGCCATTTCATGTTTTCCAATGCATGCGATTTTGTTTCACAGTATCATGCTGGCGAAACTCGCCGAGCATGGCATCCTGAAAATGGTTTTTAATTAATAATTAAAAAAGTAATTAAAATTTTAAAATTCTGATTCTCAGGTGCACATTATCGGACTCATGGGCTTATATATTCAAATTTTCAGAGTTCTGCGTGCAGTAGGTTTGTCTGGAGACCGCACACATACAGACAGACAGATTTACAAACATTCATTTTTATTATTATAGATTGGAATCAAAACTTGATTTAATTAAATTTTATTAATTTGCTTATTAATTCCTAAAGTCGTGTTCCGAATTATTTACAACCGGTCATTTGTCTATTAAATTTGACCAATAATGCACCGAAAATGCAGTAATTATAACCCAATTTATAGCCTTACAATGTGCGACCCAGCTCCCCCTACTTTTACTAAAGTTCCTAAGCCGCTGCGCCTAGAACCCTGCCTCCTTTAAATCCGCACTGACTACTTTTATGAAATAAACATAACTCGGTTGCATGGTAATGCCTATTTCGTAATTGAAACCAATTGCACTAGTGTTCTGCGCGGCAAAGATAAATATTAATAACACTTATAAATTTCACTGCAAACAATACATATTTACGGCAATTTGAGGATGGACAGTCTGTCAAATTGAAATCATCAATACTTTCAACTATTAGAAAACTTTTTTTTTTTTTTTTTTAGAAGTTAATAGAATGTATTAACTCACACCGTCGACGGCTGGCATTTGCGGCCTTACTGATCTCTCTGTCCAGCTCTTCGAGATCATTTGGGTCGACCACCATGCAGAGATACACCACCATGCCCGTCATAGCCAAAATGAAACCAGGCACAAAGAAGGACCACATCCATTCAGAATCTACCCATATTCCAGCTAGGTAAATCCCTAAAATGCTACCTGGAATGAAGTAAAAAAATAAAGTTTTTAAGGTAGCTAAGCTTTTTATACAGACAGATTTATGCAACAAAATAATTGTTGCAAGAACGTATAGTTATTTATAAACACCCTATAAATAACTGCACTTGCTGTCATGGATTATGCGGGCTAAGGCACTTCTGCTATAGAGCATTTTGTACCACCCCAAATCCAGATTAGATCGATAGCGGCAGTACCTGCCAAAGGTGTTCATTTCTACCAGACTCCCGAACAGTTTATTTCTACCTCATTCGGGAGCCGATAGATGGCAGCACTACCGATCGTAAGCGGGGCTTCTTAATTTTGAAGCAAATACCAAGAAAAGACTCCGAGGCTTAGTTTAGCCACCCCCAGAGGTATCGATTTGTGCGAGAACTGGGAGGACATTACGAACACGACATATTTAACGTGCCCCAGTCGCCATTAGCGAGCACGGCGGTGATCTTGATTGGTCCCAAGATCGAACTCGCAACCTTTCGGCTGCGAGACCGACGCCTCTCCCAAGTAGACTACCGCAGCCCTAGCTGCACTTTGGGAGTACTTTTATGGAAAACAAAATCAACTGGCAATTAAAAGTAGTGATAACAATTTGAAACAGAGAAATGGAGTGTTTTGCATCATACCTGAGTAGTTGTGAGTATTCCAGAATCCAAAGAAGAGTCCTCTTCTTTTCCCAGCGTACCAGTGGGTAACGGAAGACAGCACCACCGGCCACCCTGTGGACTGGCTCGCGCCGAACAGGACCAAAATAGTGCCCAGGAATTTGAAACTACGGATCTCCCAGTAATCTGAGAGTCCCAGGAGAGCGCAGAAGGCACCAGAAAGCAGGCAACCGGTCGTCAAGTAAATACGAGGATTGTAGCTGTCGGCCACTACTCCGCTCATGTAAAGGCAAATCTAGAAGTAAAACTAAAACAAATCAAACCAAGTTTGCAAAACCTTTCCCACCAAGATAGAACATAATTGCCCTTTTACTACTACTATCTGACTGCGGTTCACGTGGAGTATTGGCAAGCTGCCAGAAATGTGAATCCAAATGAACCGGTCGAGGAGGGGATTAATTGTAGATATTTTACAATTAATATTACAAATCAGCAATTTGGTTTGCGTTATTTTAAATGCGCAAACTGATTCATTGCAGGTTAAAAAATATCATCGCAGTAAACCAATCGTTATTTCTTGAAAGTTGCGTCTGAATAATTTTTCGGCAAGCACACATCTAACTGGCATCCCCAAGAACTAATGGATGGATGTGATCGTTTCCGCCTCTTAACCGGACGTTTACGTTTTTATCTAATTGGTAGTCGAACAGTACTTAGTGCAATGTTAACACTAGAACAGCCGGAGGAGAAGGCCAAAATGACCCGGCTGTTTTAGGTATCCCTGTAATTATTTATTTTACTAATTAAAACAGAAATGTAAAAATTTGTCACAATACGCTTGGAAGAATTTTGGGAAAAGTAGAAGAATAAGCTGCGATGGTAAGCTGTATATTGAAATAAAGCATGGGATATTGGGGAAAAGGGTTAAAATGACCCCAACAACGACACTTCTAGTGTTAACTTGTCCGACCAAACCGTTACGAAGTCCAGATTCCCTTCCCGCTCCTGGCATGGATTCTTAAATGCTCCTGCTTCGGTCGCAAACGCTATAACTAAGCATTGTTGCCATTTAACCCATTTGTGCCCAGACTGTTTGCATGACTTTCTAAAATATTTGCTGATGCCAGAAATGATAGATAAATTTCTGCCATCAACTGCATGACCTAATACTTCTTTCTTTATACTATATATAAAGATCCCTTTTCCCGTGTCTGTGTCTCTCATTGCGGGGGAGATCTGGACACTCAGAGGTGTAGAATGTGAGGTCTGGACTGTCGCCACACGGAAGGAATGTCTAAAGACCCTATTTCAAGTATTGCAGAATGAAATGGTAAATTCCTGTCAAAATTTTGAATGATGTTGCACCCCCTCTTTGCCAAGGAATCCGATTTTTCGTTGCCCTCGACCAGAGTCATTGCTAAGATCTTTTCTTTAGGGGGAGATGTCGATAAACCGCCAAGTCACATATCGGTTTTTATCAACTTTTGTTTTTTTTCATTAGCTATATGACCAACTTTCTACTTTTGCCGACTGAGTTTCCGTAATTTTGCCAAATGTACCACTAATAGAAAGTAAATTATAGTTTTCGTTGGTTTTTTTTTTACCAAGTTTGCCAACTAGGTCTCTAATTTTGCCAAGTCTAGTAGAATTTTGTGAGTGTTGGGGGGGGACTCCCCCCTACCCCCATTTAGCTAAAGCCCTGCCCTCGACACCACTGTGTGAGGGTACCCATAAAAATGCAAGTTATGATGTATTTGCTTAAGATACGCTGGTGTACAATGGGGGTTTTGCTTTCTTGGTTAGATAAGAGAGTTCGTAAGGTGGAGGTGGAATCAGAAGGAATTTCTCTAATAATAGAGAGTTTTTGCGATACGTTTCTTCCCACGGTAACGCTAACGTTAAATGCCCTCGGATAGTACAGCGCATGCCCACTAATAAATTCTGAAACTTGGTTGGTCAAAGTGCTCCGTATAGCGGATAGCGTTATCGTTAACGTGGGAAGAAACAAGCGCAAAAACTCTCTATTATTATAATCAATCAGAGCCGGCCCAAGGGGGGTGCGAATGTAGGCGATCGCCTAAGGCCACGTGCTTAAAGAGGCCCCGCTCCTGGGCCATTTTTTTGCTATCACATTAGACCAAGCTTGCTATATATCCCGAAACAAGCCGAGAAGTAAAGCTAATATGTACTTGCAGTGCTAGTAATAACTTACACAGTGGCGGATTAATGCAAGTTTGTCGGGGGGGAGGTGGGGCGGTTAGTTAGAAGATTGACATGTACGTCCATTTTATGGAGGTAAAATAGGACCTTTTACATTAATTTCTTTTGTCTCGGGAAGGGTGGGCGGTCACCCCCTCCGCGCCTCCCCTTAATCCTCCCTTGAACTTACCTAAGACATGATAGAAAAGAGGCCTCTCTCTTGCACTTCGTCTGGGGCCCCGCACGCCCCTCGGCCTGCCCTGAATCAATTGATTCAACTCTTCCAGTTATGTGTATAAAACTAACCTTGGCATCATTGAAATGAAATTCTCGACCAAAATTGCATTTTTCTTTTTTTCAGAATTTGCACTGAAATCAAATTCTCTTCAGAATTTGAAAATTGGGTGATGTAGGACAAAAGACTTGAATTCTTGCGCGGAGGGAGCTGATGGCTGAGATTAAAGGCCTGCGTTCTTCTCCGCAACCTGATCACTACAGCGTACGGTCGCAAAGGCGGATCCAGGGGGAGGGCGCAGGTGGCGCGCGCCCCCTCCGAGAAAAATATATTTACATTAGATAAATGGGGATTTCACCAATATTAAGTCGGCATTACATTAGATAAAATGAGTATTTACGATTTGCGCCCCCTCCGAAAAAAGTTTCTGGATCCGCCCTTGTACGGTCGTGGGTCCGATTCCCACTCATCCCTTAATTCAGTGGTTCTCAAACTTTCTCAAGTTGTGGCGCCCTCTATCAACTAATAATTTTCCAAGGCATTCAACCCTTTGTAAAATTATGACTAAAATGCGATTAAAAAAATACTGGTGTATCTTTATTATTTAACGTTTACTTTTACTTTATTAACAGTAAATTCATAATTAGTGCAATGGATGAGTCTGCAAATCGCTGTACGTTTTCTCAAATCGTGGAATTAAACTGGAGACGGCTACCCTCATTTCTTTTTCCACATTGACTTTTGATCTGTACATGGTTTCAATTACAGCGACCGCCGAAAACCCAGCTTCGCGACGTCAAAAACAGAACGAAAATATGCGGAGTGTTATCACTCAGAAGTGGATACTGATCTTTTATTGAAAGCCAAAATTCTGTCAGTTCCATGTTGTCAAACTTTGCTTTCCCGAGAACATTTTATGCCGGTTACTTTACTATAGAAAAGATCAAATCTTCGGGATTTGTCTTCGTACAAAACCACGCAAAAAAAACAGGATATTTTTGGCTTCTCATTTCGTTTTTTCTTTAGTTAGGCCAAAATTTTGCTTCAGTTAATTATCATTTCGCGGTGCCCCTGTGAAGAAGCCACGGCGTCCCGGGGCCCCGCGGAGCAAAGTTTGGGAATCGCTCACTTAATTGTTTGTGTTTGTCCTATGAACTGCAACTTTCCTTTCACTGTACTACTAAAAATGGCCACAGCGTTGCGCAATTTATTCGACTAAGATTTATAAGTAAGTGGCTTCTGTGCTTGGCTTCGAGAATCCCGTTCTTGAAGCCAAGTTCAGAACCTCGAAAATAAACACTAAATCTCTTGTTGTGTTCCAAACACAAGAATTCAACTGACTACAACTACAGAACCGTTCAAACTTACCCCGTAAAAAAATATAAAGACCGAATCCAAAAATCCCATGAATTCCTCGGTGTTGTCCGTGATGAAAGTCTCTTCGCACCACGCGTAATCGCTTCCGTTCTTCCTTTTATCCGCGTTGTTGCACTCTTCCAGAATTTTCGACTTCACGACGGCCAGGGGTCTTCGGGCCATGTTGAACATGGAGTACACGAAGTACGTCAGAATGATCATCCGAGCCCTGTAGGCCTTTAGCCTCTTCTTCTTGTTCTGCGGCAACCACTTTCGGGTGACCCAGGTGAAGCACGGAACTCCGCCGACGGCCTTATCCTCCTCCATTTAGGTAGCTGCTGCAAGAGGAAAAAAATTTGTGATGAAGTTGAGTAGAGTCGGGGCCATCGGGATTCTACCGGGCCTGCTTGTGCTCTCCGAAAGAGGCCAACTGACGTTTCCTCATTGGTTAGTTTCGGCCGTTAGATGACGTATCTAAGTGCTGGAACCAATAAGAGAGCATCCGTAGGCCTCTTTGAATGACTCATCGGAGTGCCCAAGCAGGCCCGGTTAAATCACGATGGCCCCGGTAGAGTAGTGAAATTCGACTGTGTAGGAATAAGTGGCTCTCGTACTACAAAGCACCTTTGTGCAATTTTAACCCCTTGAGTACGGATTTATTTGAAAAAAAATCTTGCTTTTGGAACGGTTAGTGCTTGAGGAAAGGGGAACATTTTTCTTATTGTAGGTTTTGTTCGATAAGCTTTTTTTCTTCCTTTTTTAACTAGTTTCTCCGCCAAAGAACTAACGTGACCGCCACTTTTTGCGCACCTATGTCTAGCCATTTACATGACAAATGTTTCATTAATTATTAAATCCATATTTCTCACAATTTTCTACATCACGCTTCAAGATTTTAGAGATTTATAGCCACAATTCGCACAATTTCTGATTTTTTTTTCTTCTGTTAATATAAAATTTCCTTACCATTGCAGATTTTTCAGTTTCTCTTGTCCGCTGGCAAACCGTTATACGCCAAGAAACCTCTCACATTCAGAGCCTTATTACCGCATGGGCAAATCGGTACTTTGGGCTCCCGTTCGAAAGGTCTATCCAATTTCAAATGTTGTTCCGAAATATTCCTTTTTATGTCGAAATTTTATGGAAAAAAAACAGATTTCATAGATGGGGGCCCCCAAATTCATCAATGCCCGAGGCCCCTATTGGTCATAATCGGGCCCTGCCCACAATTCCGACCTAATAGTCATCCATACCCGCATTTCCATGAAACACGTAATACATGCTTGGTGCACAATTTACCTGTCAACAGTATTACTGCCCTATTAAAATATCAATTTTTTTTTTCTTGTCGGTACTATAGTTCTCTTTTCTCGCCGAATTTTAGTGGAGAAGAAGAAAAGTTGCGGATGCATTTGAGCAAATTTTCAAGTATCTTTCTTCATTTTGGAACAATTGATTAATGCAATAAGCATCGAAATTTCTTTTTAGTATAGTGATACTTTTTTATATTGTATTTTGAATACTGATCAACGTTTTCGGCTTTGTTTTTGGGAACGTAGATGTTTTAGAAGTAATCCCCCGTAGCATAAAAGGGGGAGGGGAAGTTGGCGTGATCAAGCCCGGACTGGGAGGGTAGGGGCCCGCCCGTCTCAAGAGAAGGGGGGGGGGGTTATTGTGTAATCGATAAATAATAGGATGTGTTGATTTTCGGGTTATGGGGGAGGTATGGTGTTATTATTAATTAATTATGATTAATAATTAACGCATTAATACAATTTGATCTATTAATTAATAGGCGTCATTCATATTAATGAATCCCTTGCTCATTCGGGAACCCTCACTCAAAAAATTTGAGAACTATATTTAAAATGAAGTATTTTGAAGCCTTCTGGGGCGGAATTGCAGCTGCAAAATATTTCGTATGTGTCAAACTTCATTCAAGTGCTATCAGTATAGCACTTTTTTTGTATTTTCTTTCTTTTTTCTGTTTGGGGGCCCGCCCTCAGCAGGGAGGGCTCGCCGAGGCTGGAGGCCCACCCGTCTGCAGACAGTCGGACACCCTGGCCAGTCCGGGCCTGAATGTCTTGTACTTATCTCAGTGAGCCATGGATTAGTGCACAAAAAATAGCATTTGGTTGATTATTTCTTTAGGACCCCAAACCGCCAAGTCGGTAATAATGTTAACCCTGGCGAATTTCTGCGAACATATGGCAACCCTTGTAAAAGACGCCATTTTGATCCCCGATTAACTAAGGTACGACTACGGCTAAAAAAATTCTAGTGTTCAGATTTTAAAAAGCTCGTTTTAGATTTCAAATGATTTGTTTCACTTATGCCGGCTATGATTTTAGGTACTTACGTATTATCCCGGCGGTCCGCCAAGACGAGCGATTTTTTGCCAAGAGAAATGTCGGGCATATGAATTTATTAATGGTTTTGAATACGATTAAAGTAAATTATTTTACTGTTGCATTCCGCCATTTTTTAAAATTGGTATTTTTAGATTTTATAACGCATTTTCTGAGTTCTAAAACGACACTTTTAACATCTTAACGCTAAATTATTTTAGCCTAAATCATACCTTAGTAAAATCAGGTACTTACGTATTATCCCGGCGGTCATTCCCGCCAAACTATTTTTCCGTCAAATGGGTTGCTAAACGTATTCAACCTGTTGCCAATCGTATTCAAAACCATTAATAATTTCATATGGCCGACATTTCTCTTGGCAAAAAATCGCTCGTCTTGGCGGACCGCCGGGATAATATGTAAGTAACAAGTGGGGTTCACCTGTTCATGTAACTAAAATATCTTTTTTAAAAATATTTCCCAGTGCTTTCAAATTTGTTTATTTTGTATGTTGATCGGTAATTAGTGCGCGTTTTCCCGTAGTGTCTCCGGGAACATTGTAGCTACCGGAGGGAAGACGAGGTAACGCGCCAAAATGGCGATTTTTAAAATCCCACCAAGTGAGGGCCTAAAATAGGAATGAACCTTGCTTTTTCTAAATTTATGACTTTTTAGAAATTCAGTTTGATTTGTGTATTTAAGGCAACTCTACACTTGGGCGATCTGCCTAGGATGGGGGGTGGGGGGCTGCTGTGGTTGGAGGATTTTCTAAATGTTTAGAAATTTAGATCAATCGCTGAATACAGTATGATGGACAATTTGGCGATTAATTTTCGGCGCCATGATCCCGAATTAAATCGTCGACATAATTAGAAAACTGCTATTATTACTAGTAAGTATTGTTACAATTATCATTAAAGCTGCTATCATCATTACTTGAAAAGAGAACTTTAATTTTGTTTGTTGCTTTATCGCTTTACCATTTGGCGACCGTACCGTGTTTTGTGATAGAACCCTTTTGCTTTTTTTCACATTTGATTTTTCGATTCATACAGTTCTTGAAGCACCATTCCTTGGTGGTGATATAAAATAGTTGGCAGCTCTAGTTATGCCGTTCTGGCAAAGGAATCATATGAAACGCTGTTTACTGGAAACTCTGAGAAGTTATTATGCGTTATGCATACGTAGAACACTAAAAAAGGAAAAATCGCCAAGGGAACAAATACCAAAGCTGTTCAAGTAACTCTTGCAATTCGTTACGTGCAAGTTAAGTTATACATTTCCGTTACTTTGTGCTTAAAAAAATTGAAGTAACTGCTACAATTTTATTTTTGTAACTTACATACACGTTAGTTAAAATATAGCTTATTTTTCTATAAGTTTAATATAGAAATTTTACTCATAAACTTTTCAATCGTTATTGCAGTAAAAACAAAACAATGCCGTTTGTTCCACAATTGTAAACTTAAATCGCCATCTGCCAACTTTCATGCCTGCTTGCTGCATACAGAATCCGTTTTTGACTGTGAATCAAAATGCATTATTACCTTCCAAATTTGAAATTTCAGGAAGGACCACTTGAATATTGAAGCCCTCAATCATCTATCTCAAGGCGAGCAGATAAAATTTTCGCTCAGGAGAAACTTTTTTCCTCCCCAAGTATAAACGGTTATTAGTTGAGAGTTGAGATAAACTTTTCAATCATATGAAGGACCACTTGAATATTGAAGCCCTCAATCATCTATCTCAAGGCGAGCAGATAAAATTTTCGCTCAGGAGAACCTTTTTTTTCCCCCAAGTATAAACGGTTATTAGTTGAGAGTTGAGAGGTTGCCAACGGTTCCTCTCAACTCTCAACTGGGGTTCCCAACTCTGCTGGGGAAAAAATGACTAAAATCAAAGTTAGAAGTGCCCAGAAATGGCAAAAAATGTTTTCAAGCTAAGAAAAAAAAAGCATTCATTGGCGTTTAGTTCTAAAGTACATTACTTCATTGGCGTTTACTTGCTTTACTGCTTGTGCTGCTGAAATATGCTTGTCTGCAAGTGTTTTTTGAGTCAATAGGATCCTCATTTCCGTTTTACAAAATACTTTGGTATTGCCAGTTGGTTAAAATCTAACTACAAAGTGGCAAAATTGGCAGATCTAGTCACAAAGATGGCCAGATCTAGCCACAGAGTGGCTAATTGGTAACCGTGTAAGCAGTGACGTGGCCAGAAATTTTTTATGGGGGGGGGCTTACGACTACTGCTACTCACATATATGCATCGTGTGTGTGATAAGGGAGTGAGGAATATGTATTTTGTATGGCAAAAAATTCCTCAGGGGGGGGAGGGTTGTAACCCCTATCCCCCCCCCTTGGCTACGCCCCTGCTTGTACGTAATACTTACGTACCATTACTGCTGTTTTTTTCCTGTAAGACAATACAGCACCATTGGCTTATTACTCTATGAGAGCTATTACACCACACAGACTTATCCTTATTAACTTATGTCCTTAAAGTATTACGCAGGCAACGGTTGAAGTCGAGGTATTTTCGATGTTGACAGTCATCCTCAGCCACTGAGTTTACAATCACCACACCCATCTCATCGGTTTCAAATCGACGTCATTTTGATGCCACTAATTCGAAATTGCAATAGAAACTGCAAAGGAATTAGACCCTCTGATACAAAAAATTGCGCAGATGTTAAAGGGAAAAGCTCATTAGGTTCGGCATACATAAACATTAAATGACGAACTCGAAACCTAAGCAGTTTTCTGCAATAAAAATGAAGTATAGTTAGAGTATGCTTGGCGAAGATTGTTAAAAAGTTTTAGTAGGCGATTTCAATATAGATTTCGATTCCAACACGAAGTTAAGGGCGAGATTCGAGTGAAACGCGCGCGACCGAGTTCAATCGAACGTTTTCCAGTCCTCCACAGGTTCGAACGTTTTGGCAGAATGCTTCCAATGAACAAACCTACCGCGCTGTCACGTGTTTGTTTCAGTTGAATAAGAAACATTGATATATTTCGAAGTTTCCCCTGTTCGACGCGGAAAACGTTCGAATTGTGTTTCACTTGAATCTCTCCCTAAATCTTTAGGAGGGGACACTACCTTTAGAAAGTAGGATAACGCCGTTGTTGCATATAGATGGCGCTACATCTCCCTTGGTAACTACTGGTGTCAGGGGCGTAGCCAGGGGGGGGGGGATATCGGGATATATCCCCCCCGAAATTTTTGGATTAGTGATGAAATTCCGTCTATTTATACACATATAAATTCATATACCCCCCACCCCCGAAATATTTTCCTGGGTACGTGCCTGACTGGTGTAGCCATCGAATAGAAGACAATATTTAAAAAGTGTTTATTTATAACTAGCTGCGTACCCGTTCTCCGCGCGGTAGAAAAAGAATATTTTCCTTATACATGTAAATGGAATCAAACCTAGTGATGCGGAATCACAAAAAATGAAAATTTCTTGGAACGTTTGGACGGAACGTTTACATCATGAGTGCAAATCTGAGATGATTGCAACTTGACGACACAGAAACCACGTCAGTGTCACTGGCGATCAAAATAAGAGAGAACGTTACGCTACGCAGACGAAACTTTTCACTTTCGAAATGCTTAAAGTTTCATTGCTTCAGTTTATACTGATTATCCTACTTTCTAGTGAACTAATCGGAATCAAGATACGGGGCTTTAGTATAGTACTTAGCATTTTTTAGACACCCCTAAAAGCTTTTAGTTAAAAAAAAAAGAAATTGCAGGTTCGAGTCATTGACGTGGTGGCTAATTTGCTTCACTTAATTGTTAAATTTAAGTGGCAACAGTGGATTCCGTTACTACGGAAACTGTAGCAATGTAAAAAATAGAATATTAAATGAATTAGTTATTTATGTTTACTTTACTAGAACTGCTATATTGGCGTAATTAACGCCGCAATTTGATGGCAAATAGCCAAAATGAATCGCAAATTAAACTTGGCAATAATCTTTAGGCAATACTCATTAACATTTCTGGGATTAAAAACCATTGTTATTCATCTTCAAAACCATTCATATTTATACAGGATCCCTATTTTATTCACCCTGTTTGGCGGGATTTAAAAAAATTATTAGGCATACAGTCGTAAAATCGACTCATCACAATCGTAGCATGGAATTAGCAATACAAACGTAAAAGCCCACGCTATTAAATACATAACAGAATAACACAGTTTGTTTTATTTATATAGATTCATTTTTTAAGTCGTGACTTTAAAATGACGTCAGTTTCGCTCGTGAAATTTAACTTAAATTATTGAAAGAAAAGTAGTTATTTTCATGTTTTAAACTGATCTACTTTTATTGGATATAAACACTTTCATATGTAGATGGTGAATCACGTGACTCTTTAAATTACAAAGATTTGATAATCTGATCACGTGAAAAAAAAACCGCTTATTACAATTATATACAAATTCGTGTGGTTTAACCTGAAAACCTAATTGCGAAGGCGTAAATATTGTCTTTTTCTTCGACACACGTGCATATTATTGTCGTACCGCGATGTATTATACATATAAACCTTCCTCTTGAATCATTCTATTGCTGAAAACTGCATTAAAATCCGTGGAGTAGTTTAGAAGATCTAAGCGAACATCGAGCGGAAGCAACTTCATTTTATACTATGTAAAGATGTCGGTCACACTCAAACAAACAGTATTTACATTTACTTCATTCAATTTTAACACAGCTTTAAATTCCCGCTAAACTTACATTAAAATATTAAATTCATGTTACATAAAAAACTCAATAATGAACTCAAAAGCATTTTCTGGCGTAAATATACGCCGTAGCAGACGAAAAGTTCTTTTACGTCAGGTTCTTTTATGCGTACTCGTTAACAAATATAAACTCAATTTTAATCATCCCAAGATAAAACATTTTTTAATACTAACCGCCTCCGGCGACCAGTTGGTTCGCCATGTTAATAAATCTTGTACGGAGAGAATCCTGTTCCTCACCGGCTTCCTTGACACTGAAATCTCTCAGATTCTCAATGGAATTTAAAATTAAAATGGTTACAAGCAGGGGTGGCCCCAGGGTAAGAGACGTCCCCTGCTAACGTAAAAAAGACGCCCCCTTTTATGCTCTACTTACATTTTGAGTTCGAAATGACGCCCTTTCGAAGCCGGCGTCCTGATGCGATGTTTACCTTGCTTACCGTGTCGGGCCGTTCCTGGTTGCAAAAATAAGTAACCCTTCAAATCCGAACCAAGCTTGGCGATATCTTTCAAATTTGGCTAGAAAATGGCAAACTCGACAGTTTATTACAAAGGAAAAATATAGTTAGAATGTACCTGTCGAATATTGTACAATAGTTTTTGTAGGCGATTTTAATATAGATTTCAATTCCGGAGAAGTGTTTTATGGAACAGGGAAGACAAATATGACACACTCATACATTATGATGCACATTCCGAACAGTATTTAAAATGGTAGAGTGTAGTTGGAATATGCTTGCCAAAGATTGTTAAACAGTTTTAGTAGACGATTTTAAGATATATTTAGATTCCAAAGATGTGTTTTATATGGAACAAGAAAGAGTTGTTTCCCGTTTCAACGCCCCTACTCTCGCCAATCTAAAAAATCGTCGCACTTTGGCGAGCTTTGCAGTCTTGGCTCTGTAAGGAGTTATGCCCCAGTTTCAACGCTTCCAAAAGAATTAGAGGCAAACTAAAGAGAACAAATATTACCGATAAACGCACCCGTTAAGGAATGTAAAGACACTTAATAATAAAAATTACATTGATTGGCAAACCAAAATAAGTAAATAAGTAATGGAATGCTGTACTTACAGGTTGTTCCAAATTGCCATTTTATTTCTAAATTGCGGTTGCCACATAAATACAAAAATTCATCGGGATAACTCCTTGTATTTAATTATTACCACCTTGGCGAGAGTCGGGGGCCTTAAAGTAGAAATCAACCGAAACACGGGTTACTCATGGATTAGGATGCACATTCCTAAGAGTATTTAAAACGGTGAAGTACAGTTGGAATTTGCTTGGTGAAGATTGCAAAACCATTTTTAGTAGGCGATTTTAAGGTAGATTTCGACTCCAAAGATGTGTTTTATGGAACAACGGAGAAAAATATGACAGAATCATAAATAATGATACACTTGCCAACTTAATGGAATAAGGAAAGAAAATAAGGAAGATTCTTGGATTATGATATGCTTTTAATCAGTGCGCATTTACAATCTGAAAGTGTTTCAGATTTTCTGACTTTTTTTTGTTTGTTTTCAACTTAGTTTGGGTACCAAAAACCCAAGCAAGCAGCTATGGAGAGTGGCCACTCCTATAATATACCTCCGTGGAAGTTTTATGGAACAAGAAAGAACACTCAGGAATAATGAATACATTTTCCAACTTATGGAACAGTGAAGAAAAACAGGGACACAGTGGCGGCCCGTGGTCAAAACTGTTAGTGCAGCCGGAAGCATATGAGCCCCCCCCCCTCCTTTCCTCCGGACAGGATTGGAAAATCTTTGTTACTGAATTCGAAAGCTGGCGGATTAAGCCCTCACAGAGGAAAAAAAAAAAAAAAAGAAATTACATAAAAAATGTAAGAGATCCTGTTTTACTTCCATAAAATGGACATAAATTTCAACCAGCCGCTCTTATCCTCAAAATTGCATTCATCCGTGTCTGATTCGAAGTTTCCTTAGAATTTTCTTTTGTAACGATAACTTGAGAAGAAAAGAAAAAAAAAAGAAAACTTACTTATTTTTTAGAACTCAAATCAATCCTCCTTTCTTTTAAACTTGCGAATCGGTCAGTGATGCTCTCATAAAAAGGCGTTGTTTTAATTCAGATATCCATAATTTTAAAAGCTCTTGAAAATTCCCCATGTTTAAAGAATTTTCTCGCTCGCCATGTCCTCTCAATGCCAGTTCTTGCTTACTTAAAAACAATACTGCTTTGATGGGTCATTGTCCATTCATAAGCGTCTATTCAGGCTTACCTTCTTGATAAATTCAGCAATATAAAGTGGAGAGTTTTCCAAACATATATTCTGCTTACCCCCTCCCTCACTTCTCGTCCGAGCCAATCAGTGAGTCGAGTTCTGAAGTTCAGCCGCCGTTAAAAAATCTTCCATCGGCTGTATCAGCTGCATACTCCCTATGCCGGAGAGGCTGCTTACGTAACCGTTGTCATGGCAACGGTGCTGCCAATTTTCTTATCAGCGCTCTGGGCTGAACCAAAGATTTTCCCAATTGAATTGCGGGAAGATTAAAGTGCTTTTTTTCTGAATGAGCGATCCGGCCACAATACGTTTTTTTTTTTTTTTTTTTTTTTTTTGATTGACCAAAAAAAAAAACATTGTTGGGCGCGTGAAATTTCTATCAAGTCAACCGCCATATCATTATAAATGCTATTTACATATTTACTGAGGTTACGCTACGCCCAACGATTTTATTTTTGTCTGAGATTGATGAGGGGAGTGGTGTGATGACTGGTATCTAGGACCTACCGAATTGTTTTTTAGCTTTTAGTACATTATCTACATCATTATTATCTTTATTTTCAATAAAACCATTTAACTTAAAAATTATTTTTCATTTAATTTATAATACAGGGAAAGTTATACGGTAGAACCAGTGGCGATTTCAGGGGGAGGAGCTAGACGGCTTCACCCCTCCCCTTCTACAAAGGATATTGCTTGTTGCACATAGTGCTAAGCTCAAATGAACTATTTTGTTGAAATGGCTCCTCCCAAAATCTGACATTGTTTTTGGGTGACATTTTGCTTTATATCACAGTTCATTGGTGTCAAATTAGGTTTATTTTTTAACAAGCCCTCCTCAAAATTATTTCTGCATTCACCACTGAGTAGAATCTACGTAATCGGTTTTCTCTCAAATGATGTGGGTGCAACGTCAAATCGAAACGCTCAATGTCGAGTAGTTGTTCATGCGTTAACATGGGTTTTTAACTTTATGGAAAGGATAAATATATATATATATATATATTTTTGCAATTGTGTTACAATTCAAAATAAAAAGATCAAACTTGAGCTGAAGCGATGCTTGTGAACTCTCGGTCTTTAATTCTTAAAATGATTTAACTTACAAATGCATATAACTTATTAATCGACATAGCTGAAAAAAAAATTTTTGTATTTAAAATGTTCATTTGTGTCCAAAAAGTCTTTCTATGTTTTTTGGAGGGGTTGAAAAGTAAGAGCACCCTCGTCACAAGTAGGTGTTCCATAGTTCCAGGTTCTCCCTACAAGAAAAACAAGAAAATGTTATTCACTTAAAAAGACGTTACAATTTCGTGCTTAAAACTAACTAGCCAGAACCCGTCGAATTCGACGGTCACTTTATTGACCGTAATGTTTAAAAAATAAATGGGTAAGATCAGGAATGTCACCAAGCATAGGCGTAGAGTTATATGGGGCCGTGGGGCTCGAGCCCCCCCAATAAATTATGAATAGGGTCTGAGCCCACCCAATAATTTACCACTAAATACAGAAAACTAATTTATACTAACATAAAAAAAGTATTCATGTCATTTACAAACGTTTAAAAAAAAAACTTTACTTGTACTTTAAAAAATTTTCTTCTTTTGATTTCAATCATGATTTAGTATTCATTGTGACGCCACGTAACACGCAATGTTACTATAAGCAGCCCTCGCCAGGGTTTGGTTAATTAAAATCAGATTATGCAATGTAAAGTATGAAATTAAGAAAAGTTCAGATGTGTCTAAAATGCACTATCTCATCGAAAATGTTTTTTTTCCTCCTTTCGATTTTTTACTTTGCTACTATTTTTAACTTATAACATGGTAGGAAGATACTAACATGGATACTTACCTTACAGAGGTGCAGAATTCTATGGAACCATAGAGCTCGAGCGCCTCCAATTATTTACACTTATCTATAGTAAGTCATAGCTGCCACTACTACGGAATATAATTAGACACTTTTTGTTAACAGTATATTTTTTACTTATTTTTTTTAAATAGTAACCAGCTCGCGCGGGCAGCACAAAAATTTTGCTATATTTTAAGACGAAAAATCATGCAGAAAAAGTGGTTCATTATATTCCGTAGTAGTTGGCAGCTATGAGTAAGTTATATATACGTGAATCAGTGGCGTAGCCAGAAATTTTTCATGGGGGGGGGTGTACGACTTCTGCAACTCACATATATGTATACCGGTGTATGATAAGGGAGTGAAGAATATACATTTTATGAGGCAAAAAATTCCTCATGGGGGGTGGTTATGACCCCCCTAACCCCCCCCCCATTTCGCTACGCCACTGACGTGAATATATTTGGTTATGGGGCCCAGCCCCCCCCCCAATAATTTTGAAAACTTTACGCTTATGTCACCAAGGTCTTTGTCAAAACAACCAGGAAATATCGAAGAATGACGTGTAACAGAAAGTAAACAAAAGTTACGCGCCAGTTCTTACTCCAGCAATTGTACGAAAGCGGTGAAATGATTGAAATCATTAAAATTTGTTTTTAAATATCTTTATTGAATAAAAAAAAAGGAAGCGTACATATTAAATGACGAATGAGCACAAATACAGTAACAAATTCTAATTGAGTATTTCGTTGAAGGCGATATTTTAGGTAAAGCCATTGACCACGGAACGTCCAGGTGAATCCTCATGAGTGATCTTGACTGCCACTGCATTCTTCGATCTAACCATTCAAACGGCGACATTCAACGTTCCATGAAAAATATATGGGTTCAGAAAGGTAAACGCAAACAGTATGAAGTTAAAATAGTAAAAAATGTCAGAATTCTGCAAGAGACAAAAAAAATCTAATCCGCCAAATGGCGATCGCGCACTCCCTGCTTTATTTACTTTTTCTCACGCTAGCTTCGATGGGAAAGATTCGGTATCAGATAGAAAACTGAAAAATTAAAGAAATAAGAAATAAATCGTTAAACTTAAGTAGGAGTTTATAAGTGCCGTCAATGTGGTCAATAAACCGCTATGTATTTCTACCCAGACAGCACAGCGAATTTGCATCAAACTTTCAGTAAGCGTGATTTATCTTAATTCAAGTGATTAAGCTTAATTCAAGTCAATAAACTTGAATTAAGATTGAAATTTTCAAGCGTGTAAGCTTAATGCAAGCTTGAATCAAGTGTTCAAGTTTACACTTGCCCAATTTGCATTAAGATTGACATGGCAAGCTTAATTCAAACTTTATTTCATTAAATTGGAAGGTGTATCACTATTCACGAGCGTGGCGTATTTGTCTTCCTTGTTCATAATACACTTTTTTGGTATCGAAATCTGTATTAAAATCGCCGCCTACTGAAACTGTTTTACAATCTTCGCCAAGCACTTTCTAACTATGCTTCAACTTTATGAATACTGTTTTGAATGTGCATCATAATTCAGGAGTGTGCCGTGTTTGTCTTCTTTGTTAGATAAAACACGTTTCCGAATTTAAATCTATATTAAAATCGGCTAACAAAACTGTTTAGCAATCTTCGTCAGGCATATTCTAACTATGAAAATTATACTATATGGCGTAACAGCCCACTTGCGCGGCCAAAGCCTGCGCATGCCTTCGTGACCCCGGGTTATGGGAATGCGGAAGCATATGTCTCGGCCAGGTAGTCAGCTTGACGCCAAGCTACCAGTTTTCAACCCCAAGCAAGCTGGGCATTCATTTTATTGACCCACTCAAGGGATGAAAAGCTGAGTCAAACTCGCCCAACCAGGGAATCGAACCCCGGACCTACGGCACGGCAGCACAGTGCGCTAACCGCGTAACACCACAGGAATTCTGTTCTAACTATACTTCACCTTCACAAATATTGCTTTGAAAGTGTACCATAATCCATGTGTATATCGTATTTTCCTTATTTGTTCCATAAAACACTTTTGTGGACTTGAAATCTATGTTGAAATCGCCTTCCAAAACTATTTTACAATCTTCGCCAAGCATATGCTAACTGTACTTCTGCTGTATTGTAGATAAATAAATTGTAGCGTTTGCGAGTTTCTAGCCAAATTCGGCTAAGTTTTTGAGAACTTATTTTTTGGCGCCTTACTTGGCAATAAATCATCAAAAATTGTAAAGCTTGGTGGCTTTCAACATTTTATTCTCTTTCCACACCTCGCCCTCGCGCTCTGTAGCTTTAAGCATTTCTCTGTGTAGGCCGTAATGTATGAGAAATATTTTTTGAAGCCCTATAAAAAAAAAAAAAACCTATAAGTCCTATACACACCAAAATCAATAGCGGTCGTACGACGGTAGTCTTCAATATATGTACCAACCGTTTAAGAGCTAACGCACTTTTAAGTACTTATAAATGCAAAATATGGAGATATAAAACGGCTTAATTAGAAAGAAAATAGTAAAAAAACGTCGAAATTCGAAGAAAGGAGTAACGTATCCAGCGTCTGATATGGGGCTCCCAACCAGTGATGTAAAATACCCGATTATATACCCAAATGGGTATTTACCTGGGTATTTATTTACATTAATCGAATTTAATTAATTCTCCTAAATATCAGAAAACAATTAAGAAAATCTCTTGAAATGGAAAAGCATTCACTATATGGCGTTTGGTTTTTTTTCCCCCAACGAAAATTCAAGAAATTGAATTTCATAACGGCTATTAAAGAAAAAAAGCCAAAATGATAGAACTTTGGTTATGTAAGAAAGAATTAACAAAAGGAACAATATTCGTATTACAACATTACTTGCTCTGCTTTATTTACAGCAATATTTAGAAATTCATCTAGAAATGTAATTGTTTATCCTTTGAAAAAATATTTTGTAGTTCAAATTGTTTTTTAATTGAATTCTCTTATTACTTTGTTTTGATTAAATTTGTCTCCATTGTGCTATTGCACAATGTAATAAAGGCTCGTTTTTAATCTTTTACCGAAGATAGCACTTTTGAAATCGGAATATTTTTATTTGTCTATTGATTTATTATTTTCAAAATGAGATTTCCGTTATGCAATTGAGCTATCAGAAACCAGGTATTCAGAGGCTTGATTTAATTTTCTTTCATTCTATGAATGTTTCATCAAAAGCAATATTCTTCACATTACACAACTTAAGGAAATCTGAGACAGGCCGCACCTATATAAAAGTCACCCTGCTCCAGCCTGAAAGATATACATTTTGATTCGGAAAACGTTCCAGGCTAAGAGGTCTTCCCTGAATCGAGTATTTCCAGCTGGCCACGATGTTTCGACAAGGTTTAACTCTTCTCCTGCTATGTAGCCTGCTCTCGACATTTATGATTGGTAAGCATACTGTTTTTATTCTATACATGAGTATGCCACAGTGGTGCGCAAACTATTTTCATCTGCGACCCCCCTAATTTGTGTAAAATTTCGTTGAGGCCCCTGGATAGACAGTAGACATTTTGTTTAATTGAAAACGAAGTTACATTGAAATTCTTTCTGGGAGTTGCTCTTACAGGGTGTTTTTAAAAGAGTGTCGTGACGTCATCGATTGAAATAACGTGTTTTTAAAATAGCGCACCAAAATTATAAACCACCATAAAATGTTATAAAAGTTGTAACATCATAAAAATCAGTTAATGAATCAACACATAATTTTATGAAACAATGCTTTATGCTTCATTTATGCATATGGATATAAATATTTTTTAATGAAAAATACTTTTAAAAAACTTTACATCGTAAAAAGTCAATGTGAAATATGTGCTTGCAAAGAGCTCATGAGTGCTTCTATGTTCGGATCGGTATTGGAAATTGCAAGTCGTAAGTCATCCTCTGGATCCAATCGAGATCGATGTTTTGTTTTAGGGGAAAATAATTTTGAAGATCACTATGCATGATCACTATGCATGATCAATTTGCAGATCACTATGCATGATAACGTGGTTTTAAAGCCTCGTGATAGCGATCGCGAATATCGCGCTCGTAAAATATAATAATTGTCAGTTTCTTCTCTTGTATTATTTCAGTTCTTTGGAATGAATAATTTTAGATTTTTCATAAATTTGAATCTCTTTGAATTTGGCGACCCCCAAAAAATTTTTGCGACCCCCGGTTTGCGCACCGCTGGTATACCATCAGAGATGGGCAAAGCTAACGTAAAAGTGAGCTTCCTTACACGTTAAAACGTTAACTTTTCAAACATTTAAGCTAAACTTTTACAGACCTAATTCCGATCCAGGCATATTTCAAATTAGTTTCTTCCATATTTTGTCTTGTAATAAGTTAGTTAAAGAATAATAGTCAGTTAAATATCGGAGAAAAAAAAAATATTGTATACAATTTTCATTGTGTTCCCAATTGGAAGTATTTCTGATTATAATTGTACACTGTCTTCAAAAACGGAATATAGAGATCGATAATTTAAATAAGTGAAATATTAAGAATTAATGAAAGATATATTTTTAAATTTAAGTAAAGGTATGAATTAAAAGTTTGAAGGGAAAGGGGGGGAGGGTGTATCAAGATAGCTCGGTCAAAAGTTGTGAAATGGGCTATTTTCATGATTTTCTGTCCAGTTTCCAACAAATGATAGAAACGAAACTTCTATTTCCAAAAAACACATCTTTTAACTATATCAGCTAATTTTTTTCAAGTGAATATTCATAAAATTTAATTTTTTAATGAATTTTCAATTAATTGTTCCTAATTGAGAAGACTGGCCTAGAAAAGGTTAAAGTTACCTGTTAAAAGTTAACCTCTGAATATTTGCATACTGCTGTTCAACAAACCCCGACAAGTAGATTGGGCTGTGGATTATTTTTCTTCTCTTCGTGAGTTAACACTTCTTTTACTTTTTATTCAAAGTGCACATGTATTTGGATGTATGTGTCCTCTTCATAAATGCAAATATGTGACACATCACACATTTATAAAAGACATCCTGCTCCAGCCTGAAAGGCAGGCGTTTTAAGTCGATAAAACGTTCCCGGCAAGAGTGGCCTTCCTTGAACTGAGTATTTCCAGCTCGCCGCGATGTTCCGGCAATGTTTAACCCTTTAACGCGCAGTGTTCCCGCTCTGGGAACACCCAACTCTGACGTTTTGACTGTTGCCAGTCACGAAGAATAGATTCGATTTCTATAAAAATAGTTGCGGGTGACAGAGCTCCACGAGAATCCTTTACTCTTTAGCACGTCATTTCCCGTAAAAAAAAAATGTCACGATTGTTTTTAACAGCACTGACATCTGCCGAAAAATGGAAGAACGCGAGAACAGCTGGATAGATTGATCAATGCTGAAAAAAGAGCAGCCGTTGCCATCGCTCGACTTAACTACCAGCAAGAGGGCGGACGATCGAAACGTTCATCAGATCTAGAGACCCTTTTTTGACGACAGCTGTCTGTGCCGCACAGCCAGCTGTCGTCAAAAAAGGGTTTCTAGATCTGTGGTACACGATGAACGTTTCGATCGTCCGCCATCTTGCTGGTAGTTAAGTCGAGCGATGGCAACGGCTGCCCTTTTTTCAGCATTGGGAAAGGGTTGCGCCTCAAAGGGTTAACGGTTTATCTCTTGTAGGCTTCTCTCGGCAACTTTGCTTGGTAAGCATACTACAGTCAACTCCGGTTATAGTGAACCTCGGGGGACCGGTAAATTCGTTTACTTTATCCGAAGTTCACTGAAACCGATGTTGAAGAATAAAACTTAATACAAAACTAGAAAATAGTATTTTATACAAGTACTCAAGATTCTATTAAGTAAATCAAGTATAATAGATCGCATTTATGGTTCTAGAAACATTTATTAGGATAATAAAATCAATTAATCACATTTATGGAAATAATGTACACTTCCATTCAGTTGAAAAAATGTGCTGAGCGAAATTTCCACTTATGGTTCACTTTTAACAGTAGCCTGCCTTTGTTAATGAATGCTTTTAAAGATTAAAATTCATTATAGCAATGAAGAAAATGATGACCCCCGTCCGCCTCCTCCCCCTTGTCTAGCATAAGTATGTTAGCCTGGACACTGACGATTCACCTACAATTTGGAACATATGCTTGATAATTTCTTTCTCTCTACTGGAACACAAGAGACATTCTTCGCAGACAACGCCTCAGCTGTCCAGAAAGTTTTTTAAGATTGCTATAACCGAAAGTCACGGTTCACTAAAACCGAAAAATGCTATGTACATTTCTAACGTATGTGAATCGGGTGACTAATGAAATGCGTTCACTATACCAAAGATCCCTATATCCAGGTTTCACTATATCCGGAGTTCTGTATTTTGAAACACATTTTTAGAATTAAGAAAAAAAAAAAAAACATAAGAAAATGTAAGAGGATATTAAAATTCTAGTGAGTCCTCAATAGAAGATTCGTTGAAGGATTTTTTTCTGTCTCCAGAGGGGCCAAGATCTCGAAACATGTGAATTCACAAACTAGAATCATGTAACTTTAACATTTTGAAGTGAAAGGGGAGATATTTTATTCAGAAAAGCTCAAATTTGCTTACAAATTTTCTAATGAGATAATTTTTCTTCAGGTGCATCTGCTTTCAAATGTATTCACTGGACTTTCGTTAGATATTTTACATTGTATATGTATGTTTAGTGCACCTTGTGAGGTTATCCCACTTAGACAAAAGAAACTGATGCCGCAAAACACAAAAGCTTTTATGATTTTTTTTTTTTTTTTTTGCTAATATAATTTATTTCAAGTTTTGATTCTTCAATTATATATATATTTTTTTTAATTTCAGCATGTACAGTTGACACATAAAAGTATGTATTAATGTAACACCCAAAATAATTTGTTACGCCCTTGAACTTATGCTGGTCTGAACATTTCGAAAACTCTGTAGCTTAGTTTCATTCAGCATTCCAAGACAAATGCACTGTCCAACATGTTCGACGAAAAAAAAACCCTTTGAGTACCTCTAAATTTACTTTCAAGACTTTTTAACGATGCATCTCATAGTACGCATGGCACAGTGTGGTTATGACACTGAAAATGGTAGATGGTCGAAGTGTGAAGGTCCCGGGTTCGGGTCCCATCGCGCTGCTTTCGATCTAACGGTCTGGAGTTTTGGTAGGTTTTCTCCAGATGTAAACGTGAATACGCGTTAGAACCCCTTAGAAAGTCCTCCTACCAAGGCACCCCCCCCCTTGGCAGATCGCCCTAGTGTAGCGTTGCCATAATCACACACAACAACACAGCTCATAGTACGCTAGCATCAATGTTCATATAAATGCGTCTGCAACCCATTTTGACCGACCGCGAGTCTACACAGTAAAAAAATTCGGAAACGTTACATACTTATAGCAGAAAGGTTTCCGAAAGTATAGCGTAACCTACCGATGCTCTACTCGAACTCACGATTTCGGAAACATAACCCATATTTCGGGGTAAAGTATTTACGGGGGAGAGGAAATCTTTATTTGGGACTTCGCGCGCATGCGCCAAGTGCCAAGAGACGGATAAGAGTGAACGCGTTTTCCCTAATAGCACAGATGGTCACAAAAGAGTCGCTGTGACGTCACAGAAGGTCACAATTGTCACAGGACTGTCACATTGTAACTTCTTGCACAGCCCGATTATGACCAACAGGTGCCCCGGGCATTGATGAATTTGGGGGTCCCCATCTATAAAATTTGTTTTCTTTTTCATAATATTTTGACGTATAAAAGAATATTTCAGAACAACATTTGAAACTCGAGGACCTGGGGCAAAGTCCCGATTTGCCGATGCGATAATAAGGGTCCGTGCGTACGTATGTAACTCGCATATATCAAAAACTATTGGTCATAGAATATTGAAACCTTTTATTACTTTGTATTAAGGATTGATGTAGCATGCAGTTGTGCACCCCGCCCCGCCCCCCCAATTTGGTCCCAATCGATTGGATAGTTTATCTACAGGGCCGCCCAAAAGTTTCTAAATACATTACGCTCTATGGGCCGAAATTCATTAAAGCGTGTTTTAGAGGTATTAGGCTATTTCAAACGACTCAGAAGTGATATATGCTGTTAAGGGTTACAAAATGAATTTCTCTATCGAAAGAAGTGTCATTTATAGTTCTGTTATAGGATCGCAAAAGATTTTCATTGCGGTTAATGACACTTTTAGGGACACTCATCCATTTCAAGCAGAATACCGTCCTACTATATAGTTAGGTGATTGTCCGACCACGGTCTCGTGTCTCCTTCAGGAATTATGCCAAAAGACGCCACATTTGGCGACTTTTGGTATAGGTGTGTAATGTATTTAACTTTCAAATCTCAAAAACTATAGTAGAATGTTGAAATTTCATATATAGGATTTTTGTAACGTTGTGCAACTCGAATTATGGTTCCAATCAAATGGCGAGTTTATTTGCAGGACCACCCAAAAGAATTACAATACATTTATATTTATAGGCATCTTCAGTATATTACATCTGCAGTCAGTCATTGTTTGGTCCATGCCCAATATCTCGCCATTTGTATCAAACTTGGTGAGTTTTACCGGAATATCGCCAAATTTGGCGGTAGTCAGTCATTTGGTCTATACCCAATCCATGCCCAAAATATCGCCATTTGCCATCGTCATTGGTGAATTTTGACGAAATACCGCCAAATTTGAAGATAGTCAGTCATTGTTTTTCCCATGCCCAAAATCTCACCATTTTTCGTCGACCTTGGAGAGTTTTGTCAAAATATTGCCAAATTCGGCGCTAAAAATAATTTCATATTTTTCATAACTCTAAAACTTTTAATCGTAGTATGTTGAAATTTTGTATTTAGAACTATTGTAATATCTAACTGTGCATCTCTTTTTTGATTGCTATCGACTGGGTAATTTATTTACAGGGTCAGCCAAATGACTTTAAATATAATAGGGTGTATGGATACGTTCAATTCATTGAAAGTCTGGGCAATTACTACTTTGGCTGACAAATTCCTTTTAAAATCTCGCAAACTATCTGAAGCTTGTCGGCTTTTGGCGAAATATCGCCAAATTAAGTGTCAGAAACAAATATCTCGAACTGAACCCAGCTGGCGATATCGGAAATATCTGGCTAGAAATCGCTAAACCTTAATATTACTGCAGTATTTTACCTCTTTCAAGCAAAATAATTTCAGATGAAGTAAGCCGAAAACATTTTTGATTTAATAGACGAAAGTCATACAAGGCAGTCGTATGTTGTCCGCATCAGATTTTTTTTTTCGGGGGGGTTGGGGGTTCTTTCCCTAATTGTTCAAATTTTCGAACCGCCCTAAAACGGTAAGGATTTTTGTATGGAATGTACATGTAAACAAACCTACAAACAGATTTTCCGCAATATCGACGAGATTTTACTTTTCGTATACAATATGCTCAATCAATATAATTAACTAAAACGCTATTGTTTCTAATTATATTTACTCGCATCTTTTATCTAATTTTCAGGACAAGGACATACAGGTGGACCTTCTCCGTCGGGCCCCCGGATGTAACCCCTCTTCCTGGTACAACTCCGCTTCCCACCACCGATGTCGGTCTCCCAACTGGAGCAACAGTAGGAATTCTCGGTGGTCGCAAAAAATAAAATGATATTGTAAGCACTGATTGTAAGTAAGTACCATTAACTTTATGTTGAAAATGGGTGTGCAACTTTGTGAAAGTTTAATATTGACTTGTTTTATTATTATTATTATTATTATTATTATTATTATTATTATTATTAAAGATTTAACGACAAATGTTAAAATTAAAATATGTATTCCAGAAAAATTCCCATTTGCGTTAACCCTTTGAGGCGCAACCCTTTCCCAATGCTGAAAAAAGGGCAGCCGTTGCCATCGCTCGATTTAACTACCAGCAAGATGGCGGACGATCGAAACGTTCATCGCGTGACACAGATCTAGAGACCCTTTTTTGATGACAGCTGGCTGTGTAGGGTCTCTAGATCTGTGTCACGCGATGAACGTTTTGATCGTCCGCCATCTTGCTGGTAGTTAAATCGAGCGATGGCAACGGCTGCCCTTTTTTCAGCATTGGGCCATCTATCCAGCTGTTCTCGCGTTCTTCCATTTTTCGGCAGATGTCAGTGCTGTTAAAAACAATCGTGACCATTTTTTTGACGGGAAATGACGAGCTAAAAAGTAAAGGATTCTCGTGGAGCTATGTCACCCGCAACTATTTTTATAGAAATCAAATCTATTCTTCGTGACTGGCAACAGTCAAAACGTCAGAGTTTGGTGTTGCCAGAGCGGCAACACTGCGCGTTAAAGGGTTAATGCATGAAGAGGACATTACAATTTTGTAACTATATTAATTGACGATAATAATTAAGAATTTATGCTCGTTTATTTCGGAAAGCAAGCTCCTAGAGCCAATATTAGACAGTGTACTTTTGAAATGCTACACTATACCCAATTTTTTGTATGTGTTTTATTTTAGTTATTTATTATTTTTCCAAATATGAGAAATACTTTCTCCTCCGCGTTTTTCGTCCAATTATATACCCTCCAAAAAAGTATTCGAGTAAGAGGTAAATTTTTTATTTTAGATTTGCGAATAATAGTTGAGTTTTTGAAAAACGCACAACCTGACAGAAATATAGAAAGCTATATTTATACATAAGCTAATTTATTAGCATAAATAATTTTCAATATACGAAACCAATGTAGGAAATTTATCTCTTATTCGAATACATTTTTTGGAGGGTGTACATAATATACTTGCGGGAATATTTTTATTTTTTATATTTTTTTTATTCGCTTTATTTAAAGTAACCTGCAGCTCAACAGCTAATCTTGTTTATGAGACTGATGATCATATGGGAAGTAAGATTCCTATATACGTGGAAAATATTTATCTCCTAAAATTCACCGATAAGGGTACCTAGGGGGCATTGTGCAGTGTAAAAGAAAAAAAAAAGTGTTACAAAGAAAGGGAAAAATAGCGCATACGTAATTGTAGTGAAACGTTAATCTGCATGCACTGCATTCACTTCCCTGTCGGAAGAATTCGAACACATTCAACATGGCCACCGCTCACTGAGAATTAGAGATGAGACGGGCTCAGCCCGAGCCCGAAAGCCCGAGCCCGAGCCCGGGCCCGAACCGGGCTCGGGCTCTGTAATTCACAATTGCGTTCGGGCTCGGGCTCGTGAAAAATTTCTCCTTTATTGAACATACTCCTTGAAACAGATTTTAAAAAGTGATTTATGAGGAAAATAAAAGTACAGTCAACTCCGGTTATAGTGAACCTCTGGGGACCATCCAATTTCGTCCACTCTATCCGAAGTTCACTAAAACCCAAGTGTCTTCATGATGGATAGAGATACTGTGTGTGAATCGGGACTAATGGTTTGCGTTCACTATATCCGATGGTTCTCTATATCCGGGTTCACTATAACCGGAGTTGGCTGTACTTATAAAAAAAGTAGCGACACTGGCGCCTAGAAGGAGCGTTAAGCTCTTTGGATATTTCAGAACAGCGACTTATATTCATTAGTTAGTCATGAGATACGACATTATTTGATAAACATATGGATAAATAAAGAATTAGAAAGTGCATTGAGAATTTCCAACTATATTTGTCTTTAATTTGCGCAAACGGCAAAATTCATTGTATTCTATCAATGAAGTAATTGGATTTTTTTTTCACCTTTCACTGAAATTTCGGGCTCGGGCGGGCTCGGGCTCCGACTTAAATAATATTGCTCGGGCTCGGGCGGGCTCGGATTAAAAGTCCTCGGGCTCGGGCGCTCTCGGGTTTCAAAAAATGAGCCCGAACTCATCTCTACTGAGAATGCGTGGTATAGTGAATAAACCTTAGCACTTCACTGTGATTTTTTATGCTTAGTATTTTGTAAAAATTCTTTTCCACTTTGTGCAGTGCCATAAATATCTTTATCGGCAATTTTTGGAACCCAATATTTTTCTACGGACAATCTTGTAACCATTAGTCTTTATATTGTTGCAGATAACTCTGCTTAGTTCCTGGGTTCGTCGTTATAAAGTCCAGTGTATGTAGACAGTTCAAGTAAAAAATCCACTTGTCAGGATGGAACACCAATTACTTTACTTGTAGACCTTCATCGAACAAGCAGCCAGTAACTTGGTTATAACAGATCGCTCAGTACAGAATCTTTCAGAGATGCTCTATTTCACGCACAAAATAAAGCACTTCCGCAAGCAGGGGTGGCGCTAGCGGGGGGATCGGGGGGGGGAATGCAGCCCCCGTCGGAGATCACTGCCCCCTTCCTGTCGGGAAGTGTCGTCGGGGATTTTTTTTAGAGAATTTGTTGGTTTAGAAAAACGAAGGAAATTTTGCAACCAGATAAAAAATTCCATTCAAAGTGTCTGACCCTACCGTAGAGGTTCCGTTCACTTCCATTCTCATTCTGCTTGGAATTATACGGTATCCATATACTGAATATTGATTATCTGCAGCTCGGAGTATGTTTCTCGGGATTCGAAGGAACCAGCGAACAAGATCCACATTTCTAGGGTGAGCAGGGTTGCCCGATCTGCTGACAATTGCCTTCGTAAAGACCTTTTTAACTACGACTTTGGTGAAAATCACAGATAATTAATGACTATCTCATCATAATAATTTTTAATATACGAAACCAAAGTAGGAAATTTATCTCTTACTCGAATACTTTTATGAGAGGCTGTGCAAGTACTGAAACGTAAAATTTGGCGGTTTTATCGTTTGGCTCCCCTGTCGGGGAAGATGGCCCTCCCGTCGGGGAAAATCTGGCGCCATCACTGTCCGCAAGATAAAAGTCCGTGGAAATACTCGAGGAAAATCATAAACAGTTCCTGAATGCAGAATTCACATACCGCATTGTAAAACAACCTTTTCAAAACAAGCAAAATATTGCTTACAATAAATGGCACAATTCTCAGGCTAATGCAATAATCAGAACGGATGTCTATTTCTCGTGGCAGTCCTCAGCAAAACTGATTCGAATTCGGCAGTCCTGCGTTACTTATATGGATTGGCCGACTTTACAGGCCCCATTTGAAAAATCCCGCCAAATGTCCGAAATGTCGCCAAGTTTGGCGAGTTTTGGGCGAAGTATTTCCAAACTTGGCGCCAAAAATAATTCCTGAAAGTGAAGTCAGCTAACCTCTAGCATCAATATTTCTCGACATTTCTAGAAAAGTCTCAGTTAACCAATGGAGAAACCGAAAAATCGCCGGTTCAAATTTATCGATTTTGATGCAACAAAATGATAAATTTAACTATTTGACGCCTAGAATACATATTTTAAACTATTTTAACCTCTAGGGAGCAGAACAAACCGAAAATTCTTAACAGTATTAAGTTTGGAGCTATTTCGATTGTAGATCCAGATACACGTGACTCTGAATAGTGTCAATATAAAGAAAGTAATCCCCCTGAACATATATTTATACGCAGGCGCGTAGCCAGGAAAATTTTTCGGGGGGGGGATATGAACTTATATGTGTATAAATAGACGGAATTTCATTACTAATGCAAAAATTTCAGGGGGGGGGGATATATCCCGATATGGGTATAACATGGATATGTGGATCAATACAGAAATATTTGTATGTATAATATAATGTTAACTTTTGGAAGCATGCAATTGTAGCCGACTAATACGATAAATCCATTGTACAAATCTGGAAACATATTTTAAATTGTTTTTTTTTTTTCTTTTTCTTTTTCAGGTTGAATGTACTTAATTTCCAAGAAGCTATAAAAGATTATAAAATAACGAGTAAAATATGTCTTTCTTTTGAAATTTGATGTAAATTATGTGTATGTGAAGATATCTAAATAATTCTAGAATAAATAACCTTATCTTCAACCTGAGCATATAGTGGAATTCCTTTTTTTTTCTTCTTTCTCTTTTTTTTTTAAACTACATGTATTGACAACATTTTGAAAGAAAGGAAAATAATGTTTCTAATCTTCTACTCTGAATCTTCTTTATTTAAAGACGTCGCTTTTTAGTGAAAATAGTTAACAAAAGTAAATTAAACAGCGATTTCATGCAGCCACACAACCTTCAGCATCACAGCACATTTTCTTATCTCGCTATTAACCTTTTAACGCGCAGTGTGTCCGCTCCGGGAACGCCAAACTCTGACGTTTTGACTGTTGCCAGTCACGAAGAATAGATTGGATTTCTATAAAAATAGTTGCGGGTGACATCGCTCCACGAGAATCCTTTACTTTTAGCACTTACATTCCCCGTCAAAAAATTGTCACGATTATTTTTAGCAGCACTGACATCTGCCCGAGACTGACGTCACTGACATCTGACGCGAGAACAGCTGGATAGATTGTCCAATGCTGAAAAAAGGGCAGGCGTTGCCATCGCTAGACTTAACTACCAGCAAGATGGCGGACGATCGAAACGTTCATCGCGTGCCACAGATCTAGAAACCCGTTTTTTGACGCAGCTGGCTGTGCCTGCTGGTAGTTAAGTCGAGCGATGGCAATGCCTGCCCTTTTTTCAGCATTGGGAAAGGGTTGTGCCTCAAAGGGTTAACCTTATAGTGTTGCGAATAATAGAAATATCACATATTTCTTTCACTTATACACACATATTTCTTCAATCAGATATTTCTTCTGACGCAGTTGGCTGTGCTCGCGCACAGCCAGCTGTCGTCAAAAAAGTGTCTCTAGATCTGTGGCACGCGATGAACGTTTCGATCGTCCACCATCTTGCTGGTCGTTAAGTCGAGCGATGGCAACGGCTGCCCTTCTTTCAGCATTGGTCAATCTGTCCAGCTGTTCTCGCATTCTTCCATTTTTCAGCAGATGCCAGTTCTGTTAAAAATAATCGTGACCATTTTTTTACGGGAAATGAACGTGCTAAAAAGTAAAGGATACTCGTGGAGCTATGCCACCCGCAACTATTTTTATAGAAATCCAATCTATTCTTCGTGACTGGCAACAGTCAAAACGTCAGAGTTTGGTGTCCTCACGGCGAGGACACCGCGCGTTAAAGGGTTAAAACGAAAATTTTAACAATACATGGACACTCAAATATACTCATAATATGTATAAAGTAAGGTATTTTGGCACCCCCATAGATAAGTGGGAGAGATGGCGCCCGGTGCGGTCGCCCCGTTCGCCCCCTCCTAGGACCGGTTCTGGGCCCCCTCCACTCTTTGGCCCTCTATGTGGATGCTTATGCATATAAATCCGCAACTAGCGGTTACATCACGTGGGGAAAACCTTAATTAGTCTTCCCCCACCTCCAAAGAGATAGCAAGTTGTTTGGAGAACACTTAGACACAAAAACGGGAGAAAAAAAAAAAATATATATATATATATATATATATGTTACGGTGAAAACCCGAAATCAGTCAAAACCCGAATTAACTAGGGAAAACGCGTTCTGACTGAGTGCGTTAGGGAAAACCCGAATTAACTAGGCAAAACGCTTTCTGACTGACAGCGCTAGGCAAAACCCGAATTACCTAGAGAAAACCCGTTTTATTCGAGTAGCGGTAGCACGTTTTCGAGGGGCCCGTACAGCGGAGGCATATTTTCCAGGGGGCCCCTACAGCAATGGCCGGACCCACTGATATTTTTTCGGGTCTCGCAAAGAGCCATCTTTAGCATATTTTCAAGGGGGCCCCCTAAAAGCGATAGCCGGACGCAGTAATGTTTTTCGGGTCTCGCAAAGGACCAGCGTTAGCATATTTTCCGGGGGGGCCCTACAGCGGACCCACTGATGTTTTTTTGTGTCTCGCAAAGGGACAGCATTAGCATATTTTCGAGGGGGCCCCCTAAAGCGATAAAGCGATGGCCGGACCCAGTGATGTTTTTTTGGGTTTCGCAAAGGGCCAGCGTTAGCATATTTTCGAGGGGGCCCCTTGCAGTGATGGCCGGAGACACTGATATTTTTTGGATCTCGCAGAGGGCCAGCGTTAGCATATTTTCCAGGGGGCCCCCTACATCGGTGGCCGGACCCACTGATGTTTTTTTGGGTCTCACAGAGGGCCAGCGTTATTATATTTTTGAAGGGGGCCCCTACAGCGGTGGC
The DNA here is from genome assembly GCA_038373885.1 of Cheiracanthium punctorium. Taxonomy (NCBI): domain Eukaryota; kingdom Metazoa; phylum Arthropoda; class Arachnida; order Araneae; family Cheiracanthiidae; genus Cheiracanthium; species Cheiracanthium punctorium. Next base: position 53,842 of record JAWZYV010012270.1, read on the forward strand.
TGGACACAGTGAGGTTTCTTTGGGTCTTGCAGGGGGCCAGCGTTAGCATATTTTCCAGGGGGACCCTACAGTGGGGGCCGGACCCACTGATGGTTTTTTGGGTCTCGCAAAGGGCCAGCATAAGCAAATTTTCGAGGGGGCCCCCTGAAGTGATGGCCGGACCCACTGATGTTTTTTTGGGTCTCACAGAGGGCCAGCGTTAGTATATTTTCGAGGGGGCCCCCTACAGCGGTGGCTGGACACAGTGAGGTTTTTTGGGCTCGCAAAGGGCCAGCAATAGCATATTTTCGAAGGGGGAGCAAGATCCAATTTTTAGTGGATAAAGCATTAACATTCCTGAATCTTTGGTATAGTGTCGGTGCTACCTTGGCAAATTATTGGCAACAAAAGAGTCACCCTATTTTGACGATAAAAAAAAGCATGAAAATATTGTTTATAGGAAAACAATAAAGTTTATTTAAGTAAATAAATAAATATTAAAGTTTAAATTTACCGTAAAAAAATGTTTTTAAACCTATTACTTATAACTACTAGTTTTGTAACTATTTGCAAGTAATTTTTATTTTACTGATCATTAAATTAATCACAAGATGCATATAATCCCCTCTCCCCTTCAATAACAAACCATAATAAACTATCATAGTTTAAAAAATAATAAACATAAAATAAGGTCTGGGATATAATAGTAAACTTAAATTAAGCTATGAGGTATATTAATCAATGTAACACATTAAAAATATTGTCAAAGCTGTCACTTGCACAAAACAATTTAAGGACTACCATAAAACATCTTTCATTATTAAAGTTAGCGAAAAAAAATTCGGTATGACCGATAAAGTAGTTTATGCCAAATAATAAAACGCTTAATAATATTAAAAAAAAAAACACTACAAAAATACTCATAATGAAGTCAAATTAAAATTAAAAATTTTGTATTAAAAAAAAGAACAGTAATAGAAATCTAAATTTTTTTATCACTTTTTCAGTGTATATAGCTTTTATTTTACTTTTTATTTGAAAGATGCTATCTTTTCATAATTTTTATGAAAATTATGAAAACTCAAGAATTAGTCTAAATCAGATTCAGATATTTCAGAATTTGAATTTTCAGATGAATCACTCAGATTAGCTGTGTCCATGTTACCTTCTTCAGTTACAAAGTATTGTGCATTTTGTTGTTCTTTGTTCGTTAAGTCTTGCTTCTGTTTAGTGTCCTCATTACAGTGTTAAAAGTTTCCAATTATAGGACAGATATGTGAGCTTAGCTGCTCTTTCGGATGTCAAGCGGTTCCTTTTCTTACTATGAATCCAACCGAAAGTGCCGAAAGTTCTTTTCAGTTGCAGCAGATGTAACAGGAGCACTTAAAATGCGCAAAACTAATTCAACTAGGATACTAGTGCCACGCAAACTTTTCCACCAAATCAGAGGGCTCAAACTCTCTAAACCTTCCCACAAAATTTTTCTTTCCCACAGTCCATCCTTTTCTCTGTAATGAACAAGATCTGTTTTTAATTGAATACTGTCTAACTTGATTTGCTGCCCAACTTCATAAATGAAAGTTAAACCATCAAGTAGATCAGATGGTTTCAAATTGCCACCATGTGTCATGGGATTCAAAATATCTGCTGCAAGATGAATTGGTCCAAGACCAAATGCCTTTCTTTTCTTAAATTTATCAAAGCTTAGCTTTTCTTCAGATTTTTGTAGAGACTTTAAGGCGACAATGGACCATAATTATTTTTTCTGCATTTATTTGCCAATTGCTGTAAAATTTTGTATATTGACATAGTGTTATTTGACTAGTAAAAATACTTAATCAAAGTTAACTTCAGAGTTTAATTAATTAAGAAATTAATTAAAACATGCTAATTAATGATATTATCTAAAAATGTTCCATGCGCATCAATTTTTGTCTGTGGCATTACATTTTTTTTCTTAAGCTAGCTTTATGTATCTATAATAAAAGTTAGTGCGCAATTTTTTTTTTTATAATCAAAACTTTAGTAATGAAAAAATTATTTTCGTACACATATGTGATTTTCGAAAAAATTTCAACTAAAACAACACAAAAACATAAAAAAACTAATTTTTTTTAAAATATTCAATAAAACTTGCACTAAGTTTCATTAATACATTTATGAAGTATCTTTTCACCAAATTTCAGTAAGATACATCAATACTGAATGCGCATGGAACATTTTTAGATAATATCATTAATTAGCATGTTTTAATTAATTTCTTAATTAATTAAACTCTGAAGTTAACTTTGATTTAGTATTTTTACTAGTCAAATAAGACTATGTCAATATACAAAATTTTACAGCAATTGGCAAATAAATACAGAAAATAATAATTATGGTCCATTGTCGCCTTAAAAGCTGTTCTAATAAGATATTGTCTAGGTTGTTAAACTTACTATTTACTAGATGGATTTGTGGTTCATTTGACTGAAAGCAAATGATTAATTTTACTATTGGTTCCAAAATACCAGCCACTTTCTCAACACGATCCCAAAAATCTTCATCTAGAAGCCTTTTCTTCAATTCAGAGGGTATTGGAGCTTCACTAATTGCATAGTCTGCAAAACAAATTTATTTACTTTTAAGTTCTCGAAACAGTGTAAATAACTTCCCCATCTAGTTTTAACAGGGAGTTTCAACGAAATTGCAGATTTCTCATTATCTTGATTTTGCGTTTTTACAAACATGGCATGTAATACGTGACTGCGTTTAATAATTTTTCACTATTTCTATTGCATGTAACACACAGGTTTGAATTGATTTGCTTAGTAAAATATCCGAACATAACAAATGTAAAAGATGGGAAAGGCAGCCTAGCGGAACAATATTTCGATATTTTTCATTAATTAATGCAAAAGCTGCTCTCATATTTGCAGCATTATCTCCTATAATGACAAAGAACTTTTCAAGACCATGGTCTTTCATAACCTTTTCGATTTGCTTAGTAAAATATCCGAACATAACAAATGTAAAAGATGGGAAAGGCAGCCTAGCGGAACAATATTTCGATATTTTTCATTAATTAATTCAAAAGCTGCTCTCATATTTGCAGCATTATCTCCTATAATGACAAAGAACTTTTCAAGACCATGGTCTTTCATAACCTTTTCGATTTGGTCAGCCAAATATGATGCTTCATGCCTGTTTTCTTTTGGCATGACAAAGTCAACAAATAGAGGTTGTGGTTTCGAAATCACGCAATTTATGATTGACTCATTTCTTATACTACTCCAACCATCACTTTGTAAATGAAGGTGCTTTGATTCCTTCAGCTGTCTCTTAACCTCACACTGCATTTCTGAGTATTCAGAATCTAAATATGTTAATGCAAGGCGAAAACGTGAAGGTAAAGAATACGAAGGTCTAATTTTCTTTAAAAAGTCAATCCATAAAGGATGCTCTACCAATGAAAATGGACTTCCACTGAAAAAAAATAGCTTTGGCCCGATGTTGGTTTAGCATTTCCAATAATAAAATAAGTGAATATAGATTATTAATAATTCTTATAACTTTAAAAAAGGGATTAAAATTGCAAGGCCCAATAGCTCTTAAGCATAATTTATTAATTCATACCTGTAAAAATTCTTAAATTAACCCTTCAAATCCCAAATTATTTTATTTTATATAAAAAAGTTTGAAACATTTTTATCGTATGTTTTATGTATTAGAAACACGTCTTTAAATTTATAAAACTTGTTTTTCTTTTTTTTTAAATTTGAAATTGAGACTTAAAAGTCCTGTTGGGACACAAATTTTATCAATATCTATTTAGAATATTAATAGATATGATAATATTATGCTAAGTATTGTAACATTTAGTATATTATATAACAATGATAAAATTTTTATTTCATTTAATCTAGGTTATTATAATCAGTAATAAACAAATGCAAGAGAAATTTTAAAATTAAAATGTGATTCATTGTGGTCTCAAGAGACCCAGCAGAACTTTACAAGTCCCACAATAAAAGCTTTCATTACTTAAAAAAAAAAAAAAAAAGATTTTATTCTTAAAACTACAAAATTAGTGAAATCTATCTCTCTGTTTTTAATACATGTTTAATATATATCTCTAATGAATCAGACATCCAGTACTTAGAAAATTAGTAAGTTATCCATCAATAAAGACCATTTCAAACAAATAGCCGTCTAAATTATTACTGTATGAAATGCGCTTCTTCTGCCTTGTAATTTTAGTATGTAACTCAAGAATTAATCTACAAATACTTAAAATTCAGTTTTGTTTTTATTGCATATAGTTATATATTTTTGGGAGTGAGCGAATTTATTAATGGACCTTTGAAGTCTTGTCAGAACTGAAGAGGTTCAAATCTCTCTGAAATCTGAAATGCATGATTTATCTGAAATGCATGATTTTTTGATAACTTCCTTTTATTTGGAAAACTTTACATAAACTTCCAAATAGTAATAACTTTTTCTTTTTTACCTGCCAGAATTTTAAAAACTGGGACATTGCAAAAATTCATATAAATAATTGTAAAAAGTGTATTGGAATAGTTGACAAAAATATATTGTCCGTCGCGAAAATGCGATTTGTTAATAATGCGAAATTGTTAATAACATTTTTCTTTTTTGTCATTTTTGCTTGTGATGACTTTGAGTGTCATAAAAATTTTTTCAATATGTTAATATTTCTAAAATAATAAGTTTTTTTTGCATTTGAAGTGTAAGTAGAAGAAAATTTAATATTAATTCGTGTTACATTAATTTATAAGCCGCTAATTTTCTTTAGCATTTTGCTACAGCTTTTTTCTACATTTTAGCACTTTTGCTACAGCATTTTCTGGCCCAGCTTAAACCCTGGTTGAGAGGTAATGATTTTTGAAAACTGCTTTTCTTAAATGCATGCATAATTTCATTGATATGCTTTTATCAATAGATAATTTATACAAAATTTCAATTAGTAAATAATTTACTGTTTTTTGTTAATGTGGAAAACTCTAATGCAATAATAATATACTTACATTTGATGATTCATCCATGCGATCAACAACTGAAATTAAAAGTGTTGATGAATCACCAGAAGAGGAGTTAGCCGCCGTTCCAGGTGTAGAAGTTGTTATATCTCTAGACCAGTGGTTCCCAACCTTTTTTCAATCGCGACCCCTTTTAGATTTTTCAAAACTTTCGCTTCCCCCATCTGCCATGTTCGACCAATAAAAAAAAAAATAATGAAAAAATACATGAGATTTAAAATTGACACCTTTTTAGTACGTACTGATTTTTAATAGGATGATTGAGGCTGAATATGACTGACAAGTTTGGCTGTTCTTGGCTGAATATTGGTCAAAGTCAACCGCATGTCATCTTAGACATCTAATTTATTACTGGCTTTTGTCTTCTTCTGCAAAAGAGTTGAAAATCCAACTTCACGCAGATAAGTGTGGATGCAAATGGCGTTAACATTTGACACGAAAAAATATCGGATATGAGCAACGCACAGCACACCAAAATTGAGTTAACGGTTTTTCTTGGTATAAATCACTTGCGGAGGAGTCATTTTGTAAATTCAAAAATACACCCTGCACTTCATCAGAAGGGTCGGCGACATCTAAAGATGTGTGAAATGGATTTCGCACGATTCAGATTGAAGGGCTTCAAGCTGGCTACTAATTACCCCCTTTAAATTAATTGCAATTCCTATTTCTGATTCTTCTGTCTTAATGCATGGGTTCTCAAGCTTTAGTTAACACTCCTAGATTCACCGACGTCAGTTTTTGTAGCTTTGATACAAAAGCCCTGACGAGAATAAGGATTTTTTCTTTCCAAAGGAAAAGGGAGAAATGGTGTCTCATGGCAAAGAAACGTGAAAATAGTTTACTATTAATAAGGAAAAGGGAGAAATGGTGTCTCATGACAAAGAAACTTGAAAATAGTTTACTATTAATAAGGAAAAGGGAGAAATGGTGCCTCATGGCAAAGAAACGTGAAAATAGTTTACTATTAATTTCCCACAAAAGTGGTCTGCTGCGACCCCCGAAAAAAGGCATGGCGACCCACTTGGAAGTCGCGACCCCCCGGTTGGGAACCACTGCTCTAGACGATGTACTTGGAATGTCACTAGCTTGGGGGGGGGAGGAGGGGGCTCATCTGGATCAACATTATTAATTCTTTGAGATTCTTGCACAAATTTTGCACTCTAATTTAAAACTTTTTTAAAACCAATGGGGCATATGTAGCATTTTTAATATATCTCTCCATTTTATTCACATTCGCATGTTTATATCCAGTATTACAGTACTTACACTGTGCACTTTTAGCTTTTTTACCATTAAAAAAGTTCCATGCAGGTCCTTTTTTCTGTCCCTTTTTTTTTTCTTTTTTTTTTTAAACTTGAGTATATTAAGAAACATTAGGACAACATTATAGTACAGTTAAAACAAACTAATACTCACTGTTCACTAAATGAAAATCAAGCCAAACCAAATCAAAACCAAAACTATTTAGTATATGAAAATAGAATAGGAAGCTTCACTGCTGCCATCTATATAACATAAATGCTGTTAAGAACACTTATTCCACTCTAAGTTGAAAATACCGTTTTTGGGAATTTACCCAGGCCTTGGGTAAATACCCAAAAAATATTTACCTACCCAATGGGTATTTACCCACCCCACATCACTGCTCCCAACGTATGGCGATTTTTTAGGTTGGCAAGTGTTTTGGGAAGGTGGGGGGTTACTAAAACGTTTTCTAAATTTAGTGGATACAGTATAAAAACGTTTCAAATTAATAATAAATTAAAGAAATAAGCGATAAAGTGCCAAAATAAAGAAGTATGTCTATAATGAGTTTAATAAACCATAATTTTATTTCTATGGCGAAAAATTGCATCTTTGTCATTCCGCCAAGCCTGAACCGTACGACTTATTACATTTTACTCTTTTGATGACACATCTACAGGCCAAGACCTTTTTTTAGACACTTCAACCAAATTTCTACAACCGGTCGTTCTCTCAATTTAGTTGACGAAAGAAAAACTTGTTTCAAATTAACATAGAGATGTATTAATATTCGATATTGCACCTTCGTCGTTCTGCTACGCCCGAACAGTTCGGCTTTTTCTAATTTTCTCTTTTGATGGCACATCTACAGACCGACACCTTTTTTCGGACACCTCAATCGAGTTTTTACACTCAGACGTTCTCTCAATTTAGTGGATACAGTAAAAAACATGTTTCAAATTAATATATAGATTAATTCCTTGTACGAAGTAAAATTATCAAATAAATATCTGCCACTCAAAGTGCTTTTTAATAGCTCTCGAAAGAAAAAAAAAAGTGTGTGCGTGTAATCTTTACGTGCGGTTGAAGTAAAACTTCTTTGACGTTTACGACACATTTCACTGAAATGATTAAACTTTAACTTAAAATAAATATCATATTATAATTTAATTAGATTTATTATTCGTGTATTTTACAAAGATTATATAAATGTTATATTCCTACTATTCATTGGAAATACGTATTTGAATGTCATCATACTTTTTTATGTATGAAATTACAGGTTTGTGGTAACTATAATGTGAAACATAAATTTTACTCTCTAAATTTGCTAATTTTCCTGAAAGTACAGCATCTATCCTTGTACCGAAACTCGTTGTGGATTGAAGTCGAGAAGAATTCATAGTTAGATCAAATTTTTCTTTTAAAAAATCAACTGACGGCTGAGATTCTTGAGAGCGAAAATGAACACTAAAATCTCCAATAAGAACCATCGGTATATATATATAATTCATGATAATTACTTAGAATCCAGGAAGTGTCCATGTTGTAGTATTATTCTTTAACTCTTTTCTTATACCATTGTTCCGTCTGGAGGTTAGGTTTGATAGGGGGGGGGGTGGAATGTCCATAGTCTATTATACTTTAACTGTGTTCTTTAACTGATGTTTTCCTCTGTTTGTTGGGTTCGAATGCAGGTAGTGTAATGTTCGAATGCAGGTAGGTAGTTTTTTTTGTGTTTTTCTATCACAGTATGCTTAAGCGTTGACTTCGTCTGCTGGTAGGTTTCGAATTATTATTCTGTATCCGTGTTTTTAAACTGCAGGTTCTGTCTATTGTTTGGGATTGATTGCAGCCAGGGTCGGTTTCTTTGGAGTGTTCCATCCCCGTGTTAAACCGGTGCTTGCTCCGTCTTGAGGTTGGGTTAGAAACCACGGAGTGTCCATTTGTTATTCTTTTATTTTGTTCTTAAACCGTTTGCAGCCAGTGTTTGTTTATTTGCCGTGTTACATACCCGTATTCTTAAACCGTTGTATATATATATAATTATAAATATATATACCATTACTATATATAAATATATATATCATTACACTATATATATCATTATAAATATTGCGTTCACACAAACTACATTCCTCTAAATTTACTAACATTTCTTAAAATACAGCTTTTGGTCAAAATAGCAACAGACATGACATACATAATATTTAGGAATTTAATGGAGTTTAATGGCCTAACGGCCAATGTAACTGGCATTTGACAAATAATAATATCACTTCGCTTCGAAACTATTGCCTATATTCATGACGAAATAGTATTCTAGGACAATTATGTAATTAAAACACATCTGAAGCCAGTAATTACTATATATCACGAGGTTGAATTACATGTGAGGTTGGGATTACATGCAAAATATTATGTTGGATGTATGTTCAAAACGCTTACTGATATATAAATAAAGATTAATGTCTCAAAGATACGGCTCTTGACTGTTTTTCTCGCTGTTTCTTTCCCTAACAGGTTCCGGGTATTTTTACACGATGAATTCGAAAGCAGGTCGAAAAGGTAGGTTTTTCAGTCGTTCTTCTTTTTCGGGGCGCGCTTGGCGTGGAGTATGACATATACGTCACTTCCTATACTGAGCGTTACTTCCGTCAGAAAAAAAAAAAATCTGAGTTACCCCCTACTCGCCTCTAAAGAAGTTTTACTTCAAAAATCTGGAGTGGCTCCAATCGACTTTCTAAACACTTGATCTTTAAAAGCGTTTACATAAATTTGATTCGTTTCTGTCGGATATAGTGTTCAGGATATAGTGTCGGATATAGTGCACTTCAATTAATTTTAGTCTATAGGCCGCAACATATAAGAATAGTTTTGTAGCCCTGTAAAAAACTGCAAGGCCTACACACACCAAAATCTTGTGTAACACAGTCACCTATAATATGCGTACCTAATTTTAGCTCAATCGAATGCACAATATAGACCGTAGCGAACTGGCAAGAATTTGCGCCGTTAAGTATTAGGACTTTTTTGTAGCCCTGTACAAACACTATAAGCCCTACACACACTAAAATCTATACAGGTTGTGTGACGGTGATCTATAATATAAATACCCAATTTGAACTTATTTGAATGCACCATTTAGACACTAGCAGACTTTAAATAATTTGGGTCCGTAGACCATAATGTATAAGAATTTTTTATACAACCCTGTAAACAAACTATCGTGTCTACAAATACTAAACTCTAAACAGTAGTCGTGACCTATAATATACATACTCAATTTGCACTCAGTCGAATGCACCGTTTAGACGCTAGTGCAATTTCAAAAATTTCCGTCCATAAATCATAATGTTAAAGAATTATTTTTCGTAGCCTTGTAAAAAAACTATTAGTCCTATACACACTAAAATCAATACCGGTCTTACGACGGTGGTTTATAACATATATACCCAATTTGAGCTCAATCGAATGCACTGTATAGATGCTAGTGCGCTTTCAAAAATGTCTGTCCATAGACCGTAATTATGGAAAGAACATTCAAAATACTGTTGCTAAGCGTAAAAATGAGTAAAAACTTTGTGAAAAAACACACTTCGGGAGTCATGGATCATAGAATATCATTTTATGTGTGTCTTTTCACAAAGTTTTTATTCATTTTATAGACCGTAATGTAAAACAATTTGTTTTGCAGCCCTGTAAAAAAAAACTATGGGTCCTATAAACACCAAAATCAGTACCGATCTTGCGACGGTAGTCTATAATATACATACCGAATTTAAGCTCAATCGAAAGCACCGTTTAGGAGCTATCGTGTTCACTCATACACACATCTCGTAAAAATAGCATAAATTAATGATCTCAAAAAGTGCGAATACATTAAAATCTCAAAGTCATTTTTTTCATGATTATAATATTTTCTTTACATGGTACATGTTCGAAAAGTAACAATCCCGTTGCACGACCGCATTCAGAGGTCTTAAGAAATTACGAAAGAAGATATTTTTTTGCTAACTAGCAATGAATGTTTACATTCGAATTCATGGCCCCTGTCCATCTTTGTTATAATGTATCGCTGAGACTTTTTAGGATGAAAGGCTGAAAATTTGCACTTTGGCTAATAAGTGTCTAATGGGGCATATTTCACTAATTGGTTATTTTTCTGTTCGGGGTAAGCAATAATTTTGCGATAAAACTTCAGTGAAATTCCGCATAGTGCCTAAGGTGCAAATATGGGACTGCGTATATCATACGGGATGCGTAAATTACTGCATTTATATGATTCAGATAGCACGGTTGGCAACATTGATATGAAATTCTTCGGTACATGCAAGAGCATGTATCGAAATCAGCATCTCTGTGCTCAATGAATCATACTTAAGTCATACGTACTTAAGAAGTCATACTTACGTAGTGGAATCCATGATTTCACTGATGTTCGGGAAAACTTTCACTGCAATTTGGAACACTGGTATTACCACATTTTCCAGAAAAAATACCTGTGAGAAATTGGAAAAAAAAAAAAAAATCTGGAGTGACTCCACTCGACTTTCCGAACACTTACGATTAAGATCATGACCAAGCATTGAAATAAATTTTAATCGATGAATAATTCAAACATATATACCAAATTGAAGTTCAATCGAATGTACCGTTTAAAAGTTAGCGTGCTTTCAAGAATTTCTCCCCGTAGGCAATAATGTAAAAGAAATCTTTATTGTAGCAACGTAGAAAAACTATAAATCCTATACACATCAAAATCAATACCGGTCTTACGATGGTAAGACCGGTATAACATATTTACCCAATTTGAGCTCAATCGAACGTACCGTTTAAACGCTAGGGCACTTTCAAGAATTCCCCCCCATAGGCCATCATGTAAAAGAAATCTTTGTCGTAGCCCTGTAGAAAAACTATACGTCCTATACACACCAAAATCAATACTGGTCTTGCGACGGTGGTTTATAACATATATATCAAATTTGAGCTCAAACGAATGCTTCGTTTAGGAGCTATCGTGTTCACTCACATACACACACGCATACGCATACATACATACATCTCGTAAAAATAGCATAAATGAATTCAGAAGACCTCAAAACGTGTCAATACACCAAAATCTCGATGTCGAATTTTTTCAAGATTACAATACTTTCCTTACATGGTACATGTTCGGAAAGTAATAAGTGCTCAAGCTGTTGTCAATTGAGAGAAATACGAGGCGATTTCGGAAAGTGAAGCCAATTACACCGATAGCAGCCAGTTCCTGTGAGACCGTTGTCAACACGTGCACCTTTAAACTTTACTCTATTCCCAGTGGGACATTCGTTATTTTTACGCTGAGTCTTGTTTGAGCAGCACGTCTTTATAACGTCTACGTCCATTCAGAATCCCGCCAAATGCGAAGTGCGTTCCACAATACGTTTCCTTCAAAAAGTGAGCGTCCAGTGGATATTCATAATGAAATACTTTCCGTCTATGGAAGTGTTATGGATACTATCTGGACGCACTGTATCTTTATTTTTCGAAATCGCCTCGTATAAGAAGTTAGGGGCGTTTCTGGTGCTCAGGTTTATCACTTTACACCGAAAAAAGAATGAATAAAAACGAAAAAGTAAAGCAAGAAACTCAAATAGTAACTTTCAGTTTTAGAAATTAGTTATATTTACAAATCAGTTTTACAAATTAAATATATTACCTTCTATTTGTAACCGAGGCCAGAAATAGACAGCCAATAAGGTAAATGCATTAGTAATGATCCGCTTACTTTGAACATTGACAAACAAAAAACTTCATAAATCATCCTTGGAAACCGAGCAAAAGATCAGTAAATGAAACACTTCCCTTCACATACAGAAGAAAGACATATATTCAGTTCTTATATATTTTTCCTAAAGTAAGTGGAAGTGGTACACATTACACATACATGGCCCATTATTGGTACAATGACCTTATATGAATTCATAGGCTGCTAACGTGGATGGACATTTAATGCAATTTCATATCTGTGAGACGACATTGTTTGAATTTCACTTGCGATTTCGAAAAGACAAGCTCGGATTTTTGTTTTTATAGAAATGTGGCTTTTAGAAACAAAAATACTCGAATATTTGTAATAAATGGAGTAAGAAATTTTTTTTAAGGAAAATATTTTAAGCCTGAAATTAAGCTTGCTATGTCAAGATTAATGCAAGTTGGGCAAGTGTAAACTTGAACGTTTGATTCAAGCTTGCATTAAGCTTACACGCTTGAAATTTTCAAGTTTAATTCAAGTTTATTGACTTGATAAATCAAGCTTGCTGCAACTTCGAACCACTAGTCCTCTCATAACCACTAGTCCTCTCGATTTTATCAACTAGGGAGTACTGACGATGTTACATTTCACAGGGTGCATATCTTCTGTTGCTTCCTGGAATTTCAACTCCAATAATCTACAAACTGTAGTCTATGCAGAAGAAATACGCCATGTTTTTCTTTCATTCGATCACAAACTGTAGTCTATGCAGAAGAAATACGCCATGTTTTTCTTCCATTCGATCACAAACTGTAGTCTATGCAGAAGAAATACGCCATGTTTTTCTTTCATTCGATCGTAATCATTAGGAATACGTGATGAGAATACTTTCACCCTTTTATCCATAGATGAATTCGAGACTAGAAAAGACAAAGATCTGCAGTTGTTATGCGAGAAGAAGCATTTACCATTACGACATAATGATTTTGGAAGACGCGAAAGCTCTTTTTCTCTTCTCGCAGCCGTGCCTACTTTTTTTCTACACTGCTTCAACCAGTTGATACAACAAAAAAGGGAGGAAGTATTCTAGAACAACGATCGAATGACCTTGGTTGACCTTGACCGACCTATTTCTTTTACATAGACTGTAGCATTACTTAATCTGGATTCATACCTGATACTCTGGGATTTTATCTGCATTCATTCGCATTAGCTGTGGAGCAGAATCCATTTGAAAATTCATTTCTTTGTCACCCTACAGGGAAAGAAAACAGAAGAAACGTAAGTAATCATTCAGCAAACGCATTGCCAATAAATTCTAAGAAGAAGCACAGTGAATCGTCAGGACTGGAACAGTGGACCTGTTGATTATAGAGGGGATTTAGAACAAGATTTGCTTTCTCCCTTCTCCCTTCTCCTTCCTCCTCCATTAAGCGTTAGAATTAGTAAAAATGAATCAGGAAAAATATACGGAACTCACCGGCACTTTTTGTTACTCAATTTGCTTGGATCACAGTTGACAAGATCATAGGTCGTTAAAGGATTTCAAGTGATACGTTGCATTCTCGCGCCTTACTTGTTGTTTTGAGTCAGACTTCAAATAATTTCGTGCCTGGGTAATTTCTTCTAATTTATATTGCTCCGTTGGAAGTCAGCATTTCTACACTTCTCACAAATTTACTGTCATAAAATATCGGACCCTCTCTGAACTCCAACAAAATATCCGAAAAATTAATTCTCCAGAATCCTCCTCCTCAGAACAGCAGTTTCAATCTCATATTCACACACGTTACTACTTTTTCTCCCCCTGAATTAAAACCTATCCGTATTCATATTTTCTGATTCTACTCGTGAAAGTAAGGAAAAGAAAAAAATCCTTCAGTTGTACGGCGCATCTGAACCCGTGTATGTAAGAAAACAAAAAAAAAAATGGCATAGTATATGCTAAAGGTTGGCCGCCTCTGAGATAGATGCAAAAAAGAAGAGGTGCTTAACCAAATCTTCATAGGCGGTGACGCCATGAAAATCAGGAATCCGCTTTGTAGGGATGTGAATATATCATATTCCTGAGAGTGTATACAAAAAGCGACCCCTTTTGTCCAAACAATCTTGCAAAAAGTCAATATTCACTTTACCAGGCCGACCATTCCTGGACGACTGAAAGATACTCCTTTTAGGAATAGACATTTTGGCTGCTGTTACTCACCTGTAAGGGGTGATAATTTCACTCTTTTCGTTTCAAAGTGAACAAAATCTTTTTTGTATACAAAGCAAATACAACAAAATAAGTTAATTTTGTTTGGATTTTATTAATGAAAACTTTTTTTTTTTTTGGCCTACATTTTGAGTGCAATAACTTTACACAATGAGTAACTCATGACATTCATGCTTGCACTACATAACGTCTCACACGCTTAGTAACTGTACAGCATAAAACATAAAACCCAGATTGGTATACCCAATGGCGGAATCTGTATGGACTAACCAAAACATCCAACAATCGACAGTCCGTCAGTTATGTTAGTTTTAGAGGGGACAGGGAAAGAAACGGGGACTTTAGGTGGCAAATTTCACGATGGTGCAGTTGTCATTTTAGAATCTTGCTCAAAGTTACATCTTGAAGACAAAGGGAACGAGAGATTTTAGTTGTTAGCATAGGGGACCATTTTTGTCAAAATTCAAGGTGTTCCGTCAAAATTTCAAGACTACCAGAGAAAAAGTTTGGAAAACCTTGCTGTAAAGGATAATTATTCAATCCTCTATCGCTTAAGGTGTTAGGAATGGGCACCTTGATAAAATGAATATTGACTCTTCCCAAAATAGTTTGGTTCAGAGGACTCACTTTGGGTACTGGGTATGGAGGGGTGGGGGGTACATGCATGCAGACTTACTTTATAGAGTGAATGCTTTGGCTGGCATTTCACTCTTTAGGCGTCACTAGTCACTCTTTTGCTTTAGAGTGCAAACAGACTACGATTGGCCAAGGTGTTAGGTCATACAACTGGATCTCTGAACATTGGCTTGTTCGCTTTGTTTAGCTTTCCAATAAAAAGTGACAAGCCACACTTTTGCTTTTACAGTTGCTAAAGAGTTACGTTTGACCAAAATTACAAAGCGAAACATAGTAAGTCATATAACTGGATCTTATGAACTTTCGTTCGTTTCTCCAGGAGCGAACAATTCATGTTACCGAATATGTTGTTCAGAACTACTGGTGTGCTTTCCGGCGAATCATTCCGGCAATGTAGATCCTCCTCACCGAAATGTGGTAAAATTTATGGTTATTGGAGTAAATTGCTGGCGGCCAGATGTGTAAGGGTCAGTCAAATGAAAACGAGACTGACTATATATAATCAGCATGGAGTTCAAGTTGGTAACGCAGGCAGGTGCTTGTATCGAAGTGTCCTCTACTGGGAGTCGGGAGAATCAGCGCGAACATTCATTTCAGCGTCGTTTGTCTGTCAGACACGTTCAAAGTGTGGTCAGCCAATCGTGTGAATGTCCGACATCACTTTGGCCAAAAAGGGAAATGAGGTGTATTGTATGTTTTGACTTCGGAAGATGTGTTAAGAATAGGAATTCATTCCTGAATGTCTACTGTGTAAGGCGAACACTGCGTGCCAATAGCGCGTGTGTTTGAGTGGACGGCAACATTCTGTCGTACGATACTGCCAGCCAACGTTGTTTCGACTACGCCGTAGAAGTTTCGCTGGAACGCCAATACACATTCTCCATGCAGTCCAGATCTCCCCCCATGCGATCTCCATACCTTTTGAACAATGAATTAAGACATTTGCGGTCACTGATTTTCTTGAACGAAGAGATGCAAGCCTGTGTACAATCATGGTTCCATTGGCAACTCCAACCATTTCTCCATGAAAGCATTGATCGTCTTGTTCACAGTGGGATAAATGTACAAAAAGCTACGAAGATTATTTTTGAAATAACTAATAATTTATTTACTTTTTTCCATCAATCTCGTCTTCATTTGACTGCCGCTTACAGAATCATGGATTGATCATCGAGCGTAAAACCCCAATTTATGAGAAATAAAAAAAAGCATGTATTTCGTAATTGTTACTTGCCTGACTGAAAAACTCCTTGTACAATGCCCAAACAGTGTTCTTATGTTCTTGCCACGCCTTCCAGCTGGCACACAGGTCACACGCCATCATCAGCACAGACTTCACGACATCCCTGTGAAACGTAAGCAAGTTTCTATTTTTACAAGATTCATGTATAAATCCGATGTTCAAACCAAGAAAAAGAAATCACGCTGATCGCATCGACTGTAAAATATTTTCCAACACGATTTCACTGCGCAAATACTACTGCGTAACGAATAGTTAACCTGTTTGTTTTCTTTGTCTCGAAGACGGAAGTGCAAAGCTGGTCTACGGCGAGGCATTCGAGGGCCTACAACGGAAAACGATGAGGACAGAAAGGGAATCCCTGCCGCCCTGTCTTTGCAAGGACGGACTGGACCGCTGAAAAGGCCCGGGTGTTTTGACCAGAGCGGCCTCCATCTTACCCCTAAATAACGAAAGCCCAGAAATACCGACCCATTCCGAACTTCTGTGGCACTGGCCGTTGGAGCTTTTACCCGATGTGCCAATCCGGCCCAGTGTGTTTGTCATGTAAGTCAGGGTAAGTAATATTAAAAGGAGATGAACAAGCTATGGCAGCTGTTCTGTATCATCGCCAGCAATTTTTTGCAGCTATAGGTGGCATTGCAATCAATCCGACTCCCCGTCGTCCTCTCCAAGAGCTTGTTATTAAAAAAAATAATAATAAAAGAACCCCCTAGAGTAACTTTTGCCTCAAATATTATGCTAAAAAGTATTTTGCTCTTTATAAAATGTATAATTGCCTCATCGGCTCATAGGAAATAATGATAAACGTGAGAAGTTAAAAAAAAACACTCAAAACAACTGGGGTTTAAAACATAAAATAATGAAAAACTTTGCAAAATAACATCATAAATGTTACTTGCCCGGCCATCCAGCTGTTTCGATCGAAAAAATTTCGATCTTCGTCAGTGGACATTCACAGACTGGAAGACTCGAACAGTGAACTGAAAAGAAAGTGTGAGCTGGAAAAAAAAATTTTCGATCGAAACAGCTGTATGGCCTGACAAGTAACTTTTATCGCGTTATTTTGCGAAGTTTTTTCATCAATTTATGAGACGAATTAGCTACTTTAAATATGCAACGGAATTGGGGGGAGGGGGGGGGTGTCCAACACTTCGTTTCATCTCCTTCTAGAATTCCTCCCTGGTCAAAGTAAATAAAATATTAAAGTATAACTTTAATATTAACTTTACTTAACGCTTTTTTTATACTCACACTGTATATGTCGGGGTCAACTATTGTAATCAGTTTTTTGCTAGCTTCTAATTTCCAACCAAGCAGAAATTTTGAATACCAAACCCACGAATCAATTATGAACAGTTTTAATTTTAGGCTTCAAATCTATTTTTGCTCCATATAATAATTTCACAATCCGCCATCCAATGGTTAATTCGACTGCGCATCTAGAGAGTCAGAATTATGTTCTAGACAGCAAGCCTTCTGTTAAATGATAATTTATTACAACTATGCTTCGATCGCCGAATGCACCATTCTAGATGCTTCTACTAAAGGACGCTGTTTTAACAACAATCTTTATAACAAATGATAATCCATTATACCAATGTTCCTAATGCCTAAAAACGTGGTAATCATCTAAAGGAAAAGTGCCAGCACTATTAAATTTGTAGCATTTGTTCTAATCGTCTTTCATGAACAGCCATTGAATAACATGCGAAAGAGTCGCGTTTTCGGTTAAATTGGCGATTTCATGAATTTAAATTTTAAATAAAACTTTATTATTTCTATAGCTTGTATTTTAGCCACTAGAAAGAAAAAAAAACTTTCTTGGAAGTATTTGAAAAAAAAGCCGAATCAGACCGGGGCCATCGTGATTCTACCGGGCCTGCTTGTACACTCCGAAAGAAGCTTACGGACGGTTCCTCATTGGGTAGATTCGGCCGTTGGATGACATATCTAAGTGCTTGAACCAATAACCGAGCATCCGTATAGGCCTCTTTGGATGACTCATCGGAGTGCACAAGCAGGCGATGAGTCGTCCAAAGAGGCCTATGGATGCTCGCTTATTGGTTCCAGCACATAGATACGTCATCTAACCTCCGAATCTAACCAATGAGGAAACGTCCGTAGGCTTCTTTCGGAGTGCACAAGCAGGCCCGGTAGAATCACGATGGCCCCGATCGGACACTGCTCCAATACCTACCTCACCGACTTTTTTCCCAAGTCCATTCCTTTACCTATCACATGGCGCATATTTTCGCACTGCACTTTGTAGCGGTTGAGGCTGGTGGACAGAATGCAATGATGGATCTCGTCCAGCACCTGCAATTAACAAAAACAATTAACCCTTTGAGGCGCAACCCTTTCCCAATGCTGAGAAAAGGGCAGCCGTCGCCATCGCTCGACTTAACGACCAGCAAGATGGCGGACGATCGAAACGTTCATCGCGATGAACGTTTCGATCGTCCGCCATCTTGCTGGTCGTTAGGTCGAGCGATGGCGACGGCTTCCCTTTTTTCAGCATTGGGCCATCTATCCAGCTGTTCTCGCATTCTTCCATTTTTCAGCAGATGTCAGTGCTGTTTAAAAATAATCGTGACCATTTTTTGACGGGAAATGACGTGCTTAAAAAGCAAAGGATTCTCGTAGAGCTCTGTCACCTCCAACTCTTTTTATAGAAATCCAATCTATTCTTCATGACCGGCAACAGTCAAAACGTCAGAGCTTGGTGTTCCCAGAGCGGGAGCACTGCGCGTTAAAGGGTTAAAAGATGAAAATAAATACAGTGAAATTTGCATATAACGATATTGTTTAAAACTAGAACGATAAACCTGCTTATAGTTCAGAGTTTGGTGTTCCAAAAGCGGGATCACTCCACGTTAAAGGGTTAAAGAAAAACGAATTCAGGTGACTTCTCAAGAAATAGCAATAAAGACAGTAATTACAGTGGAACCTCCCAAGTTGGGCACTTCCCTAAGTTGGACACTTTTCTGGGGAACGAAACGTGTCCATGATATAGAAATATGCCTCTATAAGTTGGACTTCTCTGTAAAGTGGACACTTTTTGAGGGAACCGCAGGTGCCCTTCTAAAGGAGGTTTCAATGTACATTATTCAGAATTCTTACTGAAATTCCTATAAAAAGTCTATTCAAATTTTATGTGCACTATTCAAAACATTACAAGGTTACTGGCAATCCACAGCCATAGAATGCGTAAGTTATATGAGTCGAAGTACTTAATACACTAGTACTATTTCTACGGCAATAAAAAACGCTAAAAATGAAAAGGGAGTTTTGCTGCTGATTATTTAAAAATAAGGTTGTTTATTTCCGCTTTACAGCATGCATGATAGAATCATAAATAATGAAACAGTTTGTATTTTGTTACTTAATAAAATACAAGTCATTTTGCTCCTTTAAGAGCTGTGACTAACGTCACATTTGATAGTTTCATTGTTACGTTATCACATCAGAAATGTTACGATAGGTACACCGAAAAGGATCAGTATTTTACTAAAATTCAAAATTAAACTATTATGTTTTGTTTATGATCTAATAGTTAAAGGTTACGTTTATACTATTATTATTAACTGATCGGTCTTACACAGTCTTAATGAATGACCAACCTGTTTATAATCATCTCCTTCGAGATCGCTGAAGACGTTGCAGTTGATGTCCTGAAAATGTATAAAAATTATCAAATTAGTGTCGAAGCGGCTGAAAATCCACACCTGAAAATAATTACGGTAAGACAAGTTTTGAAACAGAAGTGCCCTTTCCATTAAAAAATATGTTTTAGTAATATTGGATTGAGCCATTTTCTAACAGCTTTTAAATTGGAAATTAGGGATGGGCGCGAGACGAAAAATAGGCGTCTCGCGTCTCGCAAAATTCCTGTACTGTAATGTGAAAAATGTTTGTCTCGTCAACAGCTGTAAATCTCTGTCTCGTCTCGCAAAAAATCGTCTCGCATCCATCCCTATTGGAAATCATGGGTAGGGCCTACTTATTACGACAGCGGTTCTCAACCTTTTAACGTCGCCCCCCTCCCTAACAAAGGCTAACATACGGTGACGCCTCCCCCCCTCACATTTTTCAGCATACATTTAGTTTTTTAATCTTTAACAATGAACATTGAGTCGAATTTTCTGCAAAATAATGTTATCAGTAAAGTCTGAATGAATATTTTAAGCGAAAAAGGATATATTTGAGTAAAAATGAGAGTAAATAAGTTGATTTTTTTAAAAACATGCATCACTACTTGCTCTTTGGATTTTCTCGCCCCGCCCCCCATGCAAACGCTCTGCGCCCCCTTGGGGGTCGCGCCCCACAGGTTGAGAAACGCTGTATTAGGATAATGGACTGTTTCTATATTTCCTCATAACACGCGGAAATTCATATGCGTACATTAAATTTAAAGTACTTTACTTTTGGTAGTCTTACAAAAAAAAAAATAAGTGTAGACTCGCATCAATATTTGTGTGAATATTTGTTAACTGTAGGTTAAAGCCCGTTGTGGAGGCAATTACAACGGGCGCTAGAAAAAACATTTGACGAAAATTTGTCTACATTCAATAAGGGGATTCTCGTGGAGCTAGGTCACCCGCAACTATTTTTATAGAAATCAAATCTATTCTTCGTGACAGGCAACAGTCAAAACGTCCGAGTCTGGTGTTCCCAGAGAGGGAACACTGCGCGTAAAAGGGCTAAAAGCCAGTCCAAACCCTAAAATCTCTGAACAACTGTGAATAAAACTTGCAATCTTTTAATGTTGCGCTTGAAAAGAATAACCTTAAAGGAACACTGAAAGACACGAGCTAGGAAGTAACACTGGTCAAAGAAGGGAGAGTCTTCTCCTTTGTATTTTTTCGATGATGAGAGTGAATAGTGCAAACATGGGTTCTATAAGTCCCATAACCCTGAAAATTTATATCCATTTTACAGTAGTAAAATAGGATCTTTTAGATTAATTTCTTTTTTTCCTTTACCGATACCCCCCCCCTCCCTTTTAATCCGTCCTTGATCTGTGACCGATCTTCCACCCACCAAAGGGCGGCTTGAGTGAGGGACCATGGCCGATGGCCCCCACCAAAATTTTATTTTACAACTTTAGATTCACATACTTCACGATTTCACGCCTTCAGTTTGCATTTTGAACAATGTATAAACATCTAAAATGTCCAACGGCTCCCTCCGTAAATTCAGTCTGTAGAACAGCCCTTGCACCCACCTCCGAATAATTTTAAGAACTTTATGTTTTGACTTCAGGCACTGTCATCAAAATGGATGCAATCACAATCACCAATTCTTGTATTAAAAACATAAAGGATAAAGGAAAACGAATTTTGATTTACTATCTCCTTCATTTTGGTGAATTTAAGAGGTTCGAGGGTTGAGGTAGTGCTGCCACCTATCGCAGCACACTTAAACTATGAAATTCCTGAAATAAAACTATGAACTCAAATTTTGAATTATTAATTTTCTTATTATATCAAACATCCCCAAAGTATGGCCACTTAAAAATAATTTTGAGCTCAATCAATGGTCGGAATTCGACCTTAATTCTTTAATTTTTTGCTAAGATTATACAGTTAATTTGCCTATCTTTTTCAAAATTAATTTAAAATTTAAATAAAAAATTAACACACAAGAGTGTAAAATGAAATAAAGATACGTGCTTTGTATATATATATATATATATATATATATATATATGTTGGGAAAAAAACCGGGAGGTCGTCAGTCCTTCACAGTTAATTATATATGTACATATGTAAAGCATTCGTCAGTGGTGGCTGCAGAAATTTGAGAGGGGCTAATTTTTGAGAAAACTTATTTGACCTAAATAAAATGTACAATAAAGTAAACTGTTACTCTAAAACGATGCAAAATTTTGGGGAGGGGTTAATTTACAAAGAAAAAAAGTTCATTTAACCCTTCAGTTCTGAAATTCTCAGTCAAAAGTTATAGTATAGTATTCGAGATTATATATATATATATATATATATGCGGTGTGGTGGCGCCTGACGATAGAGCACACCATTTCAATTTTCCATTCCATATCCGAATTATGTGGATACATGTGGTTAGGCTTAAAGCCCAACTGGTCTCATTTGGCGCATTATATCCAACTTTTCCACTCTTTCATTGGCTTTGAAGGCCATATTTATACACTTTTTTCGGTATAAGCTCGTTAATTGGCAACATGTGCTATCTGCTTTTTTATTTTTATTTTTATTTATTTTTATTTTATTTTCATTTTTTTTCACTTTATCAATGGATTATTTTGGGATTCCACATTACGTAAGTTAGCTATTCTATATTATTATATATATATATATATATATATCAACAAACCCACGGATTTTTATACTGTTAAAAGAATACAAAAAAAAAAAAAATAAATAAAAAAGGAAATTAAGGAAAATGTTGCAAGATCTTTTGTAAAAATATGCACACTCACACAGGCCTTCAGAGGGTTTAAATAATAAAGAAAGTGGACATGAAGTTTATATCTTCTACTTATATAATACACTATGCGGTACCGAAATTGACGATATTTCTACGCCTCGAATGGCAACAACTAGATGTAAGCATTAGGGTAATAATAACAGCACATGCGCAAAAATCCAAATTAACTGTTCAGTGCCGTCAAATGAAGCATGCAGGAGGCATGCATACTCGTTACTGGTTACTTTTACTTAAATCACAAAGTAGAAAATGCTAGATATTTTCGCAGGTTTAATTGAATTTACAATACTTGGCACATTTATCGCACATAAAAATATCGCAATGCAGTGGGTTAAAGCACATTTTAGCCATTCAGTATTTTCATAATCATTTTATCAATGGAAATGTTACCAATTATATCTTTCCATTTATTCTGCAATGTTAGTACTTGGCATCGCTACGATGGCCAACGTCGGCTTTTATGATAACACTCAAAATTTGTAGCAACCCTAGCCTAAGTAAGTTTAATGACAAATACTGTTTAAAAGAAAGAAACACGATTTTCGTTGAAATGAGTCCAAAAATTTGGCCAACACTGCACTGAGTGCACGGACTAAGAGGTTACAGGACAATCATCCAAGCATTGTGAAAGAACTAAATGAAATTTGCCCAAAAGGTGGCGCTGGGAGTCGTACCCATTAATATTTTGGCGCATGCGTCGTGTACTAGTAGCTAAAACGTAAACAAATATCAACGGAAGCACCCCGCGGGAGATGCTTACGCCGTGTGTCGTTAGAGGGCGCCCATGCCGTTAATCATTAAAAGGGGGTCCCATATTTTCCTTTCAGAGGCTGACGCAGTTTCGCCCGTCTGCCACTTCCCGATGATCGTCCTAAAGCCTCTTAGTCCGTGACTGAGTGTAAAGTCCAGTAAGGTATGGGGCGGCGAAGTTAACCGCCTTGGCGGCTAATATTATAGCATTAAATCAAAAGTGCATTTAAACATTGATGCAATTTTTGTGATATTAGTTCAATGCACAATGTTTTGAAAATCGACAGCTTAAAATGTTATCAGCCGATGTTGTTTTTGTCTGTTTTGCAATGGATTAACTGAAAGAATGTTTATAATTTTATGTAGTATGTTGTTCAAATCCTAATTTCGACGGAACATTTTATAATATACAGGATGGTCAAAAAGTGTTTTTAATAAACAAAAATAATTCTTTTTTTTTGGGGGGGGGAGGGGAGGGAATCGAGGTACGGTGGTATTTATTGAAAAATTTCCTGACCACTCTATATACTTCAATAAACTGTAAAATTTTATTTATAATTATAGGCGCATTATTCACTAGATTGAAGCATATGATTATTTTGGCACAGCTTTACATTCAATTAGTTTTGCAGTTATCCATGCAGCATTGTCAAAAGGTTTTCTTACTTTGCCTAAAACTTTTATGTGGGGGTTTTTGAAATTTTCGTAAAAGCATAAGTTTATCTATTTTGAATTTCCTTTGATATCTATTAATAAAATTTTCTTTGAACAACAAAGCATTTTATTTTTTTCTTTACTTCTTTAAAATCATAATAGGCGCCCATTTCGTTCACTGACTTGCAGTTTCCACTGCAATAACGTCTACACTCATTGCTGCCTGAAAACTATCAGAG
This sequence comes from Cheiracanthium punctorium, assembly GCA_038373885.1. Taxonomy (NCBI): domain Eukaryota; kingdom Metazoa; phylum Arthropoda; class Arachnida; order Araneae; family Cheiracanthiidae; genus Cheiracanthium; species Cheiracanthium punctorium. The sequence continues at coordinate 78,047 of JAWZYV010012270.1, forward strand.
GAATATAGCACGTCATGGACAGCTAGCTGTATGATGTGAAAATAATGTCGTCTACGGTTATTTAAGATAGCTGGGCTTCCTCCACGCGTCATCGTGTTGTTTAACCAAGAAATCCGTAAATTGTGAATCATAGCAGATATCTAACGGGCCGTGTATCCACCGCTCGTTTTTAGTGTGGCCGCAAAATAACTCTCTTCCCCTGATACCGGGGCGAGCAGCTGAAACACTTGAGTAAAATGAAGGAAGAACAGCTGTTTCCTGAGTCAATACAGATTAGTTCTATAGACTTTTCTTTTTTTGGTTTCCGCCAGGAATCTCCTTCGCACGGGAAGAGCGAAGGATTGCGACATAGAAAGCGGAGATTTTTTAAATGCGCAGTGAAATGAGTCCATGTATTTAACTCTTTGAGGCGCAACCCTTTCCCAATGCTGGAAAAAGGGCAGCCGTTGCCATCGCTCGACTTAACGACCAGCAAGAGGGCGGACGATCGAAACGTTCATCGCGTGCCACACACATAGAGACCCTTTTTTCGACGACAGCTGGCTGTGCGGCACAGCCAGCTGTCGTCAAAAAAGGGGTCTAAAAAGGGGTAGTCAAAGAAAGGGTCTTTCGGGTGTAATTTTTGTTAAAAGCTTGTTAACCTAATTAGGATTTCTAATGAATTTTTACACTCCTGACATTAAAATGACGTCATTCTCACTTGAATTATTGAAAGCAATAAATAAATAAATCTAACTTTGTTAACTATGCTCACGAATGTGATGAAATCGACATTTAGACGAGTAGCTTTCTACCCCGAAAATTGCGAAAAATCGTTAAAAATTAGGGAACAGGTGGATTTGCAGAATTTTAAAGTTGACTAGGGACTATTCTATGTCGTTTTACATACATGTGCGAAATTTCAATCCGATCGGTCGGACGGTGTGTGAGGAGTTCCCGGACGAACAAACAAACAAACTTTCACATTTATATAATAGATAATTCCCATACTAAAATAGAAAGGTTTCACAATTTCTCGCCAAATGGAGAAGATATTGCCAAGCTGGATTCAGTTTAAGGAACTTATTTTTTGGTGCCGAACTTAGCAGTAAATCGCCCACAGTGGCCAACCTCGGTGATTTTTCCCTTACAACTACCAGTTACCATGCAACCCTTAAAGTAATGGTTTATTAAAAACATGATTTTTTCCCATTTTTTTAAAATGAGAACATCATCAGAACTCGACCTTATTAATACGGGACCACACATGAAGTACCTCCTTTCGAATAAAAAAATGGTGGTGAGAAATTGTATCAACCTCTTCACAGACTGTATCACTCATTAGGTTATAGCAAATTTGAATACTGTCGCTGTCATCCATTTAAAATCCCAGTGAAAAAGAAAATGGTCTTGCACTATTATGCATGCTCAGTTATTATTACTTAAACCTATAGAATGATTAACCCTTTGAGGCGCAACCCTTTCCCAATGCTGTCAAAAGGGCAGCCGTTGCCATCGCTCGACTTAACGACCAGCAAGAGGGCGGACGATAGAAACGTTCATCGCGTGACACAGATCTAGAGACGCCTTTTCTGACGGCACCTGGCTGTGCCGCATAGCCAGCTGTCTTTAAAAAAAAAGGGTCTCTAGATCTGTGGCACGCGATGAACGTTTCGATCGTCCCCCATCTTCCTGGTCGTTAAGTCGAGCAATGGCAACGGCTGCCCTTTTTTCAGCATTGGGCCATCCATCCAGCTGTTCTCCCATTCTTCCATTTTTCAGCAGATGTCGGTGCTGTTGAAAAGAATCGTGACATTTTTTTTTTTTTTTACGGGAAAGGACGTGCTAAAAAGTAAAGGATTCTCGCGGAGCTCTGTCACCCGCAACTATTTTTATAGAAATCCAATCGATTCTTCGTGACTGGCGACAGTCAAAACGCCAGAGTTTGGTGTTCCCAGAGCGGGAACACTTGCGCGTTAAAGGGTTAAGAATTACAATTTGAATATTTCCGATTATTCTGAACTAATCCCTTTCTATTTTGTAAAGCGTTGCCTTACTACGACGTTGGTTTCAGCAACAATAAAAGTCGTATGTGACATTGACCTACGTTCTTTTCGAAATGTTGCGCAATATAAAACGCCGCTAAAAGTGAAATGCCCCCCAGAGACAGCGCGTACCATTTGCAGGTGTCTAAACATCGTCATCAACTCGGTTTTTTTAACTCTTTAACGCGCAGTGGTTTCGCTCTGAGACCACCAAACTGTTGACGTTTTGACTGTTGAAGGTCACGAAGAATAGATTGGATTTCTATCAAAATAGTTGCGGGTGACATAGCTCCACGAGAATCCTTTGCTTTTTAGCACGTCATTTCCCGTAAAAAAATTGTCACGATTATTTTTAACACCACTGACATCTGCCGAAAAATGGAAGAACGCGAGAACAGCTGGATCGATTGCCCAATGCTGAAAAAAGGGCAGCCGTTGCCATCGCTCGACTTAACTACCAGCAAGATGGCGGACGATCGAAACGTTCATCGCGTGACACCGATCTAGAGACCCTTTGTTGACGCAGCTGGCTGTGCGCGAGCACAGCCAGCTGCGTCAAAAAAGGGTCTCTAGATCGGTGTCACGCGATGAACGTTTCGATCGTCCGCCATCTTGCTGGTAGTTAAGTCGAGCGATGGCAACGGCTGCCCTTTTTTCAGCATTGGGAAAGGGTTGCGCCTCAAAGGGTTAAGAGTACCGCAAACAGCAAAATACCTTTCTAAAGGCATCTGGCCCCGTGAACAGCATCTCCTTGATTATTAGCATTTTTGGTATTTGAGGTTGGATTTTAATACTTTGAGAGATTATTCTGACTTTCATAGAGATCCTCTTTGCGGTATGCTGCACATCATTTTATAACTTACATATTCAGAAAATAAAAGAACTGCTCCTTTTTTTCAATATTTTAACTTGAGAATAGTACTTAGAGCTGATATTCTTTAATTAGCGTTGCTTCAATAATAATACGAGGGGAGTTTGTTAAAATGTTTCTGCAGAACAGAGAAACCGAAATCATAAATGCTTTTCAACCTTGAGAGAGAATTTTGAGAGAGTACGAAGAATGATAATGGATTCGGAATCACCTGTAAAGATGAGGAGATAGTAACTAAGGAAAAAATCTGGAGTGACTCCACTCGACTTTCCGAACACTTACGATTAAGATCATTACCAAGCATTTAAATAAATTTTAATCGATGAATAATTCAAATATATATACCAAAATGAAGCTCAATCGAATGTATCGTTTAAACGCTAGCGCACTTTGAAGAATTTCTCCCCATAGGCTATAATGTAAAAGGAAATTTTGGCGTAGCCCTGTAGAAAAACTATAAATCCTATACACATCACTATCGATACCGGTCTTACGATGGTTGTTTATAACATGTACACCCAATTTGAGCTCAATCGAATGTACCGTTTAAACGCTAGCGCACTTTCCAGAATTTTCCCCCATAGGCCATAATGGAAAAGAAATCTTTGTCGTAGCCCTGTAGAAAAACTATAAGTCTTATACACACCGAAATCAATACAGGTCTTGCGACGGTGGTTTATAACATATATACCTAATTTGAGCTCAATCTAATCTACCCTTTAAACGCTAGCGCACTTTCAAGAATTTTCCCCCATAGGCCATAATGTAAAAGAAATCTTTGTCGTAGCCCTGTAGAAAAACTATAAGTCCTATACACACCAAAATCAATACTGGTCTTGCGACGGTGGTTTATAACATATATATCGAATTTGAGCTCCATCGAATGCTTCGTTTAGGAGCTATCGTGTTCACTCACATACAGACGAACACACGCATACGCATACATACATACATCTCGTAAAAATAGCATCCATGAATTCAGAAGACCTCAAAACGTGTAAAAACACCAAAATCTCGAATTCGAATTTTTTCATGATTACAATACTTTCCTTACATGGTACATGTTCGGAAAGTAAACATGGGAAGAAAAGTTGAAATTAAGAAGAAAAAAATAAAGAATAGGAAGAAACACACAACTATGGAAAATGAAAATTCCATTTTTTTTTTTTCCAGAAATGATCAAATATCTTAAAATGAAAAGGAAAATCACCCTGACTAAAACAATTTAAAATAAAAGCATATCAAAATCGGCTCATCCGCTTGGGAGCTACTGTGGCAGTGACAGAGGCCTCAAACTTCATGCATCGGAGGTTTTAATCTTATATATCAAAAACAGCTAAACAGATATTTACAGCTGAGAATTAACTAGGGAATGCAATCCCGCTCTGTTTTTCGTCCTGCGGGATTTCGGGATTGAGATTCAGTGATCCCGCGGGATCCCGCAATCCCGCGGGATTGACATTTCATTTAGCTAGGACTTCATTTCAACAGAGAAAAGTTGAAAAACGTAAGATTTTAAGCACTATAGTGTTTAAAATCTTACTCGACAACCTATGTTGTAATGCATTATCAAATTACGGTCAAATCTCGATAACCTATGAATGTCTGACACAATCAAATTACGGTCAACACTCGATAACTTATGGGTACTGTGATTTTGCGGGCGCACGTAGTTTGACGAGATTCTCTTGGAATTTTTTGCTGCCGAGAATTGCCCGTAATCTAACAGTATTTTTTTTCACAGTGTATGAAGTTTAAATTTAATAATAGAGAATATTGATTATCTTATGATTATATTATATTGTATAAATTATCTTATGAGATAATAAATACAATAACTTACAGAAATATGAAAATATAACCATGATGCTCACAATAATATACTAAGTTATGTCTTATGCTAGTTGCTAAAAAATGAGGAATTTACAGAAATATACAATTCATAGATGTTGTCACATATTTACGTTATTTTCTTGGTTGGTGAAAAAACAATGGACAAAGTCGAACAAATCCAATGAAGCATTTCCATATCTAGATTTAATTTTAGTAAAATAATTAAAAGTGTGGATTATATAAAAAAAATTAAAAACTAAAGTGAAAACTTTTTATAATTAATTCGTGACTTTTCGCTTAGAGATAAAATAGTATGAAATATTTCAGTTCACTTGGAGAGTGGGAATTTTGTGAAAAATTTAGATCACAATGCTTAGATTTAGATGCTCGATCCAGACTCCCATTGGAAGATAATTTAAAAAAATCTGGAGTGACTCCACTCGACTTTCCGAACACTTACAATTAAGATCATTACCAAGCATTTTAATAAATTTTAATCGATGAATAATTCAAACATATATACCAAACTGAAGCTCAATTGAATGCGCCGTTTAAACGCTAGCGCACTTTCAATAATTCCCCCCCATAGGCCATAATGTAAAAGAAATCTTTGTCATAGCCCTGTAGAAAAACTATAAGTCCTATACACACCAAAATCAATACCGGTCTTACGATAGTGGTTTATAACATGTATACCCAATTTGAGCTCAATCGGATCTACCGTTTAAACGCTAGCGCACTTTCAAGAAATTCCCCCCCCATAGGCCATAATGTAAAAGAAATCTTTGTCGTAGCCCTGTAGAAAAACTTAAGTCCTATACACACCAAAATCAATACCGGTCTTGCGACGGTGGTTTATGACATATATATCCAATTTGAGCTCAATCGAATGCTCCGTTCAGGAGCTATCGTGTTCACTCACATACATACATACATCTCGTAAAAATAGCATAAATGGATTCAGAAGCCCTCAAAACGTGTTAATAGACCAAAATCTCGAAGTCGAATTTTTTCATGATTACAATACTTTCCTTACATGGTACATGTTCGGAAAGTAAAAAATAAAACATTGAACTAGAATTTGTAATTATTGATTCATTTATTATTAGATAAGATACATAAATATGCAAAATTTTTCGGTCTATTAATTCGGAAAGCAGCCTGAAATTGTAATAAAAAATAATTTTTTTTCCTCAGTGTCAATCCCGCGGGATTACGATCCTAATCCCGCGGAACTAGTCCCGCAAACATTTGTGCGAGATCCCGCAGGATCCCGTTCCCGCGGGATCGGGATTGCATTCCCTAGAATTAACCTGATTGAACCAGCTTTCTAGGAGACTAAAACAACAACAACAACATTGAAATCGGCCCTTCCGTTTCAGAGCTATAGACAGGTACCCAGCCACATACAATCAGACTTACGTTATAATACCGCTGCGTGTTTGCGCCGGCGATTAACAAAACAGTAAAATATGTTTTGCATAATTTTTGAATACCATGTGATTTATTCGCCGGTTGCTAATGACAAAGCATTCATAGTGAATTATTCCTATTGTCATTCTCGATTAACCACACAATGCCCCAGCATCAGATAAGCAAACCTTCGAACATTTTTTTCCTTTTCCAAGAGACGCCCTCTTCAATTGTTGCCTCTTTTAACTTTGTGACACAAGATAAAAAGTTCTAGAATGACACATCATAAGCATCCCCCCCCCCTGCCATTATCGCAGTTTTATTTATAGATTTCCCCCTAATCTCGCCGAAATGAGATATGAAATGACAGAAACGTGAATCTCTCCGAATTTCAAAGTTCTATTTTCTTATTTTTAGTCCTAAAATTCTTCGATACAACGGCTGCTGACGTTTTTATCGCGTAACGCAGCCTGATAATATTAGTATGAAGGTGCGAAAATGGATCCCTGTGTATCGATAACTATTTGCTTTTCACGAGATAGTGAAATTCGGTTGCTGGATTCGGGATAGTTATCTTGTCTTTTGTGATGTTTCAAATAACTGTGTTAACTGAAAATTTTTAAGTGGGATGTGCGGATATGAATTATCATAGGCAGGCCTGACGAGAGGGGGGTGGGGGATTCTCCCCGGGCCCGTGTTTTATGGGGGCACGGGCTAAACTTAAAAAAAAAAAAAAAATTCTGCATAGACAGAAATAGAATTCGCGAAAACCAACATCGACTGGAATAAGTAAAGACGGACACGAGGTCCTAAACGAAACTGGATTGCTGACGTCATGCACGTTCTTTTATTTATTTTTTTTGGGGGGGGAGGAGGGGAAAAACGCACCACCTTTTGTGCTCTCATACGCGGGGAATCACCATGACAACTCCAGGCCAGCAGGTGCAAACTTGATAATTTCCAAGCGTGGAAAAATTCATTCATCCCCAAAATGTTGGCTGTGCCGCACAGCCAGCTGTCGTCAAAAAAGGGTCTCTAGATCTGTGGCGCGCGATGAACGTTTCGATCGTCCGCCATCTTGCTGGTAGTTATGTCGAGCGATGGCAACGGCTGCCCTTTTTTCAGCATTGGGAAAGGGTTGCGCCTCAAAAGGTTAACTGCCCCCAGCTTCCTTAGTTTTGGCGATGTTCCCTCTTGTTCATCAGACTCACAACCTGACCTGACAGTACCTTCTTTTACAACTTCGGAAAATATATTAGAAACTCAATACCTGCAGTATGAGGAAGCAGGTCTGAATGTGATGATTCTCCAGGATGGGAGCGTGGTACAGCTTCTCCAGGCCGCCTCCCGTGGCCTTCAGGTAGGAATCGTTCACACCCGGATGAGCCACGTCGTGGGCAATGGCCGCGATCATGAGAGACTTCATCTGAAATCGAGAAGAATGACTGATTTATGAAACTCTTTCCGACTCGATATCGTTTCCGTATCAGAATAGTTCTCGCATGCATACTAAGTACCAGTGGCGCACCCAGAATTTCAGCTTAGGGGTGGGGTGGCGGCTAAGGCTACAAATAGTGGTGAAGTCTATTATAGTGCCTTGATTATAGTAATAACTCTCTTGTAACGTCAAAATATTCTGTACCACTCGCCTATAGAACACAAGTCAACAGTCAACGTAATTCGTTATAAAGTCATAAATAATTAACTAAATTTTTCAATGACGTTGTAATAGAGTTTAACTGTATTGCATACACTAACTGTAAGTACTGTTTGTTTAAAAACCAAAGTCTTTTTTTTTCGGGGGGGGGGGGGGGTAAAAAATAATTTGAAGACATTTTAAAAAAATGTTTTAATTTATTAACGATAATTTTCAATTTTTAAAACTTTTCAGATCTAACTAGCTTTAGGGAGGGCTTTAGCCCCTATAACCCCCTACGTGGGTGCGCCTTTACTAGGTACGTACATAAACACAAACGTACGTTGATACTTCACGAAGAGATTGATCAGTAGCTTAAGAACGGTCAAAATCGATTTTTCCTTGTCAAAATCTAAGCACCAAAATGTCTCACGGTTACAGTTTTTTCGTACTTTCTTTACATCGTACAAGGAAGTAAAAGGGTTTTAAAATAGATGGTTTTACATACAAAGATGGCGGTACGTGCCCCCTGTACTCCCAACGCTACGCCTTATGATTTATCCATGTACCTTTGTTCTTATTAAAAAGTCCTTTGCTAAAGGCATCTCCCTCTTAGGCAGATAGCCTTCTTTTAGTTTTGCCTTAACCACAATAATGAAGTCCCTCAAAACAGGGTTTACCCTCGCCTTTCTTAAATTTTCGCCAACCGTTTCACCAAACTAGATTTCGCCTAGTGTGATTATTAAAAAGTACAATCGCCAATATTTTCTCCAAATCTTTTGTCTTTCGCCGAACTAATTTTCCTTTTTTCTTTTTCTTTTCTTTTTTTTTTTCCTCAATTTGCAATGTTTGTGATCAACACGACCCCGCTCTCATAGTTGCTCCACATGAGAAAAATAAAATTTGAGGAACTCTTTAGATCAGGGGTTCCCAAACTTTTTTTTCCCGCGTCACCCTTGTCAGGCTAAAAGCGTTTCGCGGCACCTTTGTCAGGCTAAAAACATTTCGCGGCACACTTTTCAGGCTAAAAACTTTCACGGCAGATTTCCTTTAAAGCAATATGAATGTGAAGGTTAGAATGAAGCAGTTTGGATGCATTTTACGTTATTTTTTGTTTGTTTGTTTATAGGGCTGACTATCAAGAAAGTACTCTCTTGGGAAAGGGATATAGAATTTTGACAATACCCCCATTTCGGAGAGTCCCTATAAAAGAGAGGCTGCAGGACAGTCTTGAACTTGACTGAAATATTTTTGTTTGAGCCCACTTAGTGATCGGCTTGACTCACTTTCTTGGGGATACCGGTTCAGAAGAAATTATTTGATTATACTCCACCAAAACACTTTTCTTGATTATCTCCACGGCACCCCTGACATACGCTCGTGGCACCCTAGGGTGCCGCGGCACCCAGTTTGGGAACCTCTGCTTTAGATCTTCCAAAAGAAGAAAAAAAAATATTTTTTGGTACTCTGCAAAATTTAAAAGGAAAAATCGATCAGCTCGTGTAGCTTTTGGAATGATTCCATTCGCGTACTCTAATGGAAAACTGAAAGGTCAATGACATTTCTAAATTTCGCCGCATGGTCATTAGACTATAAAGACGGGACCAGCATATTAGTAGAAGGAATACTTGTTTATTTATGTTCGTAATGATATAACGTCATTGTTTATCAGAATGTCCTGCGGTATCAGTCGGTTCCGGTCTCAAATGACTTCCCCGTCGAGACACAATTGGAATAATAATTGAGGTTGGAATATCCGACGTTTGCTCTCTTTTTACTAGACAACGCCTGTCGTTTCAATTTTGTTAGTGATGTTTACTTTTTAGGCTGCCGTTATGTTATTTATACACATATAGATGATTGGGTTAAACTTATAAATGTTTTATGCAGTATGGTACGATCCCTTTAATGCATGCAGAAGGGAACTAAGGTCTACTATGACGAATTATTTGTATACCTTTAAACGTAAACGTAATAATTTTAATAAAATATATTTATTGAAATTTTATTCACAAAACCAGGGCATAGTATCTAACATAAAAACTAAAGGAGCTCTCTAATTATTTATACCTTAAATTATAGATTTAATTACTTAATTTAACGTAAAAGTTTGATTTTTACTTTCATTGCACCCTACGTACTAAGATTAATATCGATAGAAACAACTATGAAGATTTTGAAATTTTTAATTTATTTTACAAAATTACTGAAAAAAAAAGAAGTACAGGAGTTCCTTACTTATTTATATTGCAAATAAATTGCAACCGTTAATCATTAAATATGCTGTAAAATTAAGTAAATTTTTGCCGGCTACTTTAATTATATCTAACATATAAATTTCATGTCAATAGAAACAATTCACTATTTTAAAAAATCTGCAGTGACCCCCCTTCCACTCGACTTTCCGAACATTTAATATTTACCAAGTGTTTAAATAACAAATTTGATTCAACTCAATCGGATGATAGTGCAGTTCAAATATTTTGAGTATATGGGCCCCCAATGTATAATAATACAGTTTTGTAGCCCTGTAGAAAAGCGTAAGCCCTACGCATAACAAAATCTCTATTTCGAAATCATGGAAAATACAAAGCACATTTAATACACATTGGTGTCTTTCTGTAGAAAACATGCACGGTGCACTCAGGGTGCGAATTGACGGGGGGATGCCGGGGATCGTCCCCGGCTGAAGAATGTAATATCCCTGGCTAGAGAAATATTAATGGATCCCTGCCAGGGATACTATTTATCCCCTGCTGAAGAAATATTAAACTGGTGAGGGAAGATTTTGGGATTCAGATTGGGAAGTCAAGAAGTCAAAATGAAGGTGTTATGTTATCGTTTGTACTATACTCTAAGGCGACTGCCTTAAAATTTAGTCTCTTTTCTAAGCTAAAACCCTCAAGGGCGGCTTCCAATACAGTTAGTTTGTGTATCTGTGATTCCATAGAACAAACAATCTATGGCTTTTGTTTGAATATAAGTCAGTTCTCACACTTGTCGGCGACTGCATTTGTCAAGTAATATCATGTGAGGGAAGCATTCGCACCTTCCCTCCTTCTTCTTTTCAAGTGTCCCCCCCCCCTGGAGAATGTTTACTTTCAAATGTCTCCCCCTGGAGAAAATGTTCAGTTCGCACCCTGGGTGCACTAGCTGTTATTTTTCCAGAAAACTTACAGCACAGAAAGAAAAAGAAAAAAAATTAAAAGAGGCCAAGTTTTTAAAGAAAACTAAAAGAAAAGAAAAAAATTATTTCCTGATAGATAGGTTGAAAATCGCTTTTACTTGGAAATACGTTCATTAAATGAAAGTTTTATAGGTTGCAAAATGTCTGCATGTACTGTGTTCAGTAAAAATCTTCGTTGTTTAACGAACTTTTTAAAACGTAAGTTTGTTACGTAGAGATTTTGTTAAATATGCTATTAAAACAAAAATAAAATGAATACGTACTTTTTAGTTACATTTACATATATAAAACATAAATAAAGTCTCATGCTTTTAAATTTTATTTTTATTTAACTGCAGCACTCAAAAGAAAGAAGAATAGGAAACAATCTGAATGCAGACATCTTTAGTTCTAGCTCACGTACACTTAAAAAAAAAAAAGGAACGAAAGAAAGAAAAGAAAAGAAACATGTACTATTCGATTATCTACGTTTCAAAACTTAACAAAGTTTCAAGGTTTTGATAAGCAACACCGATTTTTTACGTGCATATTTGCAAAATAATATCGAAAAATTTAATAAACTTTTAACTTTCAGTCAATAAATAACAAAAGTGCGGGGAAAAAATTATCCTCCTATTATTACCGCTTCTAAAATATAGGAATTTTTTTATATAAAAATCAAATAATTAATAATCATTATAAAATAAAAATATCAACAGCAGTAAAAATTATGTTTCAAGGAATGCGAAAGGTAACAATTATACTGTCCAAACCTCGCTTTGCCACAGCGGCAGCATTCAAAGGTTCAAGCTATTAAGCAATGATGGGCCCAGAGGGGAATTGATGTTTTTGACAGCTTTGGAACACTTTTAGAAAGCAGGCTAATTATTTTTCAAGCAGTCACTCTTAGCGTGTATTTGAGCAAAAAGATCTGGCTGAAAAGTGTTCTAAAATCCATCCATTGGGTACGCTTTATCTTTAAAAATAAATAAATAAAAAGTCGTCTGTTCCAGCCTCGTCAGGGGGAGATCCCCCTGAACACTCCTAATTTTTTAGTTTCATTATTGCCATATTAAAACGATATTCATTGACTTTGTCATTTTATCGCTCATCTTTCGCGTATTTCGCCTGGAAACCCTATGTTGATAAAATTTTAGGAGTGTAACCTATTTATAGAAAAATACATGGGATGCATATTCTACAGCTTACAAAATATTGTAACAACAGATTAAAGCTGTTGTGAACTAACTAATAGTATTTAAATACATGTAAAATTATGTCGCATACTTTTATGTCGCTTTTTTATGTCGCATTTTTGGGACACATTTTTCAATAAAGGGTGTTGAGAGATAAAATGACATAGTCATTAAAATAAATAAAAATGCAATATTTACACGCAATGGCAGATTTTCTGGACGCAAGTCCATTCAAGATTGGGAAATATTAAAATTCGTCACTTACTTCAAGTTCGTTGAAGACTGCAGGATTTTTCCTAAGAATCCAGTACATGGACTGGGCGTGGCTCAAAGCGTGGAAATAGTTGTGGTACTCGATGTTGAGATAGTTAGCCTTCAGGGTGGCCAGAAAGTAGCAGAGCTCAGGCATGGGGAATCTGGAACAAGAAACAAATAAATAGTCTGCAAAGTTCCCTGGACTTATCTCAACAATCAAAGTTTGACGTACACTTAGTTTGGCAGTACTCATAATACAGTACTCGTCATAGAGTACTCATTTGAGAAGTTTTCCAGAACACATCATGGTCCAGACTTTTTATAAAAAAACTGAAAACTTCTCACCAGGCAAACAAATTTAGGAATAAGTGATGAAATATACCCATCCTACTATATACTTTACTAGATGACGGTAGTTAGTCGTGTGCCTCCCCTAATTAACGGGGGGGGGGGTTAACATGCCATACAACGCAAACTTTGATTTTTTTTTAAGTGAGTGAAATAGTGTTTTTATTATTAAACCTCAGAAGCTACACAATGCTCCTATCAACAATACACGGGTACGTTGTATAAGAGCGAAATACTTATAAACTTATTTATTGCTTGGATAGTGCATGAAGCACGTTTTACATTAATTTGGGAAAAAATGTGATTTTACTGAAATTTCAATCAAAAAATTCGTTCAATTGCAACCCCAGTCTTACATTTTAATTTATTGCGTTTTTATAACATTCACACTATTTATGCACTACATGTTCACCTTTGCTAGTTGAATTTTTAGTTCTATTATAATGCCAGTGTTTCTTTGTTTAAAGGTAGAAATATAAACAGGCGTTCTAATTGTAATAGAAATAATGTCGCTACTGGTAAAACTACACTGAGTGTTCACCATGCCGACGCCTGGAGAAGAAAGGGGGGACTCGACCCCCCCCCCCCCCGTATCAGCATCCATGGTTGGGACAGCACAACGACGGTTTAGTGTAGAGTAATAAAAGCTTCTGAATGACTGGCACCGACAACAATTATCAATTATCACCACAAATGTTTTCTTACTGACAACCGAGTTCCAACAAATCGGATAATTTATCTACAATGCAAACTCCCGACGACAATGCAAAGAAACTAAAACCGCGCGCGTTGTTTTCATTGTTACGACTCGAATCAAAAAGTGGAATGCGTAATTCACAACAATCAAAGCCATTTTTCCGCCTTCAATAATTTTTAATTCAATTAGCAGTTCCCAACTCAAAAAGTCCCATACCTGCCACGACCTCTATAGCTATAAATAGTAGGAACATGGATTCCCCGTTTCTATCCGAAACTGAAATGGACGAAATGGAAGATGAAGAACTGGCCATTGAAGCCCAGAGAGCTCTTGCCTACCTCCAAACAAATAGAAACTACAGGTATGCAAAATGTAAATTGAGGCAAATGAGAAAGATTCGTCTATTATAAAAATAAAGCGGCTGTCAAAAACGAGACGTCCTGTATTAACCCTTTGAGGCGCAACCCTTCCCCAATGCTGAAAAAAGGGCAGCCGTTGCCATCGCTCGACTTAACTACCAGCAAGATGGCGGACGATCGAAGCGTTCATCGCGTGCCACAGATCTAGAGACCCTTTTTTGACGACAAGTCCGACTGTGCTTGGACTGTGACTGATTGACTGATTGACGACTGTGCTCGCGCACAGCCAGCTGCGTCAAAAAAGGGTCTCTAGATCTGTGGTACGCGATGAACGTTTCGATCGTCCGCGATCTTGCTGGTAGTTAAGTCGAGCGATGGCAACGGCTGCCCTTTTTTCAGCATTGGACAATCTATCCAGCTGTTCTCGCGTTCTTCCATTTTCGGGCAGATGTCAGTGCTGTTAAAAATAATCGTGACCCTTTTTTGACGGGAAATGACGTGCTAAAAAGTAAGGGATTCTCGTGGAGCTATGTCACCCGCAACTATTTTTATAGAAATCCAATCTATTCTTCGTGACTGGCAACAGTCAAAACGTCAGAGTTGGGTGTCCCCAGAGTGGGATCACTGCGCGTTAAAGGGTTAAAGATTGTGTGAAATTCATAAATTCTGTCACAGAACTGACACTAGCCTGTATTTGCAGAGCATCTAGTGTAGATTGTATAGTACAGTGAAACTTCTCGCGAGTGACCAACACCTCCTAGACATATAGAAGGCCTGAGAACAGAAGCTTTTGCGTCATCACTAGGTCTTCTAAGATGACGTCATCACAGTTTTACTTTCACAAAGCAAAACTATTTAAGATTTCTGGTGAATGATACGAATTTTAGAAAATATCTTAAGTCGAAGATAAAAATTAAAATACCTTTCGGATAAAAAATAATTTATTATGATCTATTTCTATATCATATTATATAATTAGTGATAGTTAAAAAATTTCCTATTTGTCGCAAAATTAAATTTTCTATCTTAAATCATTAAAATGTTTTATGCGGGAATCAGTTCACCACAAACTTTGAATAGTTTTATTTTGTGAAAATAAATGTGTGATGAGGTCATTTTAGTGGACCTAGTGATGACGTAAAAGTTTCTGTTCTCAGGCATTGTATATCTAGGAGGCATTGGATCGACCCCTTCCGTTCCGTGAAAAACCGGTAGTTAAGAGAGGTGGTCGATCAAAGAAGTATAAACATATGGTACCCAAGAAAAAAAAATGCTAAAAAATATTGTTAGGTTTGTAATT
This sequence comes from Cheiracanthium punctorium, assembly GCA_038373885.1. Classification (NCBI taxonomy): domain Eukaryota; kingdom Metazoa; phylum Arthropoda; class Arachnida; order Araneae; family Cheiracanthiidae; genus Cheiracanthium; species Cheiracanthium punctorium. The sequence goes on from JAWZYV010012270.1 coordinate 93,145, forward strand.
AATGAGAAGGCATACTAATGCATAAATAATTATATAAACATACTTTTAAATTTTAATAAAATATTTTGAAATTTCAGATTGTTTCATCCCTTTATGTCTCTCCGAGAGTACTTTTCTCTCTATTTTATTTTTCACGTCTGACAAAAGAGCATTTATTCTGATCTTCTCCATATATTCTGAATTTGACTTAAAAAAAATCTATTTGCTTTTTGGATTTTCCGACAGTTAAAAGCAACCGCCAACTTCCTCTCTGATTTTCCTTTATTGTGTGACTCGATCACATCAATGCGATGCTCCAACAGTAAAAACATTCGTTTCTTAGGCATATCTCTTCTCTAGCCCGACTGGTTTGGACTGTGGTTTTTGTTAACTTAACTTCCCGAAAAATGCAAGAAAATTTTCGGGCAGAGAACCGGGACTGGTCGCTTATAGAGGGTTGGGTGGTCTCTTCTAGATGATATTTTAACATTAAGTAGATGAGGTAAGATATCGGTGCCTTTAAATGTGGTCGTTGCAGGAGGTGTGGTCGCTTAATAGAGGTAGTCGCTAGAAGTTTCACTGTATATAAAAATATCATGTATAAATTTCTCAGAAATCGACTCCTGTTTACGGCAGTTAGGAAACGGACAGACAGACAAACTGCAATTATAAACAACTTCCTTGGTAACTTTGTCGAAAACAATTTCCTTTTGATGCTTGTGAAAATGTAGATGAAAACAAAAATTATTCAAAAGAATTCCATAAGGTTTTACAAGCAGAATATGATTTTATTCAATTGGTTTAGTCCCTTAGGGAGATAACCGTCTGTCAACTTAGCTTTAATACTCAATACCAATACTCAGTAGTTGGTTAAGTTATAGTTATGAATCATTTACGTAAGAATGATCTCTAAATCTCATAACGCAATTCAATAAATTAGCAAGACAAATAGTAATTTTACGAAACGTAATTTAGTCATACAAAAGGTTTAGTATGAAGTTTGCATACAAATGTTTACGAAATTCCAAGGTTAAATCTCTTCTCTACTTATCATAAAAGATCTCTGTGGGTGTGGGTGTGTCTGTCGGCGGCGTTACGGACAAACGGCTACACCTATAGAAACACGAAATTTGGTACTCAGGAAGTTCTAAACATGAAGTTGTGCACCTCGAAGCGATTTTTTCAAAATTCGACCTAGATTTTTTTTTTTTTTTTTTTTTTATGTTTTACGCAATTTTTGGCATTTTTTCTCGCCTAATTCGTAATAACGGCGGTTATTGCGCGTGCAGCAAAACGGCAATTGTATCATCGAATACAGGAGAAAATTTTCTTTTAAAAGCATTTTGTTCTGAACATGTAACATAATTTGTAGATTTTTAGGAATTTTTATACTAAGTATCTGTTTTGACGAATTTTTTCGTAAAATAATTTTAAAACTGTCGCATCTTGAATTCGATCCGTCATAACTTTTCAATATTTTGACAGAACGTGAAACATTCTTTTCTCCACATCACTGGAATTAATATTTCTGTAACAATTAAAACCCAAGATATCCCTGAATTTTAATTTTTTTTCATTTAGAGATTTAGAGTGGGGATGGGAGGTTATGTACAACTACGGAGGTAAATTTATAGGAGGGGACACTTCTCTTAGAAAGTTGGATAACGCCGTTATTGCAAACATACGGTGCTACGCACACTGAGTAACTGCGCATCTTCCGCTTCTACGCATCTCAAGTTGTTTATATTTCCATCGAGGCGAAATAAACGGAGATCGCTGAATTAGCAGAACTTCAAAAAATTAAATACATAGACTTATGAACGTGATATATAATAATTATTCGCTTCAGATGTGTTTTAATTACATAATTATCTTATAATACTATTTCGTAATTAATATAGGCAATATTTCGAAGCGAAGTGATATTATGTATGTAATGAATGCTATTATTTTGCCCAAAAGTTCTATTTTAAGAAATATTAGTAAATTTAGAAGAATGTAGTATGTGTGAATGCAATATTTAAAGTGTTCATTTATAATGACGATCACACTCAAACAAGCAGTATTTACATTTTTTTCAAATGCTGCGACAAATTTTAACACAGCTCTAAATTACCGCTAAAAACTCATATTAAAATATTACCTTCATGTTACATAAAGAACTCAGGAATGAATTCTAAGCCATTTTCTAATGTAAATACATACCGTGGCAGACGAAAACTTCTTTTCTGTCAGCCACGATATGCGCACTCGGATTTCTGCGCCACGATATGCGCACCACGATATGCGCACTCGATATGTGCACTCGTTAACAAATATAAACTCAATATTTTAATAACCTGAAGATACAACATATTTTTCTTTTTTTACTCATTTGTTACTAAGGCAACCAGGTAAGCAAAAGTGAAAAATAAAATTAAAATTTAGTGCTCGCGTTCATAATCTCGTTCACATGCTAGGTTGGAAAATTAAAAACAAGTAAAATTAGTTATCAGTCAGCACGGGAAATGCTTTATTCTTTTACCGCTAGGATCGCCGCACGTCATTAGATTTCCAGTGTTTACATAATTGAAACTTATTTGGGGTACCAAAAATCCAGTATTGTAGCTATGGAGAGAATCCACTCCTATAATATATCTCCGTGGTACAACTGTGCTCATAAGTTTCCTGCAATCGAAGTATTTGGCTTGGCTTATGTCCCCCACTCAATTTGCAGATACGTCGAGTTCTTAGCACAAGGCGGTTACGGCTGGGTCTCTTTGGTGTACGACGATGACAAGAAACGGTCACTGGCCATCAAGTGTACCAATGACACAAGCGCGATGGAGCTGAGCTGGTGGCCCAAGCTTGACCACCCGAACATCTTGCCACTTCTGGAATACATCATCCTGGACACCTGCACCGTATTCATCATGCCAGCTATGAGGAAAGATTTGTGGATGTAAGTGGATACCATTTTGGTTTGGCAGCATTTGAATTTTGGTGATGGGCATTTTTTTTATTGCGCACGCACATGCGAGTATAAAAGACAACCCATTTGCGGAAAAGCCCACGTGGAGCCAAAGCTCAACCACGCCTACGCGGCCATGGGCTCTGGGATGAGGAAGCATATGCCTCAGTCAGATTATTAAATTAAACAGAATTAAATTTACTAAACGATCCAGGATTGGGATTACTTTCTGAGCTTTGTTATCCATAGTTCGGTAGTCAAAGGGAATTGTAACTGAATAATGTTTACTGATAAAGTAAATAAAAAACTTTGTAAAAAACACACATAAGATGTTAAAGGTAAGAGGATACGCACGTTTCAACCAAAAATTGTTTTGGCCTTCTTCAGTCCAAGCCCTTCGTTGCAAGCAACTTAAAATCATGTTGAAAGTACCCCCCCCCCCCCCCCCCCGCTTCCCTAGTCCGCAAGTAGATGTGCGATTGGAATAAGCCTGAAAATCACAAAGTAATGTTCAAGAATGCTTCGCTTTTTTTATTTACTACGTAACATTTTTACTTCCTTGGAATACTGTGACCACTTCTAAATTTAACCACTTCTATTTTGACCACTTCTAAATTTAATAATTTGACAAGTTTCTACGAGGCATCGCAGCGTCAATTTGTATTTATGTCGCCAATCTTGGCGACTTTTGACGAAATGTCGCCAAATTTGACGAGTAGTAAGTTTCCGAATTCGATTTCAGCTTGGTAATACATATCACTTCTATTTGGGGAGGAATCGGGAGTTCTTAATATCATTGGTATCTCAATTTCAAATAAAATGAATGCGAAGTGCATCAAAAACATATATAATTCAGAAGACGAACAAGGAAGTCACGTGTGCCCACATCAGATGTTTATCAAATCCACACATATAAATTTACCCATTTAAATTTTTCACAATTTTTAGTAATCTTCGGGAATGTTTGGCTTCATCTGTTACTACATAAGCGGCCGAAACAAGGGGTGGTCTAAATCTATTCAGTGCTTTTATTCTATTGATTATGTAAGTCTTTTAATCTGTATTCGCAGTTTCTCAATTCGAATAGTATTCGTGATTTACATTCGAAATTTCGAATGTCATCAACTAATCGAATCCTATGTGTTGCATTTTGTAAGTATTAGCCATGCCCGAAATGCCTCACCCGAGATGATGGATTTTGAAATTATTATGTATGGCTAAAATAGGGTTTTAACGTGGATATGAACGAAATTTTCTGAATTATAAAATTGATAGCTAAATTATATTTTTCTGTAAAATTGCATCTTAGTTGGAAATCTGTCTAAAATTTAAACTGAGATTAATAGATGTCTCCTCAAATACATATTTTTACACGTCCGTACACTAGGGATGTACCATTCGAATGATTTATATAATCGATTACTACTATTCGAATATAATCAAAAATCGATTAATCGAATGGTAAATATTCGCGATTTTTACTATTCTAATGATATTCGTGATTTCTATTCGAATAGTATTCGCAATTTTGAGAATTCGCATAGTATTCACGATTTATATTAGAGATTTCGAATATTATGTGCTAATCGAATCCTATGAGTTGAGCGTTCGAATGATTTTTCAAAATTGATTATCTCGAACGCATATAATAATCGATTAATCCGAGTGGTTTCATTCATTCATGCCCATCACTACCGCACACTACAGTGTTTGGAATTTTTTTTTTGTGTGTTCCTGTAAGGGAACTATTCATGCCTATACACACCCTTTTCAGTACTGCTGCATTGCCATCGTTTCTTGATACGTCTGACAAAAGTTTCCAATTAATTTGAAAGTTAGCGGAAAATGAATTGCAACATTTGAACCACACACAAAACACAGGCATACACCGTGAGTTAAAAAAAAAAAAGTGTATGGGGTTTTTTTTAAATAAAAACTTACTTCAAATTACTTCACCATAATTACATCATGATAAAATATGTATCCCGATACCCTAAAAAATTTGTCCCAGAATCATTTATGTGATCATAAGATGAGTTCCATTATTTTGTCGAAACTTAACCAAATTAACATAGCACTACCGCTAAGATAACCTTCGTCCAGTAAAAATAAGAGCCGTCGAAATCCGTTCATGAGGTCAAAAAAATAATAATAATAATAATAATGACTGAACATGCTTTAAAAAGTTGGTTTAAAAGATTACTATTCTCATTGAATAACAGAAGGTGTTAGCAATTTCTTCACCAAATATATAAAACTAGCTGTGACTACCCGTCATTGACGGGTTAGTACATAATGCAAATCTTCAAAAAGCTTGAGTCTCACTATGGCACAGTGGTTATTTCACTGAAAATGGTAGATGGCCGAAGTGTGAAGGTCCGGGGTTCGGGTCCCATCGCGCGGTCCTCGATCTAACGATCTGGAGTTTTGGTAGGTTTTCTTCAGATGTAACGTGAATACGTGTTAGAACCCCCCTTAGAAAGTCCTCCTACCAAGGCATCTCTCACCTTGGGCAAATACCCCTCGCGCAGGTCTGCTTTAATCACACACAATCACAATCAAAAAGCTTGAATCTTCGTCAGCATTGTAGGTTTATAAAGAATGGAAATTAGTACATTAGCAGTAGTATAGAAATAAAAATTATATCTTCTGTGAATTGTTAAACGTTTACATGTTTTGGAGTAACAAAGTGATCGATAAATTTGATTATAGAGAACTTCTTTCTATTTTAGAAAATTGAATTTTATTCTGGTTGAATGAGTTTCTCAAGTCAAGAGGTCATTCCTAACCTGTAACTAAATTTTGTTTCATTCACTGTAGATATTTTAACATTACTCCTCGAAAACATTTTGCGCAATTTTCACAAAATCTAAAAAAGCAAATAAACATTTTAAAAATTTATTTAAATTTTTCAAAAAATTACGATTTTTTGTTGTTTTAGGCGTTGCTGATCATGTTGCTAAACTTCATTGTATTCTCTTAATCCTTTATTAAGGAATGCGAGAGCAAAAATGCATACGATTTTCACAAAATCCCAAAATCTATGAAATATTTAAAAATGTTTCGGCATCTGGAGTTAAAATCAACTTGCATCTAACGCAATTCCAAATTTTATTCTATCCCTTTCCCATTTTTCAGAATAGCACAAACATGCATTGAATTTTCACAAAATCGCAAAAATCTATTTAAAAAATTTAATATACTTTGACGCAAAGAGTTCAAGTGACCACCAGTGACGATACTAAATTTTACAGCATTCTCTTCATTGGTTTATACTAATCGATAAATATTTCCATATTTTGAACAATTTTTGCAAAATCTCAGAATCTAATCAAAATTTTTAAACAATTGGACACCTAAGGTTTTAGTTGAGTGACCACCTATCTTCTCACTCAATTTCATTTCATTTCATTCGCTTCAGTAATTTTTAAAATCGCAAAATCTCAAAATCAAGATTTTAAAAAAAATTGACTACTAAAGATCAACCATATTAAGAATGCTAATTTAAACCATTTGGTCACACGCTTTCTGGAATCTAGGGCCCTACATACACGCGTGATTCACCATAGCAACGCGCCTTCCTTCGTCATGATCCTTTAGCAATTACATGACTAACAAACAAGTCACGCCATGCTGCATCATAAAACCTCGTGCAAAAATGACATCGCCCCCTGTCGGAGGCTTTGTTTCTTAAAAACCTTTTTCTATAAAAAAAACTGCCTCATATCCTCAATAATGGCGCTGCCGTCTATCGATGGCTCGAATGTCTCTATTTCAGTTCTTGATGTTAAAAGCAAACCACACCGTTTGAATTTTAGTCTGTGTCATCACTGATGGATTTAGGCGCAAATCGATATAGGATTGAGACAGTAGTGGCATGTCTGAAAGAACATTAATTTCATCGATTGGCTTAGAAAAATGGGGTCTTTCGAATGTCTCACTGTGGTCCAGCGTTTCGTTTGGACAATTGCTTATTGCTGTGAACTGTCTGCAACACAGTTACTGGGGCACCCTGAAAGACTTTCTGTATATACAGGGTGTCTTAAAAACATTGATCTAGGCTTTTATTCTTGAAATATTGATCTTAGACATATAGAACAAATTGCAAGGTTACGTTAAAAAATGGTACATAATATTATGGTATCGATTAAAATTTTCAGGAGGTTAAATCTAAATAAATACAAAAAAAAAGTCTCATTTATTACTAGCAATTTCAATGAGTAAAATGTCCTCCATACATTCATTAGATCATGGACAAAATTTCAGTCGCTCATCATAAAAATGCTCAGGGACATTAAAATACATATATCTTGACTAACACCACTTTTCGGTGGCTCTTGTAGAGAAATAAAATCACATCGGAACATCGAGTTTCAAAGGCTGAACAAAAAAATTACGAAAGAAAACAATGAGTTACTAGGGCACCCTGAAAGACTTTCTGTATATACAGGGTGTCTCAAAAACATTGATCTAGGCTTTTATTCTTGAAATATTGATCATTGACATATACAATAAATAGCAGGGCTACGTTAAAAAATGGTACATAATTTTATGGTATCGATTAAAATTTTCAGGAGGTTAAATCTAAATAAATACAAAAAAAAAAGTCTCATTTATTACTAGCAATTTCAATGAGTAAAATGTCCTCCATACATTCATTAGATCCTGGACAAAATTTCAGTCGCTCATCATAAAAATGCTCAGGGACATTAAAATAGATATATCTTGACTAACACCACTTTTCGGTGGCTCTTGTAGAGAAATAAAATCAATCACATTCGAACATCGAGTTTGTAAGGCTGAACAAAAAAATTACGAAAGAAAACAATGAGTTACTAGGGCACCCTGAAAGACTTTCTGTATATACGGGGTGTCTCAAAAACATTGATGTAGGCTTTTATTCTAGAAATATTGATCATTGACATATACAATAAATAGCAGGAACAGTGAGTTACTAGGGCACCCTGAAAAACTTTCTGTATATACAGGGTGTCTCAAAAACATTGATCTAGGCTTTTATTCTTGAAATATTCATCATAGACATATAGAACAAATTGCAAGGTTACGTTAAAAAATTGTACATAATATTATGGTATCGATTAAAATTTTCAGGAGGTTAAATCTAAATAAATACAAAAAAAAAGTCTCATTTATTACTAGCAATTTCAATGAGTCAAATGTTCTCCATACATTCATTAGATCATGGACAAAATTTCAGTCGTTCATCATAAAAATGCTCAGGGACATTAAAATAGATATATCTTGACTAACACCACTTTTCGGTGGCTCTTGTAGAGAAATAAAATCACATTGGAACACCGAGTTTCAAAGGCTGTACAAAAAAATTACGAAAGAAAACAATGATTGCACAAATTACGAAGTACTGTTGTGATTATTGGTACGGTAAAGCTCCTTACCAACTTTATCTAAACGTATGTCTGGGCATTTTAATGGGAAAAGTCTGAAATTTTAAAAAATCACCTAATTAATGCATGCGGCACATTTTCACTAGCTGGGAATTTTTCCTACGGGGCCGTATAAAATTTTAATTTTTTAAATTTAATTGGATGAAACTGAATCGACATCATGAAATTCTTTACCTTTTTTTCTACATAACTTTGTAATTTATTGTATACGACTAAGAACAATATTTAAGAAATAAAACCATAGATATGCGTTATAAAATTGTCTGACCCATTTAGCAAAGCGGTTTGCCCTTTGTTCTGAACGTTTCATAACTTGCATGGGTTTACCGTTCTCTTACAGTGAGTTGGTGGATACAGAAGATCACCCCCCCCCCTCCCTCCACCAGGCGGAATTACATTTAAACTATAGAAGATTAACTTATTTTTTCAATCTATATTTTTTCAATCTATATTTATTTATATAATTATGTATTATTGTATTTATTTTATTTTATCATCTTATTTTGTCAATCGATCGAATAAATTTATAAGAGACGAAAAACGTTTGTGCCTCCTCCAGAATTTTCTTCCAAATTCGCCCCCTACGACTGTGTACAGTACAGACTGTGGAGAGACATTCTAAATATCTTCAAGTTCCTACAATAATTCGTTTGCTTTACAATTTGTTACTAATTCGCGTGACTTTTTTGCCGAACTTACAATCTGAAGCCCCTGAGTACGACTGTGTTTCATACATAATCTTTGGCATTATTTGTCTCTTTTTTTCTAGGGTGGTGACCGAGGGTCGATTTTACGATCAAGAGCTGAGTTTTGGACTGTGCCGCGCCTGGCTTCGAGACGTGGCCACCGCCCTTTCCTACCTGCACGGTCAGTTCCTGTGCCACCTTGACCTCAAACTGGACAACGTGTTCCTGAAGGAGGACGGTCACGCCTGCCTGGGGGACTTCTCTCTGCTCTCCGACATTCGGGAGGTCAGTCCGTTTCTTAAACATAACGAATCATCACGGTGCCCAGTGTTGGATCCCATTGCCGGCTTAAGGGTGGTACCGGTAACTCGGGCAGCTGCCCGGGATGCCATCAAAGCATGATTTTGGTGTGTGTCTGGGGGGGGGTGTGCAAATAAGAAAAGCGTTACTAAAAGAACGACAAACTTTTTTTTCAACGGTTGTACTGGGGTCCTAAATGCTTAAAACGGATAGAAATCGCAAAATTTTGTAATACCATGTAGTGTACGGTAATTCTAATTTTATTTATTTAGAAACATAAAAGTTTTCATTCCAAAATTGAAACAACTATTACTTAAAACTTTAGTCATCTCAACCCGAGTCGAATCTGTCTGGTGGTTAGAACGCTCGCCTACGTCGCCTTGGATCCATGGTTCGATAACAGCCGCGGAAAATAGGTTTCAATTTAAAAGTATCTTGAAGTTCTTATGTATGATAATAGATGGCAGCATCACAATTCACAGAATGGAGGAAGAAAACTCAGCGGGCAAAATATGTCATGATTATGACGTCACAATTCCCTTTTTCCGCATCCCAAAAGAGGGCTTTTGCAGATTGTTCGAATATTCTCGATATTAAATAGATATCCATTTATGGACTGTTTGAGAAATCTTTATTTTGGACGTCCAATTAATATCTATGTACTTGGATATAGATCTTTTACAGACATCCTGGATATTATAGATATTGTCTAATCCTCAGAGAGATCACACCTCAAATCTCTTATAGAGGTCCATTTTATGATATCTGGAGGATCTTCGACTGCTAATAGATATACCCATTATCCAAATCTGATTCCTTATAAATAACCAATGGATATCTTTGTGCTGTGTAGGCTGGCATGGCCAGTGCTTGGGAGGGTGAACTCTTCTCTCGGTTGGTGCTGCTGTAAGACAGTGTACGCTAATGGGAGCTGGTGCACGTAAAACCCGTCGTAGCTCCAATGTCCTCCATGTTTAGCGCTACCTCTGGGGGTGACGATTTCAGATGGTTAGTCCGTCATCTGGAATAGGCTCAAAATCAGGGAATCCCGAGCTAAGTCGGACTTCCTACCACTCGGGCTCTATAAAATGGAAGCCGCCCCTTCCGCCCATCGCTTTTCTATATCGGGGGATATGGCACTGCTCCGCAGGTATATAGCATAGGCATTAGTAACAACAACAAGAAGCTTTATCTTCCCGAGGGTGGTCACAATAGACAGGTTCCGCAAACACATTTTTCGGCATGACTTGACTGCTTCGCTGAATGCCTCATCTTCATTTCTGCTAAAAAGGTCTCAGGAATTTTTCAATATACGCTAAAAGAGAGCTGTTACTGTTCAATAAGTAGAATAGTCAAAAACGCTTTGAGTAAGAGCTATCAGGCGAAACTAACTGGCCAAGCATATTACTGATAAAACTTGACAGACTGAGACAGATTCTTAAGAAGGTCACAGAGTTTCCAAGACGAGGTGATGCTGCTGCCGTCAGGCTGGAAGTTAGTCATGGCTTTTCATGTGACTAGGGGCCAAGGCCCCCAGACTCGCTACGCTCGCTTTTCGTATGAGGCATTCGGCCCCTAATCAGGCTTATTCGTAAAAAAGACATAATTTCAACAGACAAAACCCGAAGATTGGATCAGATAGAATGCTACTGAGCTACACATTGCTTGGTTTTTGCATCGAAGATATTTTGTTATGGGAATCCGTGTTGTACGGGTCCTGAGCTATACTCCACCTGGAGTGCGGACTCCGCTTATAATCGCTGGAAAAATTATTTGCACTCCTCAGAAACACAATGATATTTAATGTTGCCATTCAAAAGGTTATATTAATTAGGAGCGTAATAAAATCAGAACATCTGTTTCAGCTGTATTTTTAATAATGTAAAATCTATTGGACACCTTACGAATTTGCCACCCATGGCTATTTTTCATTATTTGGCGACTTGCGTACATGTAAAGTTAATAAAAGCTACGGAACAGATAGGATAGCTTGCCACCAATGGCGACTTTTCATTATTTGGCGATTTACACATGCTCACAACCTACAATTACTGTTCATTTAAGGTTACCGGAAAATCGTTATCCATATTTTCATTTACATAATCGTTTGCAGATTGGCGTACTTAGCACCACGAATTATACCATCTCGTCGCCTATACCGTCCCTCGCAAATATCCAAAGTGTACTATAACTGCTATAATGGCATAGTTAACGCCGCCAAATATTTCTACCGGTAGCAAATAATCCAGCTGGACCGAACCGGCATTAAAATAATCTGCATTTTAATTATTTTTCATTTTCAAGATATTAGTTATTCTGTTTTGGAAAAACGAATAATCGCTCATTCTAAATTCCTGTTGTCTAAGCGAACTTACTATTTGAAAATTGTCAACTTTGTGTAACACATTTTTAGTTCCTTATTTCATATAGTTTTTATTTTGGCGTAAAATGGGCGTAATTCTAACTCAGGTTTGTAAATTTCACGCGATTCTAGATACTTGGAAATTCTTTGTTGCAAAGGAATGAATGATTTTATGCCAAATCTGGCAACCGTTCTGTTTATTTTTTCAGTTTTTTATTAATATCTTCTAAAATAATTCGATTTTCGAAATTCAAATAAGCTTAGCAGGTTCCTCGGAAGTTTTCGAATCTGTGGGCACCTTAGTCGAAACTCAAATCCCTACGGTTTAGGAGGAGATAGGTACACAAGCTTTGACAGCGCCAGCGGCCTTTACTTTTTTTTCGCCGTTTTTACTCGCCGTTTTGGACCGTTGGCTGTCCTCGCGGCGAGCTTGCGGTGTCGCAAGTAAATACACAAATGCTCTTCTGTAATTGGCTGTAGCTGTAAAAGCTCTTCTGTAATTGGCTGTAGCTTTGCGGACGCTGCGGAATATCTGTTCTCGCCAGATAATGCGCAAACCCTCGGCGCTCGCCGCGCGGGGGCCGTGTTGCTCCGCCACGTGACGTCATTGCGACGTCTTATTGGTGCGGTACGGCCAGTATGAATCCGGCTTCAAACTGCATCTTGCGAAACAGTGATTGTGTGAAGGGCGCTGTATGCCCAGGAGTCTACGGGCGGTATTTACGATAGATATTGGAGGGTTGTGGAACGGCTACAAACATTACAGGCTGATTGACTTTTGTTTGTTCCTTGTTTGTCGTTTCTGTTTTCGGTCTGTTGTTTCTACTTGCGTGTCATCAGTCTGGCGAATGACGTGGCAAAACTGTCGAATCTCGTCCCTAGCTGGACAGTTATGGGCTTATCACACTGAGAAAAATCCGACCAACTTTCCTTGCAAATCAAGTTTCCGGCCGATTTTCTCCGCCGTTACCTTGACGACCGCGAACTCCAACTTTTTCCTTTCCGAAGGAAAAAATCCGAGTCGGACGAAATTTCGGCCAATCAGAGTACTTCTTCCTGCTACGTCATAAGCAATTTCGAGCAATGGCGACTACTATGTTCGAAGCTTGGCTCGATGTCAGAATCACGTGTCAATAAAATTATGGCCGCGTTCAAGTGGACTTTGGAATTAGAGATTGCTGCCCATCCGATGCTGCCGAAATTGCTGCCGATCCGATGTAAATATACCAACGCACGATAAGTAAAATAAGAACCTGCACGCCAAATCAGCGATGCGATGACTATTGGGCGTCGGAGAGAGTTTGTTTACTTTTGCAACCCTTAAAGATAACCACGCCTTCAAGTCCGTCGGAAAAGTGGGTCCAGCGCGAAGTTGCTCGGATTTTCCCTTTGGTGTTATATAAGGTGACCAGAATTTTGTAGTCAGCATCGGGGACATGTCCCCGATTCTGACAACAAAACTGGGGACATTTATAATTAGTGCAATAATTAACAGTAATTTAATTGAAAAACAATGGAATAATTAAAAAAATGTCCCCAGTTCCATTTTTACATTCTGGGGACAATTTGAAAAACGTCCTGAAAATGGGGACTGTCCCCGATGATTATGGGGACGTTTGGTCACCTTAGTGTTATAAGGCCATTAGTTCAAAAGGCGTACAGAACGTGTCCATTGAACGTCAAAAAACGTGTCTTGAACGTTTTTTGTACTAGTTGTACTACATAGGGGGGGGTGATTCCTTTCCCCAAATTAACCACTTTTCTCCGCTGCAGGTTCCCACCGACTTCAACTTCCTCGAGATCTACGAGCCTCCGGAGTACACGGAGTGGTGCCACGGAGCTCCGCCGGACTCCATCGCCTCCTCCACTCGCTTCGGCGGGGACAGGGCGGACATGTGGCAGTTCGGCATCCTGGCCGTCGACCTGCTGACCAACCTGCGCCTGTCCGACACGCACACCACCGGCCGCCGCGGCACCACCCTCTTCCACCACGACGTCTGGCCGCTGCTCCAGAAGATCTCGCTGCACGCCGAGTACTTCGGCTACCTGCTGGAGGACACGTTCGTGGCGGTGCCTTTCGAGGACGAGGACCTGGAACAGTGCCACGACTTCGTGACGCGGATCCTGAAGATAGAGCCCGAGTCCAGGATGTCCGCCGAGGAGGCGAGGGGACACCCCTTCGTCGACGTCGAATGGCCCCAGCTTCCGAAAGAGTTCACCCTCCCGGAGAGAGTTGAGGGTGAGAGAGCTTCACCCGTGTGTTTTAACCCTTTTGCGCGCAGTGTTCCCGCTCTGGGAACACCAAACTCTGACGTTTTCACTGTTGCTAGTCACGAAGAATAGATCGGATTTCTATAAAAATTGTTGCGGGTGACATAGCTCACACGAGAATCCTTTACTTTTTAAGCACGTCATTTCCCGTCAAAAAATGGTCACGATTATTTTTAAACAGCACTGACATCTGCTGAAAAATGGAAGAATGCGAGAGAACAGCTGGATAGATTGCCCAATGCCGAAGAAAGGGCAGCCGTTGCCATCACTCGACTTAACTACCAGCAAGCGACCCTTTTGGACGACAGTTTTTGACGATCCTTTTTTGACGACCCTTTCTTGACGACAGCTGGCTGTGCCGGCACAGCCAGCTGTCGTCAAAAAAGGGTCTCTAGATCTGTAGCACGAGAGTAACGTTTCGATCGTCCGCCATCTTGCTGGTAGTTAAGTCGAGCGATGGCAACGGCTGCCCTTTCTTCAGCATTGGGAAAGGGTTGCGCCTCAAAGACTTAAAAGTTCCCTTACTAATTTAAAAAACTCACTGTCCATGGTTTCTTTTTTCCTAAATATTAAATTTCATTGTGTACTTATCATTGTATCAGTTCGCTAGTTTTCGTCGCTTCGTCTCTTTTCGCACTTAAGTTGTACGAAAGTTCTATATCATCGTTCGTCATCAGGGTTGCCAACTTAGCCACTTTGTGCCTAGATCTGGCCACTTTATGAAATTACAAGGAATGATCAAATGAAAAGGTACGAAACGACACGGTGCGGTACAAATTTAGTGTTTATTCAAAATATACACCATAGGCCTGAGCACAACGATCCCACTGATGAACAAGCCGTAGGATTCCTTGTTCCCAGAATTCCCGTGGTTGTGACGAGACGCAGTCCGTCACAGCGTCCTTGAGTACGTCGTCCGGGTTGAAGCGTTTCCCTTTCAGGTGTTTTTTCAGTGGACCCAACACATGGAAATCGCAGGGCGACATCTCCGGACTGTAGGACGGATGATTAATCTGTTCCCACTTGAGGCTGGCCAGATCCTTGGCGAAAACGGACACTCCATTTTCTCATTGACTGTTGGGACACACAGCCTTCCCTGTATGCGGTCCTCATCCGGCGATGAATACTGGCCGGTTTAACACCTTCCGCTGTCAGAAATCGGATAACGCCCCGCTGTTCCTCAATCGTCGAATTTTGCAATGTGAACGCCATCCTGTCCTCACATGCACTGCCCCGTCAATTGTACGTAGGAGGAAGCTTTTTACAAGAGCTTCTGCTCTCTCTGAGGGCCCCCGCATGCTCCTATCCACGCCAAAGACTCCATCCCTAGATGTCTGGCAACGTTCTCTCATAGCGGCATGGACAAATATGTTAACGGTCAAGTTCTTACGGAGTTTCGTACCTTTTCATTTGATCACCCCTTGTAACTAACTACCCACAAACTTCAAAAAAGCTACTAGTAGCTATTTCAGCCGTATTCTTTCTGTTTTAAGCAATTTCTGGCCATGTTCTTATTGCTTTAAGCGATTTCTGGCCATTTCTAGCCATTTTCAAACGTCGTTTATCATACTGTCTGCTATCTCGTAACTGAAGTAGTTTCCCATTCGCATCATGAAATGTTATTTAAATTTATTTTGTGACGCCTATACGAGAACTTGAAGGTCTAAAATTTCATCATTGTGGCCTTTTTAAAAATGTAGACGCTATACATCAGCGAAATAAAACTTCGCAAAGGACTGTTTGGTGTCAACAACACAATTGGGCAGCTTCACTTGACGTCACCATTCCTTTTAGGACAGACATTCCACAAAAACGAATTTAATTTTGTTATTGGAATGAGTTATGGGTAATTTACTTTTATCTGAGCTCGAAGTCATTTTTGGCCATTTCTAGCCACTTTTCGCTTTGATTCTAGCCACCTTCTCTACGGAAGAGCCGGCAACACTGTTCTTCAAAGTGAATCGAATTTATCACGCTTTCAGAGAATTAATCTGGTTGAAGCTTACTTTGAATGTAAATCGTATGAAAGATGCAAAGGTGTTTGGTAAAATAAACAGGCGCGTAGCCAGGGGGGGGGGGGGGTTGCCCTGGGTGCCCGAGCACCTCCCCCGCCCCCGGCTCAGATCAAATGACACACATTTGATAATACACATTTTTAGTAATAATTTGCATTATGTGGTCCGAATTTTGTCACCTGGGCATCCCCCCCCCCAACCTTCCGATCAGGCGTACCTATGATAAATATCCAAAAGATGCAATACCGTGGAAAGATAAGTTATGTCACCTTCTTCGACGATTGCAGATGCAATGCAGGTTTGATGGAAGACACATGAGTAGACCGAAAGTAGTTTCACCAGCTTTTCTGCAAGACACGCAACGAAGGAAGCTGCAAACGCCTCAAAAGTTCATGATGCATTTGGTATACAAGAAATGAGCGCATGTCATGTAGCAACACATAAGGATTTAAGATCTTTGCATTTTCGTGCTTTTCGTGTAAAATTGGTACAGGAGACAAAGCCACCGGACCATTAATTGTCGCAAAATGCCATAAGTTAGAGGATACAAGAAGTCTCACCCACGAAGCTAAAACGCTTTCCTATTAACATGAGCAAACGAGTTCACCTTTTAATTTTATTTCAACGTTCTATGGCCGATCAAAAACGATCAGCCATAGAATGTTGAAATTTTGGGGTTAGTCCTTTTGTAACATCTGGTTGTGCAGCTCTCCTTTTTGATTGCCAGAATATTCTTCATACATAAAGGCCTTAATGCGGATAACTGTATTGTCTATGATTCCGAATGAATACTTTTAATTTTAAGGACAAATATTTAAGGCTAATACGTGGAATACGCTTTCCGATAAATAGTCGCCACCACTCTGTTCTCAAACGTTCACTCTTTTGATGACATTTTAGAGAATCTCATTCCACAAAGGGTACACGTAATTTCATCTCTGAGTTCCAAAATTGTTTTGCCGATCAGTGGTATACACTTTTCTTTCCAGGAAACTCCAATGGAAGAAGTGAAAGGGTGTTCAATCTCACGATCTTGGGGTCCATCTTACTTTGCAGAGGCGAGATACCAGTTGCCAAAAATTAGTACTCTATGTACGAAAAAAATTATTTTTGAACACTTTTGTATTTTAAATTCGTGCTAAAGTGCTATAGATTAAAAGTATATCGTAATCCATGCGCCGGTCCTATTTGTCTTCCTTGCTTCATTATGTTGGAAAGTCCATTATTAACCATGCGTCGATCTTGCTTCATTAAGTATGAAAATGTATCATTATCCATGATTTGGCCCTATTATTTTTCTTGTTTCATTACTTTGGAAAATGTAACATAATCCACGCCTCAGTCCTGTTTGTCTTCCTGGTTCTGTTGTGTTAAAAAGTATATCATAATCTATATGGGCCTATTTGTCTTCCTTGTCCTTAAAACACTTTGGAATTAAAATCGCCTACTAAAACCGTTTTACAATTTTCGTCAGACAAATTCAAACTTTACTTTCACTTTTATAATAAACAGTACGATTTCGCAATTTCTCGCCAAAAGATAGAAGATATCGCGGAACTAGGTTCCGTTTTGGGAACAGTTTTGGTTATTTTTTGTATCAAACTTCGCGATAAAACGCCAAAAATGGCCAACATTGGTGACTTTCGAGGGTGTCGATAGCCTTGCGGCTATCTGGCACCCTTAAAAAGTGATTCACCGTTACGCCGCGTAGACAAAAATCCTTGTTTGAAATTAATAGTACTGAAGTACTAAAAATGAATGGTGCTCAATTTGAAATGTCGAGTCATTTTGATACATCCTTTAGATGAGTGAATTTCTTTAAAAAATTGCTCTCAGTGTAAAAGAATATACTTAACATAGCTTTTCCACTGATAGACTTTTGGTAGGTTCATACAAAAAAATTGTCATCAAATTAGATTATTAAAAAAAAAAATCTCGGCTGTTCGAGCCTCGGCAGTCGGAGACCCTCCTGAACCCCCTTAATATTTTAGTTTCATTATTGCCACATTAAAACGATATTAATTGACTAGGTCATTTTATCTCTCATCTTTCGTGTATTTCGCCTGGTAACACTATGTTGAAATTTTTAGGATTGTAACCTATTTATAGTAAAAATACATGCGATGCCTATTCTACAACTTACGAAATATTGTAACAATACATTAAAGCTGTAGTGAACTAATAGTATTTAAATATATGTAAAATTATGTCGCACATTTTTATGCCACTTTTTTGGGACACATTTTTCGGACAATTTTCAATAAAGGGGGTGAGAGATAAAATGACATAGTCATTAAAATACATCTGATGCATATTCTACAGCTTAGTGTAACAATACATTAAAGCTGTTGTGAACTAATAGTATTTAAATATATGTAAAATTATGTCGCATTTTTATGACACATTTTTCAGACAATTTTCAATAAAGGTGGTTAGAGATAAAATGACATGGTCATTTAAAAAAAAAAAAAAAAAAAAAAAAAAAACCTTTTATGTTTTCAGAGCACCTCTTCGAACCTCTGCCCTTGCCTAAAGAGGGAGATCCTTCCTTGACGGTAGATCAGGTCATGGCTGCTGCAGAAGAGAAGCGGGAAGAGGTTTTGCCCGATGCACCTTCAAAAGGTAGATTATCCTTCTTCGAGTCAGCGGAAGTATTTTCCTAATCATTTTGAAATAACTTCACGGTATGCACAAGAACAATAACAGGGAATCCACTTTAATAGCTTAGAAAATGTTTTTCCTGCCGACTGCCCGTATAGTGCATACCAAAGATGTTATATCGTAAATATACGGTAAATTTAGGAGTGTTGCCAGAATGTTTAGAAAAATATATGTATACATTTATAGAATGTGTGTGCAAACTTCCCTAAATACAGAGGGTGTTCGCATATTTTTGTAACGATTTTGATTTTTCTCCATGAAGTTAAATATTAATCTATATATATAAAACAAACTGTAAAATGTCCGTTAGTTAGTTTGTCTGCACCTCGCATAGCTCCGAAACGGGTGACCGTAGACCTACGAAATTTTGTATAGATATTCTCCAGGACGGGTCCCGACGTACCTCGAAGCGATTTTTTCGAAATTCCAATTATTTTAGGAGATATCGATAAAAAAAACATGTCGCAAAAGGCTAATTTTTGCTCCGCCATTTCTCAATTGTATCCCCGCAGTGAAAAAAGGGGGAATATAGCATATCTAGGTTGCCATATTTGGCAAGTTTATTAAATGATTCAGACTCTTAAAGGAAAAATAAAAGAATAACGATTTTTTTGTTTAGATTATTTGTAAGGTTGTTTTTTAATTACAATATAGTGTGCATGTGAAATCAGAGCAGGAATGAAATGTTTTATACTCAAAAGAAAAATAGGATTTGGAAATTTTCCCAGACTAAAATGTGCAACTTTTTAATTAGGCGAAAAATAAAATGGTTGATGTTCGAGTTTGAGGAGATTGTGATCCTAAGCTGCGTTATGTCTGCTAATTATTATCGGTTTCTGCTCAGCTCATTTCAATGCATTACATGAAAAAAGGATGTTAGAAATATCACTTTTAATTTTGTTTAATCACACTCATGAATAATGATATACTTTCCAACTTAGTGGAATACGGAAAGAAAATAGGGAAGACCCATGGATTATAATACGCTTTTAATATATATCACTTTAGTGCGTATTTAAAATCTGTTTCAGATTTTCTTACGTTTTTTTTTTTTTTCCTTTCCGTTTTTTGATAAAGGCCAATATATCCAGAAGCTCTTCAGAATTAATATAGGACGAAAATAATGTACCTTTTTGGAGGGTTTTATCATTGAACCATCTTAATTTTGTAACCGGGGGCAGCCCGACACGGTAAGCATCGCATCTAGGCGCCGGCTTCGAAGGGGCGTCATTTCGAACTCAAAAACTAAGCAGAGCATAAAAGGAGCGTCTTTTTTACATTAGCAGGGGGCGCCCACATACCTTAGGGCCGCTCCTGTTTGTAACCGTCTTAATTGTAAATTCCATTCAGAACCTGAGAGATTTCAGTGCCAAGGAAGCCGGTGTGGAACAGGATTCTCTCCGAACAAGATTTATTAAGATAGCGAACCAACTGGTCGCCGGAGGCAGCTAGTTTGAAAATAAAAATGTGATTGGCATAAAATTGTAATAAGGCTTATTTATCGTCTGCAGCATTGAAAATATTCTTTGCTTTAAAATGTCGCTGAAAAATAAACAATGGGCTCTATTTTTGCGCTATCCGAAGAGAAATACTCTTATTCAGTTATTTAAAAAAGATGTCAAAATCATGGTTTTAATATTTCTACACGTAAGATAAGTGACATAATTAATATGAAAGGAAAGAAACGTCAAAGTTTATATTTCACTGGGGAAAAGGCAAAAAATGCATACCCGACGAAGGTACGTACACTTCTTATTAAATCTAAAGTCGCATCTCATGTTTTAAAGGAAAATCCAACTACCCAAAGAACTATCACAAAATCTTTTTCAAATATCTCTGTAGGAACTGTGAACAAAATTATAAAATCCGATTTAAAGTGAATCAAAGCAAAAAAACACGATGTTCATCGCCTAACGCCGAAATATGTTTCTCAGCGTAAGACTGTGTGTAGATTGTTGTATGAAAATTATTTGGCGGGTGAAAAATGGAAATAGGTAGTTACAATGGATGAGGCTTGGATACATTTATCCGACTGCAATAGAAAAAGATCGATTGACTACCGCAAAAGAGGAGAAAAAGACTTAACAAGTTGGTTTCGAGAAAACAAGGAAAGTTTTTCTAAAGGTTTATGTTATTACTGGATTTTCTTATAACGGAAAACTTACAATAAGGAAAGTAGAAAAAAATGTCAAAATTAATTCGGATTACTATCAGAAGTATGTTTTAACACCTATTTTTAAAGAAGAAATTCCATCCCTTTATCCAAACAATCTTCACTATGTTAAGTTCCATCAGGATAAAGCTCCAAGCCATACCTCTAAATCTACTGCTCTATTTTTTGATAAAATGAGAAATGAAACTGGAATTGAAGCTATTCCCTTTAAATGCATCCCACCCAAGTCCCCTGACGTGTCTAACTATGGATTATGTGCATTTGGACTTTTAAAACAAGCTCTTTATAAGCGGCATCCCAAAACATTGGGTGGACTCTGGAAGATTGTGAAGGAGGAGTGGAACAATATCAGCCTTGATGTTTTAAGAAAAGGACTTTTATCTTGGAAATCAAGATGTCAATAGGAAGTAGTTCAAAGAAAGGGCTATCAGACTGAACACATTAGAAAATAAAATTCTTATATTTATTTCTATATATAACTCTGCAGAATCGTAACAAAAATGTGTGAAAACCCTCTGTATTGCTAAACAATAAGAGTTTACTGTTTAAATATACATTGCGTTTACATTCTGAATTTAGTTCGTCTCATAATTTTCTCCTTAGAAAACGATAACATAAGCGTAATATATTGACAAACGATTAAAAATAAACTTTACTTATTTTCTTTCTTTTCTTTTGTGTGTGTGAGTGAGTTTTATGCGAGGCATTTCCTAGAGAATGAAGAAAGTGCACGTTGCTGTGGTTCAAGTATTTTTAAAATAGAGGACTCAATTTAAAAAAAAAAATTAAACTTAACAGCCGAAGCTAGGCATCTGAAAATTATGGAAAGCTATGCGAAAACATGGTTATGATCACACAGAGTAATGGTATAAGTCTGTAAAGTCATAGTTAGGAAAGAAATTCGTAACATTCGTTAAATTAGTAGGTACTCAGTTAACAATCTCTCTTATAACATAAGAGGAATTTTTGGCAATTTTATACGTGTTTTATGCCTTAATATTTTGACTAATTTAATAGAAGTAAACTTACAAAAATGTTTTTCTTTTAACGTGAATCTATATTTATTTTAAGGGGCAATCTTCTTTATTATTGAAAAAATTATTCAAAAATTTTACGAAACACCTTTTTTAATCAATACCGTATTGCAGTTTTTACATTCATTAACTGTGATTTACAAGTCCTAAACTTGATAGAGTGTTTTAGCTCAATTAAAAAGAAACTGACAATTGTAAATTCAGTTGGTTGTAAATAAGCGAAACACATTGTTCTGCCCACGATATTTCGCGAGTAACTGAAACCCGCTCTAGTCGTTGTTTTAATCTCCTCTAAGACAGATAAAATTTCGACAAAATGTGAACCTACGACTATTCTGGAACACTGCATAAGCATGGCGGGAAGCAACGGTGGGTACAGAAGGGGATATAGCTATTGCTAAAGACAGTGCAGACAACGCAAATGAAATAATATCGGAAAGTCTTTAATAATCAATGAATTCGGCATAATTTACATTTCTGGATTGCTAATGTGTGCGCTTACAGAGTAAACAGAACCAGTGGCGGATCCAGAAAAAAATTCTGAAGGGGGCACAAAACATTCATTGTTGCATTTTCTCGTAAAATCACTTGAATTTAGAAAAGTCAATCACCTATAGTGTAAACCATAGGCGTAGAGTTATATGGGCCCGTGGGGCTCGAGCCTCCCCAATAAATTGTGAATAGGGGCTGAGCCCACCCAATATTTTTTCACTCAATACAGAAAACTAATTTATACTACCATAAAAAAATCTGATGTGTCCAACACATGACTTCCTTGCACGTCTATTAAATCAAAAATGTTTTTTACGCACTTCCTCTAAACTTATTTGTTTGAAAGATATAAAATATCAATAATAGTAAGGTTTAGCGATTTCTAGCCAAATATTTCGATATCGCCATGCTGAGTTCAATTTGAAAGATTTCCTTCTGACACTTTATTTGGCGATATTTCACCAAAAGCCGACAAACTTGAGATAGTCTGCGAGATTTTGGGGATAGCCAAAGTAGTCATTGATCCACAGACTTTCAATGAATTGAATGCATCCATACACCTTAATGTATTTAAAGTCATTTGGCTCACCCTGTAAATAAATTCTCAGTCGATTGCTGTCAAAAAAGATATTGAAAACCGTTAGATATTATAATATAGTTCTAAATACAAAAGTTCAAAAATCTACGGTTAAAGTTTTAGAGTTATACAAAATACGAAATAATTTTTGGCGCCAAATTTGGCGATATTTCGGCGAACTCGTCAATGTCGACGACATTTGGCGAGATATTAAGCATGGACCAACAATGACAGATTATCGCCAAATTTGGCGATATTTCGCCAAAACTCGCCAAGAACGATGACAAATGGCGATACTTTTGGCATGGACGAAATGACTGACTATCGCCAAATTTGGCGACATTTCGGCAAAACTCGCCAAGGTCGAGGACAGACGGCGAGATTTTGGGCATGTACCAAACAATGACTGTCTACAATTGTATTATATTGAAGATGTCCATAGACATTAAAGTACTGAAATTCTTTTCGGTGGTCCCTGTAAGTAAACTCTCCAGTAGATTTTAACCAAAAATCGAGATGCACAACTAGATGTTACAACAATCTTATATATGAAATTTCATAATAGGTTTTGAGATTTGAGAGTTAAATATGCACACACGTACACAAAAAAGTCGCCAAGCTTGGCGACTTTTGGCACAGTTCTTGAGGGAGGCACGTGACCGTGGTCGGACCATTACCTAACTTATGTGGTAGGACGGTATTGTGCTTGAAATGGATGAATCTCCTAAAATTGCCATTGACCGTAATGTATTGGAAATCTTTTGAGTGTTCCTGTAGCAGAACTGTAAATGATAAAGACACTTTTTTTAATGGAGAAATTCATTTTCTAACTCTTTACAGCATATATCATTTCTGAGTCATTTGAAATAGCCCAATACCTCTAAAAAGCGCTTTGATGAATTTCGGCCCATAGAGCGTAATGTATTTCGAATCTTTTAGGCGGTTCTGTAGATAAACTATCCAGTCGAATGGAACCGAAAGGGGAGGTGCACAACTAGATGTTATAACAATCCTAAATATAAAGTTTCAACATTCTACGCCTAATAGTTTTTGAGATATACAAGTTTAATGAATTTCGGCCCATTGAGCGTAATGTATTTCGAATGTTTTGGGCCGTCCTGTAGATAAACTATCCAATCGAATGGAACAAAAAGGGAAGGTGCACAACTAGATGTTACAACTATCCAAAATATGAAGTTTCTACATTCTACGCCTAATAGTTTTTGAGATATGAGAGTTTAATGAATTTCGGCCCATAGAGCGTAATGTATTTCGAATCTTTTGGGTGGTCCTGTACATAAACTATTCATTCGATTGCGACCAAAAGGGGAGGTGCACAACTAGATCATAGAACAATCCTAAATATCAAATCTCAACATTCTACGACCCATAGTTTTTGAGATATGCGAGTTACATACATACGTACGTACGTACAGACGGCATGGAAAAACTGACCACAATAAACTCGCCGCTGGTCAAAATGAGTTGCAGACGCGTTAATATGATCGTGCATGCTAGCCTACGACGAGATGCATCGAAAAAATTCTTTAAATTAAATTTAGAGGTAGTCAAAATCGGATTTTTTGTCGAAATTTGGCCCCCAAAATTTTTCGGGATCACATTACTTCCTTATACTACGTACAAGGAAGTAAAAAGTATTCACGCCATTTACACATTAAAAAAAAACTTTATTTGTACTTTTAAAAATTTTCTTCTTTTGATTTCAATCATGATTTAGTATTCATTGTGACGCCCTGTAACACAAAATATTACTATAAGCTGCCCTCGCCAGTCTCTGGTTCATTAAAATCAGTTTATGCAATGTAAAGTATGAAATGAAGAAACGTTCAGATGTGTCTAAAATGCACTATCTCATCGAATATGCTTTTTTTTTTCCTCCTTTGGATTTTTTACTTTGCTTCTATTTTTAACTTATAACATGGTAGGAAGATACTAACATGGATACTTACCTTACATTGGTTTAGAATTCTATGGACCCATAGAGCTCGAGCGCCTCCAATAATTTAAACTTATATATAGTAAGTCGTAGCTACGGAATATAATTAACCACTTTCTGTAAACAGTATATTTTTTAATTATTTTTTTCAAAAGAGTAACCAGCTCGCGCACGCAGCACAAAAATTTTGCTCTATTTTAATCCGAAAAATCATGTAGAAAAAGTGGTCAATTATATTCCGTAGTAGTTGGCAGTTATGAATAAGTTATATGTACGTGAATCAGTGGCGTAGCCAGAAATTTTTCATGGGGGTGGGGGGGGTGTACGACTTCTGCAACTCACATATATGTATACGGGTGTATGATAAGGGAGTGAAGAATGTACATTTTGTATGGCAAAAAATTCTTTATGGGGGGGTTATGACCCCCTAATCCCCTCCCCCCCCTTTGGCTACGCCACTGACGTGAATATAAGTGGTTGAGGGGCCCGGCCCCCCAATAATTTTGAAAACTTTACGCTTATGGTGTAAACTTAGTACGTCTGGGGGGGGGCACGTGCCCCCTCTGGATCCGCCGATGTACAGAACAGTAAGGTATGGGGTGGCGAAGCCTTGGCGGATAGTACATAAAGTAAAGCATGATAGTCGTTAGTATCCACGTCAATTAACTCTGCTACAAAAAGCTCCAACACGCAATTCAAGGTCGATTTCTTCCAGCTAATGAACGCTGGCATTTTCCTTTCGCAGGAGCTCTTGACGTCATGAAAAGGAAAAAGAAGCGAATGCAGAAGGAAAAATTGCAGCGCCGGGAGACCATTTTAGTGGAAGCAGGTAAGGGATATATATATACACCAGTTTTTCCTCATGCCATGTCGGTTTTATGAGTCTGGAGTTGTGCAAGAGGCGACGAGACTCGTGTTTCGAAACCTGCTCTGGATATTAACAAGCGGAGGATTTGGAGAGAAGCTGAGATAGGTTGCAGTTTTTCCGTGCGAAGTTTTTGTATTTTTTTTTTTCCTTAAACAACAATGAAATTATAATTTTAATCTGTTGTGTTTGTGTAAGAGTATTGGCGTATGTACAGGGTCTCCCAGTAACGCTTTAATTCTTTGAGGCGCAACAATTTCCCAATGCTAAAAAATCTGGAGTGACTCCACTCGACTTTCCGAACACTTACGATTAAGATCATTACCAAGCATTTAAATAAATTTTAATGAATAATTCAAACATGTGTACCAAATTGAAACTCAATCGAATGCACCGTTTAAACGCTTGCGCACTTTCAAGAATTTCTCCCCATATGCCATTATGCCATAATATAAAAGAAAGTTTTGTCGTAGCCCTGTAGGAGAACTATAAGTCCTATACACACCAAAATCAATACCGGTCTTAGGATGGTGGTTTATAACATGTATACCCAATTTGAGCTCAATCGAATGTATCGTTTAAACACTAGCGCACTTTCAAGAATTTCCCCCGATAGGCCATAATGTAGAAGAAATCTTTGTTGTAGCCCTGTAGAAAAACTATAAGTCCTATGCACACCAAAATACATAACGGTCTTGCGACGGTGGTTTATAACATATATACCCAATTTGAGCTCAATAGAATTTACCGTTTAAACGCTAGCGCACTTTCAAGAAATTCCCCCCATACGCCATAATGTAAAAGAAATCTTTGTCGTAGCCCTGTAGAAAAACAATAAGTCCTATACACATCAAAATCAATACCGGTCTTGCGACGGTGGTTTATGACATATATATCCAATTTGAGCTCAATCGAATGCTCCGTTCAGGAGCTATCGTGTTCACTCACATACACACAAACACACATGCACACACACACACATACACACATACATACATACATCTCGTAAAAATAGCATAAATGGATTCAGAAGCCCTCAAAACGTGTAAAAACACCAAAATCTCGAAGTCGAATTTTTTCATGATTACAATACTTTCCTTACATGGTACATGTTCGTAAAGTAAAAAAGGGCAGCCGCCATCGCTCGACTTAACGACCAGCAAGAGGGCGGACGATCGAAACGTTCATCGCGTGCCACAGATCTAGAGACCCTTTTTTGATGACAGCTGGCTGTGCGCGGGCACAGCCAGCTGCGTGAAAAAAGGGTTCTAGATCTCTTGCACGCGATGAACGTTTCGATCGTCCGCCATCTTGCTGGTCGTTAAGTCGAGCGATAGCAACGGCTGCCCTTTTTTCAGCATTGGGCAATCTATCCAGCTGTCCTCGCATTCTTCCATTTTTCAGTAGATGTCAGTGCTGTTAAAAATAATCTTTTTACGGGAAATGACGTGCTGAAAAGTAAAGGATTCTCGTGGAACTATGCCACCCGCAACTATTTTTATAGAAATTCAATCTATTCTTCGTGACTGGCAACAGTCAAAACGTCAGAGTTAGGTGTTCCCAGACAGGGAACACTGCGCGTTAAAGGGTTAATTCTTTACCTATTACAGAAAAAATGGGTAGTGTAAATTTTTATAAATGTTCAAAATAAGGTAGGAACAAAACTCCACTAAGGAAAAATTCCTCTCGCTAATTTTCAAAAAATTATTTTTTTTTTAATTTGTATAAGCCCCCCCTATACAAAAAAAAAATTCCCAACTAGTAAAATGTGCCCCGTATGCTAATGAGATGATGTGCAATACTTGAGAATTATATCCTTTAAAGTGCCATAAGTATGAAGATAAATAGGACGACGTAAAGAACTTTTCAATGGCTCTCGAAGAGAAAGAATAACGTAGGGCGATCTCATTTCAGGGGTCGTACGGAAATGATGAGTTTTCTTTTCCACTCCAGCCACAAACGTTTTCATTCAAATTCATGTATAGCTAGCTCCCGATCATCTTCGTTTGTAGATATCTCTGAAGCGTTTTAGGATGAAAGGACGAAATTTTGCACAATGCATCATGAGTGCATGGGGCACATTTTACTAATCAAGAATTTTTTTGTACGATTATAAATTATACGAGTTATATACACATTTAAAAGGTGTGCAACATACAAATTTAAAACTTTTGGAAAATTAGCGTGAGGAATGTTTTCTTAGCATTGTCTTTTTTCTTACCTTAATATGAACATTTTTTCAATTTACTTTCCTCATTTATCTCAAATAGATAAAGAATTGAAACGTGTTACCCACTTTTAGGGAAAACCTGTATATATATATATATATATATATATATATACAGGGTGCCCAGTGGCTATTTCCTAAACCGTTAGTCAGAGACACATAGTTCCAGTTGCAAAAATACTTTAAATTATATAATCTCTAATACCAGAAACAATCAAAGCCAATAAATCAATTCCTATAAAAATTACGAAATTAAATTTTTATACGGTCTGCAGGTCTTACCTGTTATAGTCAGAAAATTTTTCTTTGTACAATTTCATGCACAATTTAAAAAAAAAAAAAAAAAAAAAAAAAAAAAAAAAAAATGTCCTTCTACGACCAAAATTCACCGAGTTACAGCTGCTTAAAGTTACAGCATTTTTCCAGCAGCGAAATAGGGGTTTTATACAAAATGAATCTGAGAAAAATTAATGTACATGGTTTCGAGCCTTGTAATAGTTATTAACAATTTCATTAACCATTTTACGAATGTAGATTGTAATAGAGAAGATTAACGTTTAACTATGTGTATCCAATAAGTTAACATAAAAAAATAGCTTATACTGCAAATAGAATTTTTTAAAGCGTTTTTTAAATAAACTGGTGTTAAATAACTTGAAATAAAAAAAGGGAAATAAAACACTTCGTTAAACTTTCAATTACAAAATGAAGTATTTTAAAATACAAATATATGCATTTTAGAAACTTAAAATAATATTACAAATTCTGCTAGCGCAACATATGCTCAAAAGTAGCTTCCTCCGGCTGTAATACAAATATGCACCCGTATAGAAAACTTTTCCTGTACTTTGCGTAGCATACTCGGTGATATACATCTGCTTAGTGCAGATATACGATTTAGAAAGTCTGAACACGGATAGATTTTTATAGCGCCTGACTGTAACCTTCTGCTTTAAGATTACTATTCTAAAATTAGTTTTGCTTCTTTCTCCGTATTATGCTAGAAAATGAAATTAAAACCTATAATTTAAATTTTCAATATTTATAGGGTCCCTTAACGGTTTACCGTAACGGGACATATTTAAACGTGGGAAAAGTGACATGAGTCAAAATATTTGCTGCTATATAACTCGGTAAATTTTGATCGTATAAGAATACTTTTTTTTGGGGGGGGGATGAAATTGTACAAAGAAAAATTTTCTGGATATAAATGATAGGACCGTGGGACCGTATAAAAATTTAAATTCCGTAGTTTTTATAGGATTTGACTTATTGACTTCGATTGTTTCTGTTATAATGGATTATACAACTTAAAGCATTTTTTGCAATAGGAACAATGTATCTCTGACTAATGGTTCAGGAAATAGCCATTGGGCACCGTTAGCAATGGACACCCTGTATATAAAGAAGAAAAACCTACTCGTATCTTACCTTAAAATTCGTATTTCTATTTACAAAAACCAAAATCATTTTACCTGGAAGTATCCGCTCTTCGTACGGGAGGAATGCGTCCAACCTAAAATGTGAAATTTGCAGCAACACTCCAAGTCTTGAACAGTCGCCAACTTTGGCAACTTTTATCGAAATAGAGCCAAATTTGGCCCCAAGAACAAGTCTCCAAAGTTAAACCCAGCTTGGTGTGAAATGCACTAAATTTGGGCAAGAAATTTGCCATGCCTTAATATTATCCACGAGAATTTTAACCCTTTAACGCGCAGTGTTCCCGGTCTGGGAACACCAAACTCTGACGTTTTGACTGTTGCCAGTCGCGAAGAATGGATTTGATTTCTATAAAAATAGTTGCGGGTGACATGGCTCCACGAGAATCCTTTACTTTTTAGCACGTCCTTTCCCGTACAAAAAAAAAATTGTCACGATTCCTTTTAACAGCACTGACATCTGCTGAAAAATCAAAGAATGCGAGAACAGCTGGAATAGATTGCCCAATGCTGAAAAAAGGTCAGCCGTTGCCATCGCTCGACTTAACTACCAGCAAGAGGGCGGATGATCG
The DNA here is from genome assembly GCA_038373885.1 of Cheiracanthium punctorium. Taxonomy (NCBI): domain Eukaryota; kingdom Metazoa; phylum Arthropoda; class Arachnida; order Araneae; family Cheiracanthiidae; genus Cheiracanthium; species Cheiracanthium punctorium. The sequence goes on from JAWZYV010012270.1 coordinate 123,131, forward strand.
AAACGTTCATCGCGTGCCACAGATCTAGAGACCACTTTTTGACGACAGCTGGCTGTGCACTAGCACAGTCGTCAATCAGTCAATCAGTCACAGTCAATCAGTCACAGGTTGTGAGTCTGATGAACAGGAGGGAACATCGCCAAAATTAAAGAAGCTGGGAGCGCGCAGTGTTCTCGCTCTGGGAACACCAAACTCGGACGTTTTGACTGTTGCCAGTCACGAGAATAGATTTGATTTCTATAAAAATAGTGGCGGTCGACGGCACAGCTCCACGAGATCCTTTACTTTTTAAACACGTCATTTCCCGAAAAAAAATGGTCACAATTATTTTTAACAGCACTGACATCTGCTGAAAAATAGAAGAATGAGAAAACAGCTAGATAGATTGCCCAATGCTGAAAAAAGGGCAGCCGTTGCCATCGCTCGACTTAACTACTAGCAAGATGGCGGACGATCGAAACGTTCATCGCGTGCCACAGATCTAGAGACCCTTTTTTGACGGCAGCTGGCTGTGCGGCACAGCCAGCTGCGTCAAAAAAGGGTCTCTCGATCTGTGGCACGCGATGAACGTTTCCATCGTCCGCCCTCTTGCTGGTCGTTAAGTCGAGCGATGGCAACGGCTGCCCTTTTTTCAGCATTGGGAAAGGGTTGCGCCTCAAAGGGTTAAATGGTCATAACTCGCACTCCAGTTAGCCAATTTACATTTCAACTACATACAAATAACTTTCGTCGACTTTGCCCCGCAGGTAAAAAGCTGTTGGAAATCAAACCGGCGCCATCCGGACAGCTGAAGAAACCGACTCCAGGTCGTAAAAAAGCGACGGAGCCGAAGTCCGGCGACTGGTCTTCCGATGAAGAAGCGGACGAAGTCAGAGTGACCCACCCGGTACTGAAGATGCCATCGGGAAAAGAACAGCCCATCAAAGTGACCGCCATCAAGAGAACAAGCGCCGGTCGCAAATCTAAAGATGCCAGTAAGAAGAAGGCAAAGAACTAAAAGGCTCATTTGTTTTCAAGAAGCAGAGGAAACGCTGATGACGTCGCTAGTGAGCTTCCGAAAATATTGAGAAGAATCCTAATTTATCAGAGAGAAATATGGCAAATGCTCAGGGTAATTAAGAAGTCAAGCCAAAACCAACACGATGTATAAATTTTTACATTAGATTAGGACACGATAAAAAATAAATAAAGAGTTCAGAGAATGCGCTGCTTCATTTATCCCTGTTAGTGCCCGTTCATACAGTAGTATTTTAGAACTTTTGAGGTCATCCAGTTCTACTAAGTCAAAGCTTGGAATCATCCGATTAAGTATTTTCTGGCTACTCCTACTAAAGCTGCGTTCACAGTATGTCATATTTGACACTAATTCCTCTAAAAAAAAGTAATAGTCTAAGAGCCAGCGACCGCCACACCTTCGTCATAGTATAAAAGCTGAAACTATCTCTGCGCATACCCCCCAACAGAGGTAGGAACCATCGGCCACTGTAAAGTTTGGAGGATCGTGGCTTTGGCAGGTAACAGGTGGCAAAGGTGTATAAAATTGCCGAAAATTTCGTCATTTCATAAAGCATAATTTTTTTATAGGTTCTTCTCCGCAGTACTAGAAATCGCTTGATCCCTTGCCAGACACTTTTCCAACGTGGCAAACCCCCGCCAGACAACCTCAAAGTCGTGGAAAACTGTTGTGTTCGTAAACTCCCGCGACGAAGAACGTCAAGCTGTCACAAAGTGCAAAGCACATTTTATACTGCTACTTCTGAACTTTCTTGCAGCACGCTCGTAATAGAATTACGTTTTCCATGACTTTGAGATTGTCTGGCGGGGGTTTGCCACGATGGAAAAGTGTCTGGCAAGGGATCAAGTGATTTCTAGTACTGCGAAGAAGAACCTATAAAAAAATGAAGCTTTTTGAAATGACGAAATTTTCGGCAATTTTATACACCTTTGCCACCTTGTTACCTGCCAAAGCCACGATCCTCCAAACTTTAGAGTAGCCGATGGTTCCTACCTCTGTTGGGGGGTATGCGCAGAGAAAGTTTCAGCTTTTATACTATGACGAAGGTCTGGCGGTCGCTGGCTCTTGCTCTATAAATACTCTAAGCTAACACCGTTAAAATAGGTTTTCCCCATTTAAAATCTTCCCAAATGTTGCCACTATCGCCATTAACTGCAGCCAATCAGAATGCGTTGTCACATATCTCCTCCTTTCAAGATGGCGGATTGCAAATTTGAGAATGCAGACGAAATCCGACGTAATGGAATCAGATAAAATACATTTAATTTAATACAGATAACCACATTATGAAAACAGCGATTTGTTTTCTCTGAAAAATGTATCCGTTACATAGAATTCTCCTTCGACAGATTGAAATCTGCTGATTTGTTTTTTCGTTGTCTTACGAAATTGCCTTGATTTTAGACAATTATTTTGCAGAAAAAAAGTAAAGCTTCTATTACACAATAACTAGTACAAATTAATCATACATACGTATTTTTGAGTTTGAGTATTTCACTGAAAATTTTGAATTTCTTCCTGAAAGCTTTGTTACTAATACAGATTTATCGCTTATTATACTGCATAGTACAGCTTGAAAGAAACATCTTAAGACTTTTCAAACTCAGAGTTAATTTGTATTTGTGTATCAAAATGACATGATTTTTTTCAGTGGCGGCCCGTGGTCAAAAATGTTAGTGCAGCCGGAAGCATATGAGCCCCCCCCCCCTTTTCCTCCGGACAGGATTGGAAAATCTTTGTTACTGAATTCGAAAGCTGGCGGATTAAGCCCTCACCGAGGGAAAAAAAAAAAAAGAAATTACATAAAAAATGTCAGAGATCCTATTTTACTTCCATAAAATGGACATAAATTTCAACCAGCCGCTCTTATCCTCAAAATTGCATTCATCCGTGTCTGATTTGAAGTTTCCTTAGAATTTTCTTGAGAAGAAAAGAAAAAAAAAAGAAAAATTACTTATTTTTTATAAGTCAAATTTATCCTCCTTTCTTTTAAACATGCGAATCGGTCAGTGATGTCCCCATAAAAAGGCGTTGTTTTAATTCAGATATCCATAATTTTAAAAGCTCTTTAAAATTTCCCATGTTTAAAGAATTTTCTCGCTCACCATGTCCTCTAAGTGCCAGTTCTTGCTTACTTAAAAACAATACTGCTTTGATGGGTCATTGTCCATTCATAAGCGTCTATTCAGGCTTACCTTCTTGATAAATTCAGCAATATAAAGTCGAGAGTTTTCCAAACATATATTCTCCTTAACCCTCCCTCACTTCTCGTCCGAGCGAATCTGTTAGTCGAGTTCTCAAGTTCAGCCGCCGTTAGAAAATCTTCCATCGGCTGTATCAGCTGCATACTCCCTATGCCGGAGAGGCTGCTGACGTAGTCGGTGTCATGGCAACGGTGCTGCCAATTTTCTTTTCAGCGCACTGGGCTGATCCAAAGATTTTCCCAATTGAATTGCGGGAAGATTAAAGTGCTTTTTTTCTAAATGAGCGATCCGGCCACAATACGCTTTTTGTGTTTGGTTTTTTTCAGAAATTTTTTTAATTTACCGTAGGAATTCCACAATTCTAATCTGAATTTAGGAAAATTAGTAGAATAAATTATTTTAAAGTATGTGCTGATAATTTCAAGTGCAGCCCGGCTGTACTTGCTGTATCCCACGAGCCGCCACTGATTTTTTTTCGAAATACACCGTTAATCAAATAAAGTTTTCTAAAATTACTTACGCGTACTTCCCAAGCAGCTTCTCGCACATAAGCAGGAAAATCCTATTGATATCATCAGCCTGCACTTCGGTGTAGGGGAACAAATGGCTGGAAAGAAAAAAACATATGATAAGCGTCTCAGTTTGCAAAAATTACATTTCAAATTACATTTCAATTGACACGACTATTCACATTTTAACCCTTTGTAGCGCAAGCACTTCCACATTTAATATAGAAAACCAACTGGCTAGATTGTCGAACGCTGAAAATGTGCATCTGTTGCCACTGATCCATTTAACTACCAACAACAGGGCAGTGGATCGAATCGCCCATCTGGGACCTCAGAGCTAAAACGCCTGTTTCAACAGGGTACATGGTACAAGACATAGGAGTAACGTATATATATTTCATAGTACCCGATGCATATTTAAGCCAGTTAGAGCAAGGATGGACAGACAGACAAATTGAATTCATAAGCCTTGTTGATGAATGTTGAAAATGGGACGGTAAACTGGGATCGTTCGACAATCAGCCCAAGCGAATATTTTTTTTCTTTTTAATGGCAGAGTCAGCCTCCTACTGTTGGCATGACCTCTGTGAGGACTGGAAATGTTGGTCATTTGATGATGGGGGCGCCTAGTAAGCATAGGTCATAGATGCCCCCTATGAATGGTCTCCTAATTTTGAATTCATTCCAGACAGTGGCGTAGCCAAGGGGGGGTAGGGGGGTCGCAACCCCCCCATGAGGAATTTTTTGCCATACAAAATGTATAATCTTCAATCCTTTATCACACACATGTATACATATATGTGAATTACACTAGTCGTAACCCCCCCCCCATGAAAAATTTTTGGCTACGTCACTGATTCCAGATGAAAGACTTTGCACCTGGATCAGCATTACCCCAGAAGTATCGTTTGAAAAGGGAAATTCAACAAATTGTAGGGAATTCAACAATTGAATGAAGGCATTAGAGCAGTGTTTCTCAACCTTTAATGGCTGACGGCACACTGAAAATATCTAGAATTATTTTCGGCACGCCTGAACATAAAAATTGCAAAGGTTGTGTGATACAAAAAATTGATAAATACAAATAACTATAAAAAATTGTTTATTTGCCAAAAAAAAAAAATAATACATTCAATGAAAGGTCTAAGCCTGCTTTTGCATGGGTCTTGCTGCAAACAGCTGTTTCAAAAATTGGCAGAACGGTTTTCCATGCTAATAAAAGTTTCACTCTTCTTGTTGTATAGCTTACTGTAAGTGAACAAGACAGGACATGATAAATAGAAAATATCATATCGCTGATATGACACCACGCAGTTTTAATAATTTTTCAAAAGTCCTGACGGCACATTAGACTATATCTCACGGCACACAGGTTGAGAAACACTGCATTAGAGTCACGATCATATTTTACGTGCACGTCCTCGTATACGGTCAGCCGTAGACTCCATCGACAGAGGAGAGGAGTTCACCTTCCCAATCACCGGCCAAGCTGGTGCTGCTTCACTTTCGGTGTTCTAACGGAGACCGGGTTTAACCGAGTGATCTACTGCCGGACATTTATGTAAAGAAGGTTATTTGCTTGGGGTATTTTAAATTATTAAATTGCGTTGTGATACATGATAATCCAGGTACGATGCACTTAGTTGCAATATAAAGAGACGTTAAATACAAAAAACTATTTTATTAAACATATACTATTGAAACATTATTATAACGGCGGTGGTGGCTCAGCGAAAATAAAATGACGTCCTATATGGACAGTGAAATTAAGGTGGAATAATTTAAAAATAACGCCAGCACAGAATTACACATTGGCGAGAACAATAACTTGGCTGAGATTAATAGCGCCAAATCCAGAGCAACCCTAACAGTTAATCCAATAAAATTACAATGACGTAATCGCGAACAAATAATTTTAAAGTCGTCGCAGGGGAACAACTAAATAACTTACGCCAGCAGGATGCCAAGAGGAAACTCAAAAAGGCCGTTGATTTTGCAAACGGACGTAATATAATCTATTTTTAGCACACCGGTCTGAAGAGACGCAGAACAAAAAGAATAGTGCATACAGGGAAAAGTAAATATACAGATTTAAAAGCCGAAATGACAGAAAATGAAAACAAAAGTGATTTAGAATTCTTGAATTTGGATAGATTACATTAAAGAAAGCCAAAGTAAATGATTATTAAATTAGATATGTGATCTTCATCACAAATGCATAGCCTAAACATTCGTAAAATATAGCAGAGTCAGTCCAGATAAGATCGCGTTTCAAAATCCTGTTGTTCGCCTCGATATATCTTTCTTGTTCCTGGGGGGTTGAAACGGGCTTTGGGCGAAACCTACCTCTCGATGTCCTCTTCGTAATCTTCGCACTGGGGTCTCTCGATCAGATCGTTCAGTTCATCACGAATATACCGACCGGGGTAGAGCAGTCGGCTGCGAGTTATGAGCAAAATCTGTCGGTGGCGGAAACTCCTCTCCGTCAGCTGAAAAAGAAAGGAAAATGCTTCAGAAAAAAATATCTTCGCCAGCTTTGCCATTCGTGTAGTATTAAGGCCTTGTTATACGAAGGAATTTTCGTGCGATTTGGTTGTTGCAACCCGTTGCAGACCTGGAAATTTCCCTCGGTTACCTAGGGAACGGTCAACTCCAACTTTTTCGTTCAGAGGCGAAAAAAACTGCAAGTTGCTGGAAATCCAACCAATCGTAATGCTTCTTATTTTTACGTCACAACATAAAATGGCGGAAGAGTCAGCGTCAGCCATACCGTTCGTAGCGAAAGGGATGAGCGTGTGAGAAAACAAAATGTCCAGGAAATGGAATATCGACATGGAAATTGATTGGATTGAAGAAAAGAAAAATAAATATCAATCCGATCCGAAGATACACGAGGTATAAGCAACCAACGATATGCTATTTATAATTTTATGCTCTAGCAACCGCCAATTCGGTGAATCTCTGACGTTTGTGAACACAGCAGGGTTTGTTTACTATGGCCACACTGCGTGCTCATCTGGGCTCCCTGACTTGAGGGAATGAATTACAGCAACTGGTTTCTGCAATCAAAATTGCTCTAAATTTTGTCCGTGTAATCAGGCCTTTAGGTTTTGTGGACTAGTACCCTAGTAGCAATGACTGCTTGTTTTCTGCTCGGTCGTTCATCGACTCATCGTTAACTCATCGACTCGTCGAATTCAGTCATCGGCAAGTGCACTTTTCTTTATCTGCAATAGATGAATTTTTATTCATGCATAGAAGTGATCTAGACGAGCAGTTTCACCGATAGGAAACCGAAAAACAATATCTTAGCCGAAACTGCAGCTCTATAGTCATTGGATCTTGCAGGTGTACCCAGTGGTTTACACTTTACCCAAATTCCTATAAATATTTGCGTAATGTAGATCTGCCTTTGTATAATCTAAGGGAAATTTTGAACAATTCTTGAATTAATCGCATAATTTACTTCAAATTTCTTGTATTGGGTTTGGGAGGGGATAGGGGAGTGACATATCCCCCCCCCTTGTCCCCTCCCACAAAATTTAAATTTGGAAAGAAATATTTACAAAAAAATTTAAGTGTTTATTATATAAAAATCGTTTGTAATATTTAAATAATTTTTTTAAAAAAGAAAAGAAAATCTATTTGAGCGTCAGCTGCATTATAAGAAAAACGGAAACTTCATTACAATGAGCAACTCTTTTGAAACCTCTTTAATGTAAACAGCAAGAAGAGAAATCAGTTAATTTTTAAAAGTTATCCAAGAAATATGAAAGTTAAAATCGCACTAAAATTCCTATACAATTGGCAATATTGTATTTTAATTATTAATTATGAATGTTGTTTTGTTGCTACTTACATACATTGGTAAAAAGTGAAATTAATTTCTTACCAATCGAATAATTTGACTATTATTAATAATAGCTGAACAACACTTTGTCAAAATTTCACCCAAAGTCCCAATCTGAGACTAAAATAACCGGTACTTCACACTTTTCCTTGTACATGACAAGATTCGGTGGTCTAGGGCTAGCGCGCTTATCTCGTAATCAGTACGTTCTGGGTTCGGGCCCGGGGGAAGAAGGATTTTTTTCTTTTTTTTTTTTCAGAAAAACGGAAATTTAGCATACAAAAAACGAAAATATAATAAACAGAACGGACTTTTTTTGAAAATTTTGCTTCCAGTCGTTTATTTTTTATTAACAAATACATTTTAAACAGTTTATCGGTTTCTTTTCGTTATTTCATCGGAGTCATCGGGAAACGATGATCGGCTTTATGGCCCCCCGAGCGGACATTTTGTACCAGTTGCCGATGAAATTTCCCCTTTTTTTGGATGAAAAGCCGTGATCGGCCATTGCTCCTTCTCCTCGGATTTAACTGACCCGCCTCTCATCGACCGATGGGTTATTGCTACTAGGGTAACAGCCTGCCCAATGCAAATGAGTCCGCCCGTTACTCAAAGATGTAGGGACCATACTGTTCTCACAGAGGTATTCACCAAACTACATGAGTCCGCGAGTCAGGCAACCCGGACGGTTTGAAGTCAAACCGTCCGCTAAGGCCGTTGCGAAGGCCCCTCTTGCAGACAACATTGGATTGGTACTGGCGAGAAGTGGCAACACTTGTATTTGGATTGGTGAAAACCATTTTCCCCTCTAATGCTTTGCTGAGTTAATTCACGGGTTTAATGTTTGATGAGTACGGCCATTTTAAAGTCTTGTTCAGATGACGGTAATATCGCGAACACGACTGCTGTCAGCGTTAGATAGTTTATGCTCAGAATATTAAAGCTCTTTGTTAGTTCTTGAAAAACTGGTAACAACGACGGGCCTTTGAATAAAAATGATGGAAGTTTCATGCAATGCATGAATATGACAATATATGAAAAATAGTAGTAGCTTGTTACATGTTTTGTCTAGACTCTGGAAGGTACTGATATTCCTTTAGAGTTGCCTGTAACGTATGAAAAGTGTTTAACTTCCTACCAATTTATTACACAGATTTCACTAAATATTTCTTGACCTCTTTCGCTTCTACGATTCTATGCGAATACATTTTAAGACTAATGTGTTTTGCCAGTGACAAACTTCTTCCCGTCACTGCTTGCGTACTTCGTTCCCTATAGCTTCTGCAATTCGAAAGGCGTTCTCCATCAGCAAATTTCCATTCGAAGAGACGGGTTTCGAACCTGGCACATTTCAGATATACTGCTGTAATACAGCTTCGTTGAAGTGTGCAAATTTGCGGAATATTAATATTCAGCAACGAATGGCCCTCGATTGAAAAGTTGATAATAGTTTGTCAGGGGGAAGGAGCTAGGAAATAGCGGTGGTAATTTTGTGGAGGTAAAATTAACATTAGGCCTACAGCCAGAAACTATAGGCCGGAGATGAACGATCTTGATGAGATGTGATCTCTCTTTAAAGGTGGTCTTTCAGCTAAATGTTCGTTAACATGGTATAAATGTGTGCTTTAATAGGTGTTATTGAACAAGTCTACTACTTTTAAAATTCATGATCTTATGTCGACATTAAATAGCTGAAACAGTTGAAAGATTTTGTCTAATGATGAGCAATTTAAGGTGAATGCTCAATTTAAATGTTCAAATCCTTTATGTTTCAGCAGAAGAATATAGTTTATTTGTTTTTAACATTTAAAAAAAAACAATGTCAAAATGTGCTATCTCGAGGAGCTATTTAGAATTGCACAAATTGTGATTTTACTTTGTGTGACGTGAGTTTAGTGGCAGAGTTTATTAATCTTGCACAAGATTTTAACTCATGCCACACCGTTTTTAACCCTTTGAGGCGCAACCCTTTCCCAATGCTGAAAAAAGGGCAGCCGTTGCCATCGCTCGACTTAACTACCAGCAAGATGGCGGACGATCGAAACGTTCATCGCGTGCCACAGATCCTTTTTTGACGAGACCCTTTTTTGACGACAGCCGGCTGTGTCAGAGTTTGGTGTGTCCAGAGCCGGAACACTGCGCGTTAAAGGGTTAACTGCCGTAAAAAAAAAGGGAAAAGAAATCTCGGTGAGTTCACCCAGTTAGTTTTCGAACGGATCGGAATAATATTAAAACTTTTGCAACATTGTCAATTTTTTTTTCTTTCTTTGGCATAGGACCGTAAGGGAGGAATGTAATCCTGCTTTAAAAATATTGGAAATGGTTGTGTATATGATAAAATAATGTGATCTGTGCAGTCAGTCAGCACGCGATTCCTTTTGCTCCGCCCATGCTATATACACACGATCACGTTATTCAAATAAACATTACCCGCAGAAAGGATGTTATTACATACCTCTACGTCTGGCAAGGTTTTCCAAATGATCCCCAGCTAAAAACAATAACCCAATGAGTTCCATAAAAAATTAGTCGTAAAAAAAAAACCGAGATTGAAATGAGAGAATGACTGCTTGAGTGTTGCAAAACATAAATGCATTTAAGGTTTCTCTTCTCGTTTACTTCCTATGCTCGTTTGTGTGAAGGAAATGTTGTGGAACGCTTTTATGTACAGGGAAGGTCGAAGACGTACTTTGCAATCTACAGTCGAATTGAAGTAGAACTTTTCTTTTTCTTTTGTGAAATAGAGCCGAGAATATACTCTTTAAAAAAAAAAAAAAGCGTTTATTTTTATATTTTGTAATGTAGTATTGCATTCCTTTATAACTGTCCTATGTTTTAAAAAAAAAATACATTTTTCAATGTCGCTGCAAATTTCCGTATTACTCCGTTAGAAAACTAACAGAGTGAACCAATCCAGGTGAACTAATTGAATTGGATATACGACTGGGATTTCTTCTGCGGCAGTCAAAAGCGTGACGTCATAAATTAAAAACTGCGTAAGATTGGTAAGCTCTGCCACACAATTACGCCGGTGTCGTAATTTTTAATGACTCCCCAAGGTTTCTCTTCTTCACCATGATTACGTCAATACCACCTTGGTGTTACAGGCCAACCGCTGAACAGTAGCATGCATCAGCCAAGCATATTTATTGACTGTAAAATGTTTCTTTTCAATACGTCATACTTTTAATGTGGGTATAATAGTATATCCAATGTTATTATGAGTGTTTTAAAAGGATGTCATACCCAATCTAAATGTAAACATAGTCGAACCTCACTAAGACGTAGTCCAAGGGTAGCAAAAATATTTTCATATTAACCGAAATTCGTGTTAACCGATAGAACAATAAAAGGCAAGACGTGATTGGGGAAATACTATGTAATATAATCTATAAACACAGACAATGTAACTTTTGGAGTTTTTCTGTTTTGTTAACTCGTAAAAATGAATATCTGCGGTAGTAATCTTAGAATTGCTCACCTCAGCTGTAAAATCAGGATCACTTTCTTTTCTTTTAACCTCGGATCTTTCTAAAACAGAGAAAAAGAAATCTTAAAATAAACAGTCACTTTGCATCAATTAACCCATTTGTGCCCAGATATTTTTGCGACTTTCTTCGATTTTTGCTAATAACTGGAATAGTAGATAAATTTCTGATGTCAACTACTTGAACAAGGGGTGATTTCTTTTAAAATCAGTATGCATAAAAATTTAAATGTCTACATTCTACTTCGTAATGTTAAAATATTTTGTGGAGTTGAGGTTCAAAACTCGTGAATAAAGACCAGGAAAAATAAATAACGTTTCCGACTAATAGCGGTAATGCCGTCCCAAAAGGGGAACCCTAGGCATAAATGGGTTAATCAAATTATTTTAGTTTAGTGAATGGAATGTAATAGCATTTGTAACTGATCCTTAGAAAGGCGTTTAAAGGGGTTTACTTTCTAAAGCTATTCTTCGAAATATTAAGCTTAACGTTCGAATAAAGCTTTAAAAACCAACTCAGTAAATGGCCTCTTTATCATAGTTTGCGTCGTTTAAGTCTTTCGTACACCGATCAAACAAAACACGCCCTGCAGCTTCGTAGAAAACAACATCACGTTAGCAAGAATGATTTAAATAAGAAAAGAAAAGAAAACCAACTTCTCATATTATTTCACAATAACCAAAAATCATTCCAGAACAGCGTGGATATTTGCCACCAGTGGCGACATTTAATTCTTTGGCAATTTGCGCATGCGCGTAACCGATAATCGCTACCCATTGAGATCGCCTTAAAACAGCTCTCCATATATTTATTATCTTCCGCATAATCCTCGGCGGATTGGTGTATTTAACACCGCGAAATATTTCATATCGCGGTGTGGCAAATATACAAGCTATATTGTTGATCACATCGTAAAACAGTAAGGTTTGACAATTTCTCGCCGAGTTTAGAAAATTTCGCCAAGCTGAGTTCAATTTTTCAAACTTAGTTTTGATGCCAAGCTTGGTGATAAATAGCCAAAATCGGATAACCTTGGCGACTTTGGACGCATTAAGATCAGCATTGTTACAGGCAAACCCTTTAAGCAGTGGTTTATGAACACGGTTTTTCCCGATTTTTGGAATGACAATAGCATCAGAATGTGATCAAATTAATATGGGACTACCCTGAGCTATCTCCTTTCCAATAAAATGATAAAGAATTTTGAAAATCGGTTCTCGTGTTCTGTATATATAATATATCTATGAGCGTGGAACATAGTACCTCCTAGCTTTTTGAAGTCGGTCAAAATATAAAATATTTTATTTATTAAAATTTTTTTTTAAGTATTTTATTTTCAACCATGCAATTTTTGTAGAAGGCGTCCATTTTTTAATGAAATCTAGCTAAGATACTGGTGTGGAGCGTGAACAATTATTAAATAGGTGAAGAAAACATTTGCAAACTTTTTATTTAAAGAAAGTCACCATCAGCTGACCAGCGAACCTAGGAAGGGGGACAATACAAGTTCCCTTTTCTCAATTTTGAAAAATTAAGATCAGTGAAATTAAAGAAAGAAAGCTACATCATGTTCAACGCATCAGTTACGAAACACTTTACAACACAATTTTTTATAGGTTCTTTACAATGACTGGGTCAACTTCCGACTATAGGCTTGACCACTATGAGAACCGGAGATGTTGATCATTTATTTCATTATGGAGGCACAAAGTCGGCAGCCCAACGATGCCCCCTATTAATGGTCTCCAAATTTTGAAACCATTTCAGAGAAGAGACCTAGCACCTGGATTATCACACCCTAGAGGTATCGTATTCGAATAGGGAGGACATTGGAACTATGACAAATTTTACGTGCACCAGCTCCCTTTAGCGTACACAGTCCACAGCAAACTCAGTCGAGAGAGATGTCCACCCTCCCGTGCACTGCCCAAAGCCGGTGCTGCTTCACTTTCGGTGTTTTTATGGAACTGGAATTAACCAACTGAAGTCACTGCTAAACACAACTCAATTGGATTTTGAGAAAATTTGTAACTAGTCCAGTTCAAAAAATTCGGCAAGCTTGTCGTGCATTTTGGTAGCCATGACAAAATATCGTCTGAAAAGAATGAAATGCTGAAATCAAGATTTTAGCGAGGAGGGAAAAAAATATCTTATAAGGTAAAAATCTGAACAGTGGGTGATAAATTTTACAGTTTCAGAATCGACAATTTTTTATTGCTAGAATAATATCGCTTTCCTTCCTTTCGAAGAGCAGGTACTAAACTAGTTCTTTATAAAAAATAAAAAAAAAATGTAACCTTTAATAGATTACCGATTTTTCATGCTCATAATCCTCAATAACTTTCTTTCGTGAATCAACCAGTCCACACGTCAATTAACGCACGCATTTTGCTCCTCCTGACAAATGACTTTTCTGTAAGTTATCCAGTAATTGCGACGTAGACGTAAAAATTATTTTCTGTCGCTAAGGCAATGGGCTGGAAACAGAGAAAATTACTCTGATCATCCAGGTCGTTACCCCAGGGATCTCTTTATATGCGTGTGTGTGTGTGTGTGTGTGTGTGTGACGCAGCGTTTAATGATTGAATACGAGTTAATCACCAATGGAACTTTTAGGTTACGGAAAGAGGAACAAAGACACTAGATACTAAAACTTTCAAAAAACAATCTGGAGTGGCTCCACTCGACTTTCCGAACACTTACGATTAAGATCATTACCAAGCATTTCAATAAATTTTAATCGATGAAGGATTCAAACATATATACCAAATTGGAGCTCAATCGAATGCACCGTTTAAACGCTAGCGCACTTTCAAGAATTCCCCCCCCCCCCCTAGTAGCACAATTAGTCCAAAAAACGTTTAAAACACGTTTTTTAGCGTCAAAAAACGTGTTTCCAACGTAATTTAAACGTTTTTTGAACTAGTTGTGCTACTAGGGCCATAGGCCATAATGCAGAGAAATCTTTGTCGTAGCCCTGTAGAAAAACTATAAGTCCTATACACACCAAAATCAATACCAGTCATGCGAAGGTGGTTTATAAGATATATACCCAATTGGACACACACACACACACACACACACACACACACACACACACATACATACATACATGCATCTCGTAAAAATAGCATCAATGAATTCAGAAGACCTCAAAACGTGTCAATACACCAAAATCTCGAAGTCGATTTTTTTCATGATTACAATACTTTCCTTAAATGGTACATGTTCGGAAAGTAATAAAAGAACGTTTGGTTATTAACCCCTACAGTGCATACTGTTTCCAATTGGCTACACTCTCATTTTTTCCGTAATAAAAAGAAAATTTTGTAGTTTCTGTAGAAATATGCATTTAATATAAATATAAGACCCTTATGGAAATAATTCTCACACTTTAAAGATGTATGGAAACATTAAGCAAATAAGCATGAATTCATAGTGTGCATCCTATTTCCAGACCGTGACTGCATCCAGACATTTCTCTTCTTAGAAAATAAGTCTGGGGGGGGGGGGCAAAATGAAATTTTGCCTGGGGCACCTGTGACGCTACGACTCTAATTCTCGTCATGTACAATCATGTCCATAAATTAAAGAAAATTCAGAATCGCACGGGCCTCACCATGGCACAGTGGTAATGTGACTGAAAACGGTAGACGGCCGATGTGTGAAGGTCCCGGGTTCGGATCCCATCGCGCGGCTATCGATCTAACGGTCTGGAGTTTTGGTAGGTTTTCTCCAGATCTAACTTGAATACGCGTTAGCACCCCTTAGAAAGTCCTCCTACCAAGGCACCCCCCATCCTTGGTAGATCGTCCTAGCGTAGCGTTGCCATAATCACAAAAACATCAGAAAACCCTAAATTAAATATTTCACTTGTAAAATGATCACACACATCTTCTAGAATGTTGTACAAATTACAGGAAGCCACCAGATGGCACTGAGAGTACATAAAAATGACAAGAGTGTAAGAGAGGATGCATACCCCTGGTATATAAGAAATGGTGGCACAAAAAGTAAAATTGTTCACAAGCGTTCTGTAAGCAGCTCAGTGCATAACCGAATGATTATGATAAAGAGAAACCATTTGGATGATTTTTTTACATGGTAGAATTATCGGCCGATTGGAATGTGAGCGTACTCAGATAAAAGTACCCGATGAACTTGGAATCGACCAAAGTGTCATCTCTAGGTTTTGGCAACGATTCGAAGAGGATGGAAATGTCAGTAGACGTTAGAGTACAGATCGCCCCCAAGTTGCAACGCCGAATGAGAACTTGTTATTGGCAGTAACTGTCAAAAGAAGCATACTGACGCAGCATCAGATCTGTCTCGTCAGCTCTCTTCCGTTTCGAAGCAGGTTGTGTACAGACTTTCTGGAACATGATTGGTCTAGATGCTCTCAGGCCTGTCAGATGTGTTCCACTATCGCCAGCGGCTAACCTGGAGTAGAGAGCATGCATTGCGGACATCGCAACTGTGGGCTTGTGTGATGTTTTTCGATGAAGTTCAGGTTTAGCCTGCAGTCTGATTTAAGTCGGACCTTCGTATGGAGAGCGGCAGGTACCCATTACCACCAAAAGAACATCATTGAACCGGGGCCATCGTGATTCTACCGGTCCTGCTTGTGCACTCTGATGAGTCATCCAAAGAGGTTTACAGATATTCACTTATTGGTTCCAGCATTTGGATACGTCATCTAACGGCCGAATCTAACCAATGAGAAAGCGTCCGTAGGCCTCTTTCGGAGTGTACAAGCAGGCCCGCTAGAATCACGATGGCCCCGATTGTACGGCACCATTATTTTTGTCAGGGGCGACCCGACACGGCAAGCAAGGTAAGCATCGCATCAGGGGGCCGTCTTCTAAAGGGCGCCATTTGGAACTCAAAAACTTGAAAAAAGTATAAAAGGGGCGTCTTGTTTACGTTTGCAGGGGACGCCAAGCACCCTAGAGCCGCCCCTAACGGTAGTGCAATATTGCTCGTTTCGGGAGAATCATGCTGGGCTCCAGAAGAGATCAGCATGTTCAAATCGGAACCATGTCAGGCCAAATTTATCGGGACATCATTCTAGAACACCATGTACGTTAGTTTCAGGGTGCCATGGCTGCAGATTTTTTTTTATAGATGACAAACACCGGTCCTCACCATGCAAGCATCGTAAACGAATGCCTTCAATCGAAGGTTATCACCCGTATGGAATAGCCGGCATTATCATCTGACTTGAATCCGATGGAGCATGTGTGGGAAATGCTTGCCGACGAATTGCAGCCAGTCAACTACCTCCTACATGTGTACTGGAGCTTCGGAGAGCAATACTTGCTGTGTGGAGTAATCTTGTACAAGATCATACATCGATAATTTGATACTCATGCATGTCTAGGTGTTGTATGGACTGTATTTCATCGTCTGAGAAACATCCACTGTATTAAACATGATACCACCCATATAATGTTAAGTTTTTGTAAAGGTGGTATTTTTTGTAATCACTCCAGGGAGCAAAAATCGTAGTTTCATAAATGGTATCATTCATACACCATCTTTTTCGTTCTTTAACTTTTATTTAATAAATGAAGTTTATGAATGAGTCACATTTGTTTTGTTTCTGACTCTTTATTTGCCGGAGCTGGCATTATTCTTAATTTATGAGCATGAGTATATTTATGATAAAAACCCAATTTTTAGCATTCTAGAAAAGTATTAAATTCCTAAGTTTGGATGATTGCAATAGATCGAATTAGTTAAGCAAACCTTTGACTTTTTTTTCAGCGGCATTTTTATGCTTTGAAGTGATTAAAAATAGTTAAAAGAGATGATTATAATACTCTTTTTCTTGGTTGAACACAATGGGAGAATCTGGGCAGAAATTATTTGCAATTGATTGTCACTCAACTATATACTCTATGCAAAACAAATGCTTACGACATCGAGCCACTTACTTTCCTGACTTGCTTTTAGCCACCGCTTCACTCTGTCATGAGAGATGTGATTGATAATCAGCTCATCTAGAAACTCTGGGTTACCGATGGCGTACTTCTTGACGGATTCGTTATCTAAAAAACGAATCATGAAATCAGATTGGAGAAACAAATTCTTGCCGTACTGTAAGAAACTTTTTATAAAAACTGAAAATTACTTAATTCGTACAATCCATACACAAGCAAGCACATATACAAAGGGCATTCCATAAAAACTGAGAGTAATTTTTTTACGTAGTGGCAACACCGCGAAATTAAAAAATAGAAGTGCAGACGATTTTTTCAAAATGTTAACTGTACGTTTATACAAAATCTAAACAAGCAGACGATTTTATTTTCCTAGTTCCGTGCTTGTTTAAAGAACTGTTTTATTTGCCCTGCAGAAATGGAGATGAGTGATTCAGAGTTAAAAAACGAAATGCGTTGTGCCATAAAATTTTGCTATCGTTTGGGCAAAACAGCTCCAGAAACAGTTAAGTTGATGAAAGAAGCTTACAAAAAAAAATGTTTATGATTTTTAGATAACATGGTGATTTCAAGAAAGGCCGTTTGTCTGTAGACTGGCTCCTAGACCTGGGCGACCAGAAAGTGTTGTGATCGAAATGTTAACACTGTGTGGGTCATCACGATAATGTTCACCCGCATGTCGCTACTTCTGTTCAGCAATATCTTGGTATATGCAATATTAAAATCGCGCCACATCCCCCTTACAGTCCAGATCTCGCACCGTACAATTTCTGGCTGTTTCCGACGTTGAAGGAGAAGCTCCGTTGCAGAAAATTGAACACAGATTCTGAAGTTATTTCAGCAGTGGAGGGTTCTTTGAAGCAGTTTCCAGAAAAGGGCTTCTCTACTTGTTTTGAAAAGTGGGTTGAACGATGGGACCGTTGCATATCATCTGACGGAAGGTATTTTGAAAAAGAATGATGTATTTTTTGCTGTAAATATATTTATTGATTTTTTATGATTTTACTCTCAGTTTTTATGGAATGCCCTTTGTATAGGCTCTATTGTAGAACACGGTACGGTCACCAAATGGATGAGCGGTAAACCGACAAGATGGTGGCCAAGCAAAGTGAAATTTCTGCTTTTAGGGGATAATAATAATAACGTCATCTTGGATATTTGTTACCATGGCGAGATGAAATGCACTGGCCTCCAAAAGTTAAGGAACAGCCGGTTTTTGGGCCTAATTTGCAAATGAATGAATGTAGAAACACCAAATTTGGATGACACGTGCACAATACAGTTATGTATTGACTGCAACGTAGAGTTTACATAAGAAAAACGCAAATATGATTTTAAACAAATCTCGCTGGAAAAGGCCATTCTCGGAAAAAATAATATATCTGCTATATGTGGTAAAATGTTATAGAAACATAACAAAGATGTGTTTTAATAAGGGATATGCCCACCCCTACCTTGAATGCATATGCGGCATCGATTTTCCATGCTGTCAATTAAGTTGTCCTTTACCGAAATGGGAAGCGAAGACCAGACACGGAGTAAGCTTTGTCCCAGCTCTCCTAAAGACCCTTGGGGGTGGACTTAAAGCAGCAACCTGTCTACCAAGACAGTCCCGAATAGATCGGGACGCTCTATCGGATCCAGGTCTGGAGATTGAGTTGATCATCCCATTCGCTCTAAATCAATACCCTCAAGATATTCCTCAACAATGACAGCTCGTTGAGGTCGTGCCTTAGCATCTATCAGAATGAAATCATTGCCACTTGCACCGGCATACGGGCGGACATATGGATCGAGGATCTCATCTCGATATCTCACACCAGTCAGAGTCCTCCCTGGAACACACTCAGTATGACCACCGAGTGGGATCCCTGCCCAAACCATTATTTTTACACCTCGGTAACTGTGCCTTTCAACAGTGTTGGATTCACGGTATCTGGTGTTTTGTTCCCTCCAGATCAGCAGACGTAATGAATCACTCTCCAATGCGAATCTAAAATCGTCTTCAGAGACGAGTTTAGATTCACACTGGTACTCTTTATTTCTAAAGAGTACCAGTGGCGTAGCGTGAGGGAACGCTTGTACGCCGAGCGTTCCCAGAACATTTAATAATCACACAGTTTTATTAATTCGAATGTATACGAACTTGATTCGTAATTAAGTACCAATTTTTAATTTTAACAAACATAGCATTTAAAGTCTTGGCTAGCATCCGTTTCATGTTCACAACTATTACGCAAAATGTGCGAAATCGTGTCTTCTGTTCCGCTGCGCCCATGGATTTTTCTCCTCTCCTGTGCTTAGGGGAAGCTGCGGAACGCTCGGAGAATCCTGCGTCCAGTTTCCTGAGAAAGGAAGGCGCGATTTACGGATTTTAAGACACTGCGCATGCCGGTCAGTCTGTCTTATCAGTTGGGGTAAGGAACGCTGGCGTATCGGGGTACTGACTGAGAGAGGAGAGGCTCCGAGCTTTCAGTTTCCGGGTGATTTTGGTCAGCGATCGTGGGAACTTTTAGTTTTATTTCACTACTGTTTTGCGTTATTTTTCGGCAGTGCTTTTTTTTTCTGGGAAAATAAAGGGCTCAAGTGGACACTGTGTCCGATGAAAATATTATTGATTAGCTGCAGAAAATTCCTGCATCAAACATAACGTTAGAGGAAAGATGCAGCTTTAAAAACAGAAGACCTACGCCATGTCTGAACATTAAGCAGACGACAAACAAAGGTATTACTCGCACATGGCAGCCTTCGTGGTAAAATTTATGACCCCATTGTATGCCTTGTATGATACCCACACGATCAAATAACTATTATGGAAGGCATATTATTTATATTTTATTTTGAAATTAAGAAAAATCGTTTGGATAGTCTCTTGTGTTGAACTGAAACTACCATGTAATTGATTAAATTATTTTTAAATATTATATCTTTTAAAAAATTTTATAACACATTTATCTTTAAAACTATAAATTCTTTTTTAAGGAAATATATAATGCATTATTCAATTTATTGATATATATTATCCATACTGCAATAAATTCTTTAATAATGATTCAACTGATCCAGCGTCCCCTTGCACCCGACTTACGCTACGCCACTGAAGAGTACAGAAGCCCATCTCTGTCTGGTCCAGGAAACGTGTTCTCTTGTCCAAGATAAGCGGGCCTTTCTCTGTCGTCCGCAGGGTGCGAATTGAACATTTTCTCCAGCGGGGGACATTTGAAAGAAAACAGTTTCCAGGAGGGGACATTTGAAAAGAAAAACAAAAGGGGAGGGAAGGCGTAAAATTCTCCACTCACATAATATATTAGGTATTACATGGCAAATGCAGTCGCCAACATGCCTGGGAAGGGACTTAAATTCAAATAAAAGTCGACCACCGATTTTCTATGCACAGCGATTCTCGTCTACCCTCAAATTCGGCTCGCTGCAGAGCAGCACTTGTTCGATCATTTCGCAGTCTTAATTTGAAACCTGACCCCAGTTGCAGAATGGGAAGTGGCATCAGGCATGTATATATCTATTTCAAACGCATGTTGGAAAATTGCTCCTTCGTCTAGTAAACAAAAAGAATTTCGATTCTCAATACTTAAAATCATTAGGTACTGAATTTGTAAGGACAGAGACTAATTTTAACATTTCTCCAGCAGGGGATAACTAGTATCCCTGGCAGGGATCCATTAATATTTCTCTAGCCAGGGATATTATATTCTTCAGCCGGGGACAATCCCCGGCATCCACCCCCCCCCCGTCAATTCGTACCCTGGTCGTCCGTTGAGGGGAACACACATAGCTGATCGCCCTGCATGCAAACCTGCATTGTGAAGACGCTTTCGCACCGTACTTGCGGTTCCATGTTGCTACACAGTGGTCTGCAACAAGTTGCGGCACAGAAACGCTTCTTTTCTTTCGGGCCAAAAGAGCTATGAAACGGTCTTCTGCAGATTTAGTAGTTTGCGGTCGGCCTGGAACATGTATTCTAGACACAGAAGCTTCAGTTTGATATTGATTCCCGAAACGGTGAACCCACACTGTGAGACACATTAACCCTTTGAGGCGCAACCCTTTCCCAATGCTGAAAAAAGGGCAGCCGTTGCCATCGCTCGACTTAACTACCAGCAAGATGGCGGACGATCGAAACGTTCATCGCGTGACACAGATCGAGAGACCCTTTTTTGACGTAGCTGGCTGTGCGCGAGCACAGCCAGCTGTCGTCAAAAAAGGGTTCTCTCGATCTGTGGCACGCGATGAACGTTTCGATCGTCCGCCATCTTGCTGGTAGTTAAGTCGAGCGATGGCAACGGCTGCCCTTTTTTCAGCATTGGGCTATCTATCCAGCTGTTCTCGCGTTCTTCCATTTTTCAGCAGATGTCAGTGCTGTTAAAAAGAATCGTGATCATTTTTTGACGCGAAAGGACGTGCTAAAAAGTAAAGGATTCTCGTGGAGCTAGGTCACCCGCCACTATTTTTATAGAAATCCAATCTATTCTTAGTGACTGGCAACAGTCAGAACGTCAGAGTTGGGTGTTCCCAGAGCGGGATCACTGCGCGTTAAAGGGTTAAGACGCCTAGCAGCTTCAGCCTGTAAAAACCCCATTTCCATCCATCCGAACGACCGCCACCTTAATGAATCAGGCAAACGGCTTCTCCCAGACATTGCGGGACCCTACTGCCTGTTGTCAACGAATCTGCTAACAAAAGTTGTAAATCTACAAAAGTTGCACACGTAATTGCGAAAGCCTGATATTTTTCTCTCACTCATACATGCCTGTTCTGGTTCTTTTCAGTTAAAAAAAAAAAATGGTTACCTAGCGTTTTTGCATAAATTTGCATAAAGTTCATTTTTATCATTTATATAAACTATAAATTTGATTGTTAGTGTCATTTTTTTATGGTGAGTTTCGAAAAACATGTTGTTCCTTAACTTTTGGAGGCCAGTGTATTTCGAGATAAAATACAAATACATCATTCTTCCAAGAATTTGAATATCAATGTACAGCCTCCAAAAAAAGTATTCGAGCAAGAGAGAAATTTCCTACGTTGGTTTCGTATATTAAAAATTATTTATCATAGCATATGAATTAGGCTATGTATAAATATGACTTTCCATATTTCTATCAAGTTGTGCGTTTTTCAAGAACTCAATCATTATTCGCAAATCTAAAATAGGAAATTTCTCTCTTGCTCGAATACTTTTTTGGGAGGGTGTACACAGAACTGTTTTAATTTGCAATCTTGACGAGAACTGATTATCAATAATGCTAAAGCGCAAATCGCCAAAGAATTTTAGTTGCAGATCAGTTTTCATATCATTCTTTTTTGTGCTGCTTGTATTGGCGATTTTATTTAATTATTTATTTATTTTGGTATGATAAAGGACATGATATGGCAATGACTAACTATTTTTCACCTTTTGTTTGAACTTGAAATTTCAATTTTCTTTTAATATTTTCTTAGTAATTAGTGTATTCAGTGCTGTGTAATTTGGGTTTATTTTTATATGGTACAGCTTTGGTATCATCCCTTTTTAGCACTGTTGTTATTGGCGACTTTTTTCTGCGCGATAAATGATATCACATGGGAAAGACTAGGCATTGTTTGCATTTTGTTCATGAAGGTAATATAGTATATTAGTATATTAAAATAATCGGCGACATTAATTTGTCGCCAAAATAAGAACATTCCAAAAAAGGAGATTTTTCAAAGTGACCATAGGTGGCAAATATCCAAGTTTTTTCATAATAACATTTTTAATTATTCCCCAGTAATTGACAAAGCATGGCTATTTGCCTCCACGGCGAGATGAAACATTTTGCTGTGCTAAATAACCTAATTTGCTAATGTATATGAATTTATGGAGAACTGTTTTAATGGACAACCATAATGAGAAATGATTATCGATTACTCACAAGCACCAGTCGCCAAAAAATCACCAATCTTATAGTGGTGGCAAATATCCAAGTTGCGCCCAACAATTATACAGGTTGTCCGAAATTGAACGACCCTATTTTAAAGTTGTCTAAAGACGCAACTATTGTTGAGAAAGTTATGAAATTTTGTGTAGGACATAATGAAGGTATGGGAATTTGTTTGAGAGAATAAAGAAATAGTTCAAATATTCGCCACCAGGGCGCGTTCCATGGCTCCCAGACCACAATCAATGCGACTTTTGGCTTTGGGGGAATTTGAGTTTGAAACATTCGGTAAGTCGTGATAATCCAAAAACTTTTCCTGATCTTAAAGAAGCATTT
The DNA here is from genome assembly GCA_038373885.1 of Cheiracanthium punctorium. NCBI lineage: Eukaryota > Metazoa > Arthropoda > Arachnida > Araneae > Cheiracanthiidae > Cheiracanthium > Cheiracanthium punctorium. The sequence continues at coordinate 146,390 of JAWZYV010012270.1, forward strand.
CACAACATGTTCGTAACATTACTTCGAACACACTGCTATCAGCTGTGGAACAAGCATTCTTCCGATTCCGGTATTTGCATATTATCACGGCGGTCATTCCTGCCAAACTATTTTTCCGTCAAATGTACTGACAAACTGCTGCCAATTGTATTCCAAACCATCAATAATTTCATGTGTCTGGCATTTATCCTGGCGAAAAATCGGTCGGCCTGGCGGACCGCCGAGATAATTGCGTAACTACAATTGACGAAAAAATAGTTTGGCTGGTCTGACCGCCGGTATAATACGTTAAGTACCGTATTGAGTAATAATAAAAGTAGTTTAAATTAATTCAAAGCGACTCGATTATGACGCAATTTGGCACCATGCGCATGCCCAAAACATGGCACCAGGAAAAATTGCCAAATTGGTGGCCATACAGTTCTTTGCAATAGATCCTCTTGAACGTTTTTTAAGCGGAAGTAATTCGAAATGTAAAATATTTTCAGTGTCTCTCCTAACTTAATTGCTTACCTAGTTCGGTTGTAACTTCCTTCGGCTCTTTCTTTTTCTTTTTCTCTTTCGACATTAACGCCGAGGATCTGCGCTTTTTCGTCGTAGCCATCTCTTTTAAGTGCTTGTTTGTCTTTCTCCTGACTTCTTTCAGATAAACTGGCGGCGGAGTGTTAAAACCTTTATCTGCTGTATTTCCCATTGTACCGGATTGCAGAAATACCTCAGCTAAACAGAGAATTTTGCTTCTATACACCGTCTTTTAAGAAAGTTAATTCACAAGACTTTAAATTTTAAAATAAATAGAAAAGGTTTCTGCCAGTATCAAAAATTGAGAAACTTCCGCTATTTTTCAAGGAAAATTGTGCACCATGGAGCACGAAGTTAGAATTTTAGAGGTTTCACTTCCCTCAAAAAATTGACTACCGCCAGTCGTGCATACGTGCAACCATAGAGGTGTGAATACAAGAAGGTGACATTCATATCTCTATCTGAAAATGCTTGCTGTAAGTGATACAGCCCTCATTTTTGTGCCACAAATTTAACCTTGGACTCAAAACCTCATTCATTTGACCTGGCTCTGACTCAAAAATTACGTCAGGAAGTAATTTTAAAATTTCAAACTACGTGATGTCAGGTGAAGGGTGTGGAGACTGAGGCCCATGACCTTTTTGCTAATTTAGCAGTTTCAGTAAAAAAGTCAAATTAATAAGACAGTTATGGGGAGGCCTGTTGAGGCGTGTGCTTATCCTCCAGAGTACTCCCCCTCCAGTGTCTCTAGGCACAAAAACGAGCAGGAAATCTGACGGTTCGACCTGATTTGGTCTTCTTTTCAGAATCTGGGATCCGCTGGATGGGAACTGGATTGAAAGGACAACTGGACTTTTCGGAATCTGGAATCTGTTGAACGGGGTTCTGGTAGGAAGGATTGCTTGACTGAAGAAGGAAGGATGGTTTCAGTCAGTCGATGGAGACAGTTGATTCTTTACCCTTCTCATCCAGAACGAACAGTTTCGTTGAGTGTGACAAGACTTTGTAAGGTCCATCGTACACTGGCTGTAGGGGTTTCCTCACAGCATCATGTCTTTGTAAAGACGTGTATGCACGAATCGAGTTCACGAATCGAACACACATTCTCCTTCTCGCCTACAGCGACAGATGGCGCCAGCACCGACCTCTCCATCTCTCGCGCACCGAACTCTCCATCTCTTGCTCGGCTCTTTCAAAGTCCGCAACGAGCGGCAGCGACCTTGCCAAAGTCCACAACGATTGGCAGCGACCTCATAAAGTCCGCAACGGGTGGCAGCAACCTCACAAAGCCCAACACGAGTGGCAGCGTCCCATAACTCTTGGAACATTGTTCGTCAGCCTCCGACTGACTCGGCCTAGGGGTGGTGTAGTGTAGCGGCACGAAGATCGCCTCCGCGCACACAACACCCGGCAATTGAAGGCCGGTCAAACGGGGTACCTTTTGGCCGAGCTGGATTGCGCCTCATTCCACCACCCAGAGTCCTTGGGTTCAAACCCAGCTCTCGCCACACGCTCTCCCTACACAGTATTGTTAACGCAGGAAAATCAATTTCTGACAGCAAACAAAAAATACACAGAAATCTGCGTTTTTACTTTATATAAAATAATCCGTGAACGAAGTAACAAGTGACTCAGAAGCCATGAATTAAGAACTGCAGTATGCACAAACTGCTTTTGAAGAAAAACATAGTGAAAGCATAGTTTCTTCAATTCCGCAAAGTAAATTTCAGAGCCTGATTATGACCAATAGGGGCCCCGGGCATTGATGAATTTGCCCCCTCCCATCTACGAAATTTGTTTTATTTTTAATAAAATTTTGATATAAAAAAGAATATTTCAGAACGACATTCGATATTGGGGGCCTTTTCGAGCCAGGGGCCCTGGGCAAAGTCCCGATTTACCTATGTGATAATAAGGCTCTGCGTATTATCCGATGTTCATAACATTAATTTAGAATCTAAAATGATGGGGAAAATAAAATTGTACTCAGTAACCGGAGAGACGCACTAACGAGCGCCCCCCACCCCTGGATACGTTGCTAGACTGCAGTCTTTGCAAGTGCATTTCTTTTTCACTTAGTCACAATATCAACGGAATTTTGTAAATTCCAAGATTTCTAGAAAAACCCACTCCGGAGGATGCATCGGAACCTGATACAGTGGTGTAGAATGGGGAAAAGGTACATTTGTTTGATGAAGCAACAAATGGATAAGAATGGGCTGGGAAGGAAAACTGGAGGACCACTCCTAGTAGCAATAACCCATCGGTCGATGAGAGGCGGGTGAGTTTAATCCGAATAGAAGGAGCAATGGCCGATCACGGCTTTTCATCCAAAAAAGGGGGAATTTTTATCGGCAACAGGTACAAAATGTCCGCTCGGGGGGCTATAAAGCCGATCATCGTTTCCCGATGACTCCGATGAAATAACGAAAAGAAACCGATAAACTGTTTAAAATATATTTGTTAATAAAAAATAAACGACTGGCAGCAAAATTTTCAAAAAATGTCCGTTCTGTTTATTATGTTTTCGTTTTTTGGATGCTAACTTTCCGTTTTTCGGAAAAAAAGTTCTACCTCCACCGTGCCCTAACCCTGAGTGTACGGAGTCACAGGCTAGCAATCTACCACAAGGCCATCCGGACTTCTCAATCAGCTAAAGATTGAACTACCGGTTATTTTAGTCTCAGATTGGGACTTTCGGTGAAATTTTGACAAAGTGCTGTTCAGCTATTATTAATAATAGTCAAATTATTCGATTGGTAAGAAATTAATTTCACTTTTTACCAATGTATGTAAGTAACAACAACATTGTTTTTTATTAAAAAAAATATAGCAAATTGTATAGAAATTTTAGTGTGATTTTAACTTTCATATTTCTTGGATAACTTTTAAAAATTAACTGATTTCTCTTCTTGCTGTTTACACTAATGAGGTTTCAAAAGAGTTGCTCATTTTAATGAAGTTTCTGTTATTCTTATAATGCAGCTAACGCTCAAATAGATTTTCTTTTCTTTTTTTTAACATAGTTTTTTTAATTATTTAAATATTACAAACGATTTCATATAATAAACACTTACTCTCTATTCTAAAAAAAAGTAAAGGCCGCTGGCGCTGTCAAAGCTTGTCAGCGTATCTCCTCTTAAACCGTGGGGATTTGAGTTTCGACTAAGGTGCCCACAGATTCAAAAAGTTCCGAGGAACCTGCTAAGCTGAGTTAAATTTCGAAAATCGAATTATTTTAGAAGATATTAATAAAAAACTGAAAAAATAAACAGAATGGTTGCCAGATTTGGCATAAAATCATTCATTCCTTTGCAACAAAGCGTTTCCAAGTATCTAGAATCGTGTGAAATTTACAAACATGAGTAAGAATTACGCCCATTTTGCGCCAAAATAAAAACTATCTTTCTTCTTCTTCTATATTAATAAAACAATGTGTAAACTGTTAGTTAGTTAATTTGAATGTGTCTCGCGGTGATCGTAGACCTACCAAATTTTGTACGGAAATTTTCCATGACAGTTCCCGACACACCTCGAAGCGATTTTTTCAAAATTCGAATTATTTTAAGAGATATCGATAAAAAACGTATCGCAAAAGGCTAATTTTTGCTTTCCGCCATTTCGTAATTGTAACCCCACAGTGGAAAAAAAAAGCGACATTTAAGCTTATCTAGGTTGCCACATTCGGCAAGTTTATTAAATGATTCAGACTCTTGAAGTAAAAATAAAAGAATAACGATTTTTTTTTTTTTTGTCTAGATTATTTGTAAGGCTTTTTTTAAATTAAAATATCGTGTGCATGGGAAATCAGAGCAGGAATGAAATGTTTTATACTCAAAAGAAACATATTTAAAAATTTTCTGAGACTAAAATGTGCAACTTTTTAATTTGGCGAAAAATTAAACGGTTTTGTGCGATTTTGAGGAGATGATTCTAATGCTTGGCGCAAGTTATCGCAATTTATCGTCTGCTGAATACACCTGAGAATAAGGTTTTGAAATTTTCATTCAGTTGGAATTGTGCATTTTTCTGTGCAGATTTTCTCCATCTATTAATGACTATGTCATTTTATCTCTCATCCCCTTTATTGAAAATTGTATGAAAAACGTGTCCCAAAAATGCGACATAAAAGTATGCCACATAATTTTACATATATTTAAATACCATTAGTTCACAACAGCTTTAATCTATTGTTACAATATTTCGTAAGCTACAGAATATGCTTCATATGTATTTTTTGCATATATTTAAATACTATTAGTTCACAACAGCTTTAATCTATTGTTACAATATTTCGTAAGCTGTAGAATAGGCATCACCTGTGTTTTTCTATAAATAGGTTACAATAATATGAAATAAGTAACTCAAAATGTGTTACACAAAGTTGACAATTTTCAAATAGTAAGTTCGCTTAGACAACAGGAGTTTAGAATTAGCGATTATTCGTTTTTCCAAAACAGAATAACTAATATCTTGAAAATGAAAAATAATTAAAATGCAGATTATTTTAAAGCCGGTTCGGTCCAGCTGGATTATTTGCTACCAGTAGAAATATTTAGCGGCGTTAACTATGCCATTATAGCAGTTATAGTACACTTTGGATATTTGCTAGCGCGACGAGATGGTATAATTCGTGATGCTAAGTACGCCAATCTGCAAACGATTATATAAATGAAAATATGAATAACAGTTTTCCGGTAACCTTAAATGAATAGTAATTATAGGTTGTGAGCATGTGTAAACGCCAAATAATGAAAAGTCGCCATTGGTGGCAAGCTATCCTATCTGTTCCGTAGCTTTTATTAACTATTCATGTACGCAAGTCGCCAAATAATGAAAAATCGCCATGGGTGGCAAATTTGCAAGGTGTCCAATAGGTTTTACATTATTAAAAATACAGCTGAAACAGATTTTCTGATTTTATTATGCTTTAGCTCCTAATTAATATAACTTTTGAATGGCAATACTAAATATCATTGTGTTTCTGAGGAGTACAAATAATTTTTACAGTGATTATTAGCGGAGTCCGCACTCCAGGTGGAGTATAGCTCAGGACCCGTACAACACGGATTCCCATAACAAAATATCTTCCGTGTTATGAGGGGGAGGGGGTCTACTGTAGTGTGAAGTTTAAATTTTTATGTATCAATGAACTTGAACATGCAAGAACCATGAAATGTGTAGCTCAGTAACATTCTATCTGATCCAATCTTCGGGTTTTGTCTGTTGAAATTATGTCTTTTTTACGAATAAGCCTTATTAGGGGCCGAATGCCTCATACGAAAAACGAGCGTAGCGAGTCTGGGGGCCTTGTCCCCTAGTTTTGTAAATATTTCTTTGCAAATCCAAATTTTGTGAGAGGGGAATGTTGTGTTGTTAGTATGTTGAAAAAATTGCCCTTTTTGATATATCTTCCCCTCCCCAATCACCCTTTTTGAAAAGAAATGTAAACGCCGGTTCGCAAGTACGCTTCCAGTAATTTAAAATGACCAATGACTCCAGTGGGGGCAAGGAGAGATCCCACCCCCCTGCCCCATCCCAACACCAATATAAGAAATTTGAAGTAAATTATGCGATTAATTCAAGAATTGTTCAAAATTTCCCTTAGATTATGCAAAGGCACATCTAAATTACGCAAATATATATACGACTTTAGGTAAAATGTAAACCAGTGGGACACCTGCAAGGCCCGATGACTATAGAGCTGCAGTTTCGGATAAAAAATTGTTTGTCGGTTTCCTATCGGCGAAATTGCTCGTCTAGATCACCTCCATGCATGAATAAAAATTCATCTATTGCAGAAAATCAAAAGTGCTCTTGCCGATCTCTTAATTCGATGAGTCGGTGTCGGTGAGTTAACGATTAGTGGATGAACGCCCATGCAGAAAACGAGCAGTCATTGCTACTAGGGACATCAGTGGCAATAACTCTCGTTAAACCTCTGACCCGATAACTATCCAACAAGATTCCGCAAATGCATTTGCAACGAGATCACAAACTTTAAGAAAAAGCATATTTGCTTCACATTATTCCCGAAGTGATTCCCAGGATGGAATGGAAATACACCTTTTGGAAACATGCAGGATCTCTGAGATTGCGAATGAATTTGCGGAATCTTTTCGGGTTCCGATACTGATATCGTATTCCGATGTGATGTTGTACGATCACCATATAAATTATCAAAATAAGAGTTCTTGGAATTTTTTTCTTATTTCGTCATGCAATCAAGGAAACAAGCTTTGTGGGAAACATTTGTGAAGGTGTCAATCCTGGTGGTTCGAAAAAAAGGTCATTGAAATAGCCTTAACGTATCAAATTTTTAAAATGATATAAAATTCATAAAAGCTTCGCAGAAAAATACTGTAGCTATCAAGAAATTTAATTTTTTACAATTTTTTTAATACTTTTGAAATGATTGTTGGCCACTGGCCACGTGACGTTTAAAATATATTGTCATTGGAGGCGGGCAACAGTACAGTACTCCGCTGCTTTTGTTTCATGTGATTTGATCGTGTTCGTGTCGCTCTTTTAATAGTTAAATCACCTTTACTCTGCAAACAACCCTGCTATAAATTTTATTTACCACAATTTGTTAGCTGCACCTTCAAAATGGCATACAATGCATTTATTGAAAGGCTCGACAAAAAGCTTCATGAACAAAATAAAATAACTGAATACCTTGAAAAAGCAGAAAAGGCCACCGGAGTAAGGCGGTTGTATATTGCATTAGGTATGTGTCTTCCTGCTTTTAATTATTCGGAAAACGTTTTTATTTTGTTGCAGCGTTTCTGTTTGGAATATTTTGTGTTGCACTTTTTTTCATATATATTGTAAAATTAGCTTTGTCATGCCAATAATTGTGTAGCAAGTTGAAAAAAATGTCCGTTAACAAAGGAAGGGGTTTGCAAATATAGTCCGGTTGGTTACCTTCTATTCTAACATCGAATATCATGAAATTTGCAAATGATAGTTATTGAAAAAATAGTTATAATATCATTAAAATGTGATGCTAGAAGAGCGTAAGCTTTTAATCAGTGAAATAAAATCAAATTCAACAGAGAGCAAGGTTTTTTTTTTTTTTAATCTTGAAGCGAATGTTAAAAATCAAAAGATTGTAAGATTATATTAGGGGAGGGGGGGAATAAATCCAGTTATGTTGAAAAAACTGCCCTTTTTGATATATCTCCCCCTCCCCAATCCCTCTTTTTGAAAAGAAATGTAAACGCCGGTGCGCAAATACGCTTCCAGTAATTTAAAATGACCATCTTAACCCATTCGTGCCTGGATATTTTTGCGACTTTCTTCGATTTTTGCTCACACCAGCAGTAATTGATAAATTTCTGATGTCAACTTTTTGAACAAGGGATGATTTCATTTAAAATTATGTATACAAATTGAAATGTCAACATCCTACTTGGCCATATTAAAATATTTTGTGCAATTGAAATTCAATACTCGCGAATAAAGGCTAGGAAAAATAAATATCGTTTTCGACTGATAGCGAAAATGCCGTCCCAAAAAAGGGACGCTAGGCATAAATGGGTTAAAGTTCAAATACGGAACACTCCCGTGAGCCCCCAGAGGGGTAGAAGGGGGTTAAAATTAATGAAAACTAGCGTTTAAACGTCGAATAATTTTTTTTTTTTGCAAATCTATGTAGACTATAAGTGATTGTCAATCACACAGACACGTGTATATTTACCTGCACATATTTAATTTTTCGCTGTTCTTTGGAAAAAAAAAAAAAAAAAAGGAGGTCTCAAAAATTGATCTTTAACAAAGAAAGGCTATTTTCTGGCAGTGATCACAGGGATTAAATGTCGGACAAAACCTCAAAATATGGTGACTGTCCACTCTCCGATATAATAAGGGACGGTTGGTCACTATCTTTTCAACTACAAATCATAATTTCCTCCGCTTTGGAGAAGTAGGCCTAAGCATTATTTTTAGAAATACCGGATTGGGTTTATTGGGACACAAATATATGGGGCACATTGGGACAGTTCCAATATGCCCCATTCTACCAGAATATTATATTATGGCAGAGCTCATTCTAGGTAAGAAAAAGGGCATTGTTTCTTAAAAAGGGCAGTACATATCCTGATTAATAGCACTTCAAATTCGGAAAAAAATTACTTTAAAAATTGAGTAAAACAATGCTTTGTTGATTAATAAGTTAATAATTAATTAGTAATCTTTATTAATAAATTAAGTACTAGTCTTTATAGAAAAGTCAGATAACATTTATTCAGTTAATAAAGCTAAGTAATGTAAAAGAGTTAATTACTTTTTAAGTAACTTTGTTAGTTAACTTATTAAAATAAAGTATAAACAGTTAATATTTCTTTAAAATATTTTTAAGTTTTTTTTTTTTCTTTTTATAATGACCCAAACATACCTAACAGACAAGAAAATGCTTAATTAAGTAAACATTTTGCATTAGAAACAGATTTTAATACGATTTATTTGATCACTTTGTTAAGAATCATCCATAAAAGTTTTAACTAAATTAAGAAACACTTAATAAAGTTCAGTTGTTCTAAACCTAAATTTTGATTTTTATTATTTTTTTTCAGTTTATGGACTTTTTCAGAAGAGTAAAAATGCTCCTTAACCCTTTTAGGAGTATTTTCCTATCCACAGGAGTAATTAAAGCAACGAACAATTATGCCACATTTTCAAATACATAATTAAATTGCATTTAACACGTAAATCATATATAATAACTGATTACAAAATCTAGGTGCACTGTGTTAACTGTAAATTTCACCGTTTAAAGTAAGTTATTGCAGATTTCAGAGTTGACTGTAAATAAAAATCATTTTCAAGAGGAAATCTCGCCGTAATCATCGATCATAAAATGGAATTTTATATGGAAAAGCAATGCGTAAAAACATGCATTCCAAAATTCTTAAGGCATATTCTAAATTCTAAGGCGTGAAATATGCATCTAGAGGCGTTATTGCGATCAGATTACACCTCCAAAATTAAACATTGTGGGGATATTTTCTCATAATCAGGGTGTCTACCGCTCCGGAAAGTCTGGAAAAAGCCGGGAAATTGGAAAATGGGTTCGGAAAGTCTGGAAAACAATAAATTCTTTTGTTTTTGTGTGCTTTTTTACCCTTTCTTTCTTAGTCAGACTAGAAACCGATAGCAACTGCAACGCATTTTTGGGACCGTGAAAGCATAAAGTGATGTTTTGTATAAGGAGGGAAAAATGGGGGCTCGTCACACGTGACAGGAGGGTAAAAGACAAATTAGCTTACTTAGTAACTTATGGCTTAGAACCGTATTTCCGAGAACAGTTAGTTAATTCTATCAGAAAGTGCGACTACTTCTGTTTCTCAATGGATGAAAGCTTAATCCTGTATACTTCAGTTAAAATTGATTTCAAGAAGTTGTACAAAATATGCAAATATAAAGACAAGGGAGGGGCATTGTGCAATTTCCCAAAGTATAATGCACTGGTCAGGAATTTTTTTCCCGGGACCTCCCAAAAGTCAGGAAATTGACTTTCAGAAATTTGGTAGACACCCTGATAATCCCGATCAATTGGACAATAAATCTTAACTTTGTGAACGTATTATCTTTTACCACTTGATGGGGCACCATCACAGGTGGCCCATTCGGGCAGAAACACTATTCCAATTGATGAGTGGTCTCAATCCGTCTGCATCAAGTTTTGATAGGTCAAACCCAGGGTTTCTACATACCTGGGAAGTCAGGGAAATTTGAACAAAGGTCAGGGAAATGAAAGAATATTTGAATTTTGTGGCAAAATCAAGAAAATACTTCCTATTTGAACCTAATTGTAGAAATTCTTTTATTTTCTTATTTAACCTTATAAATAATTTTTAAAATGTGTCCTATTAACATATCTTGCTCAGTTGAAATATTCTTAATTTTATCCTAAATTATGATCAAACATGGTTTTTGTTAGAATCCAGTGATGTCAAATAATATTTTTGTGTATATTGATTTTATTTGTAAAAAAGGGGCAAAATATATAAAAAGTTATTAAAGTTTGTTATATTACTAATAGGAACACAAAATTCAGGAAAGCACGCTACATAAAAAGTCAGGGAAGAGCATGATAGATGCCAAGGAAAAGTCGGGGAAGCAAAAGATGTGAAATCTGTAGAAACCCTGAAACCAATTTTTTGTGTGAAATGGCCGGGAATTCTGAAGCTGGACACAGCTCAACAATGGGTCTAATCTAGGACTCCATGGTTTTAGAGAAAATCATGAGTGTAGAGACATTTTGCTGGAAAGTGTCACCCAAAGCATTCTTGACTCAACTCGCTTCGATTATTTGGAGTTTTATTGGGCTATCACACTAGCTTAAAATCCGAGCAACTTTGAACAATTTTTAGACAGATTTTCTCTAATGGAGTTGACATCTGTCATCAAAATTTTAACAATGTAATTAATTTGTGGTGGAAGAGCTCAACAGACTCCAGGCGTTCCAGGCAGCAAGATTGTTGACTGTAATGTTTTCCTTTTTTTTTTTTTTCAAATATTAGTTTTTTTAGATTTTCTAAATGCTTATTCTTTTCTCTTAAGTTTTTCAATTCATATATATATCAGTTGCTGAAAGTAGGATATGTATGTAAATGTAAGTACTATTGAGCATAACTTTATCATTTTTGGTATGGTAATTACGTAATATTACAATATTAGCAAATGGCTACCATTTATCATGGCTCTTGGTAGCCATTTGCTACTATTTGAAAATTTTAATTTTGACCTATAATACGCACACATATTTTCAAAAACTTTATTTAATTCATAATCAGCCTTGCTGCATTTCGCACAATTTACTGAAAGAGCATTAATTTTCCCAATATAATGTGCAAGTACTACAGTTCATTGCTACTCAAGTTTTACTCCCATATTCCTGCAGGAAGTTTTTTAGTTAATAAACAGCAATGATTGTATTGGTAGGCTGATAAGGTATTTCATGAAAATACAATTTAAACTACTGCATCAATTTCTAGTTTGAAGTTTAAGTGGAATTATGTAGCTTAATTTGTGTTATGCTCTTGTAGAAATTTTAATTCTGTTATTAACTTCCAGGAATTGGTGGCTTCTGGGCTTTATACATGATTATTGGATATGGTGCTGAATTAATATGTAATTCTATTGGATTTGGATATCCTGCTTATAGATCGTAAGTTTTTTTGTCCCTGTTTCCCTGTATATTTTTGATTTGCTTTTCTTTCTATATTTTTCAGCTAAATTCTCGTTATTTTAGACTTGCTATCTGAATCAATGGTTCCATTAACCCACACACAATTTGGTTATGTTTTTCTGTTTGCAATGCTTTGAGGGAAAGAAAAAAAATTTGAAGTGAAAACTATCAAAACATTTTTGGTAATTTAAACCGAGACAGTACGAGCCCCAGCTGAGCTGTCCCCTACCATTTTGCACCATCAACATAGTCAAAGAATTTTAACAAATTTGCGCGTCATCCACTGGTCCATATTTAACCTACAAAAGTCTGCAAATTCAGCAACTCCCTAAAATGCTGATTTAAACAGTGGACCGTTTTTAACCTAAAAGACTTCAGTGGATTAAGCAACCAGCAGTACAGCTAACGTGAAGTGGGCAAACACGGGCCTGTTAACTCGAAAGAACTTTTGCTCAGGGCCCTAAATTTAAGGGACCCTTAAATTATTACAGTATGTGAATTTGGTGTTTTTTTTTTTCAATATAGTAAATGCCCTATTCTTTTCAGTTATGAATTTACAAGTTACAAATAGTCAAAAATCTTTTCTTAATTCTACCTCTTCCATGGAGAGATTATCACAGCAGATTAATGATTTCTGCAAAAAGTGGGAACTAGAATGGCTGCTAGATTGCAAGTGATTATGCGGTAAGTTGCCGGACCCACTGAAGTTTTTAAGCGGCTACCCAGCGAGAATGGGGCCTAGCAGATTAAATAGAAATTTGCCAATTATAGTTCTTAATATTATAAAAAAAAGTCTGGCTTTTAGTTGTATTTTTTGTCTTCATTTTTAATAAACCTTATTACTTTCTGAACATGTACCATGTAAGGAAAGTATTGCAATCATGAAAAAATTAGACTTGGAGATTTTGGTGTATTTTTATGAGATGTATATATGTGAGTGTGCATGATAGCTCCTAAACAGGGTATTCAATTGAGTTCAAATTGGGTATATATGTTATAAACCACCGTTGCAAGACCGGTATTGATTTTGGTGTGTATAGGACTTATAGTTTTTCTACAGGGCAGCGACAAAGACTTTTACATTATGAACTATGGGGGGGAATTCTTGAAAGTGCACTAGCATTTAAACGGTACATTCGTTTGAGCTCAAATTGAAGAAACTAAGAATTTTTTCTGAATTATTCAACGATTAAAATTTATTTAAATGCTTGGTAATGATCCTAATTGTAAGTGTTCAGAAAGTCGAGTGGAGTCACTCCAAAATTTTTCATAATGTTGATGTTTCATATACTTACGTTCATAAAAATTCTCATTTGTGTAATATTAGTATATTTCATGTTGGATACATTTAATCAGTGACTAAGATTTATAAGTGAACACAGAAAAAAAGGTAGTTCACATTAACAACATGTAGAGGGTCCCCAATCAGACTTCTGTCCCAGGCCCCAGTTTGTCAAAATCAAGCCCTGCTTTGGCGGATTAAACAACCTAGCTGTACACATAATCTAAAGTCAGCATGATTAGAATAGCACTAAGAAAAACATCAATTATCATTCTAAAAGTGATTTAAAAAACTTAAAGAAATCAAAAATTCATTTACAAAAAAAGCCCCTGGCTTCATTTTTTACTTCACCCTTCCAGAAATGTCCCTTATGCCTTCTGCTTTTGCCGGCTTAACTTATGTAACAGTGCGCTTACTGTAACATTAACACACCCAAAACCAACATGCTTTCTTTAATTTAGCTTTATATTCACACTACACTTATAACACACACACACACACTGCCTTTTCACATACCAGTCGTAACATTATTTAATTTCTTTTCATCCACAGCATTAAAAAACCTGAAATTTGAAACATCCATTCCACATTCCACCAACAAACTACAATAAAATTGGAATACACGTCTTCAGGGTTAACAGAATAATCAAACCATGCAATTCCTCAATGGTGCCATCCATTGCCCAAAGATTGTGCCAAAATCAACAAACCAAGCATGAAATAAAACATTGAAATATAAACAGAGTGGCAGCAGATCCTGGAAATCATAGGAAATATTGTTGGAACTTTAACAACTAAAAAAAAAAAAAAAAAAAAATATCCGAAATCAGGCACCTTTTGTTATTGCCTTTTGAATAAGACCTTAATTTTTAGTTGTAGGTCAGCATCTAACTTATAGGTCATAGGCTTGTTCTGGATTGTACAATACTTGACTGATACAGACTCTCTACGAATTACTCAAGTGATCTGGGTACTATGAGTCCAAATGACGCCCATAGCCCTCCTGCTGGTGCCACCCCTGCTTAAAGATACATATCTGCCAACTCTCCTGGTTTTGACAGAAGACTTCTGTTCTTTTAAGCTATCTTCTTGTCTTCTGCCAGAAGATGAAATCTTCAGTCTTTTTTAAATTTTTAGTCGATATATTAAATTGTATTGCAAACTGTTCGAAAAAATTGTAAATTAGTAATTCTATTTCAAAATAATTTATTAAGGTAATCATTTCAACAGCTAACAGCACAATGCTGTAGTATGAGTGAGGTCAAAGCATTTGTAAGCAAATCTTTCATTGATAGTTAACAGAACTCAGGGGCGTAGCTAAGGGGGGTGAGTTAGGGGGGTCATACCCCCCCCATGAGGAATATTTTGCCATACAAAATGTATATTCTTCATTACATTATCACACACACGTATGCATATATATAAGTTGTAGTAGTCGTAACACCCCCCCCCCCCCCCCAATTATGAAAAATTTCTCGGCGATTTATCATTAGAAAATTTGTTAGTATTGAAAACTAAAGTTAGAAAATAATTTTTCTGGTGAGCTATTTGTAAAAGCTAAAAAAGCTACTTTGAACGAGATAAAAAAAAATCTTAATCTGTTTATTTTTCAACATGCTTTGGTTAAAAATAAATTCAAATTTACATTTATTTGTTTTTTATTTTTGTGAAAATACTCTATCTTTTTTCATTTTATATAGAAAAAATTCAGATAAGCTCTTTTCTATTGCTATTTAATTTTGTTTTTAGCTCTACAATACTAATATAAAAAAATAAGAAATGGTGATATACAGCGGGGGAAACAGTCTTTTGTTCTTAAAATATTTTTAAACTTTTATTTTTATCTTCTGATTCTTTTGTGAAATCTTCTGTTTTTTCAACCCGAGTCTTCCTGTTTTTGGCTGAAGGAGGTTGGCAGGTATGATAATATAAACAAGACTGAGGTTTATAACTTGTAGTTTATATTTTTAATTTTGTAAACTCGTATTAAATTGGAAGTGGAACTTCTTCAGAAATATACATATTATACTTTATTTCGGATGCATTTCTTTAAAAATAGTTGTCCAATATGTTATTATTTAATGCTGGTATACATTTATTGTATGTCATGCTTTATATTAATATATTTTTTGGAGAAATTTAATTGTTTATTGTCATAGTCCCAGTGGCAGAATTTTTGTCATGCTTTTTGTGACAAGCTGCAGAAATAAAAAACTTTTCTGCCGCATGATGCATATTTATGCATGCATGTGCCAGGGTTGGGTTTTTGACAAGACAAGCATCAAAAACTGGTTTAAACTGTCAAAAATTGTCAAAAAACTAATCTAATAAAGAAAGTGAACAAAATGTCAAAGCAAATATGCAGTATTCTTTCATTTAGCATGAAATTAAATACATAATTAAAATTAATTGTATTAAAAAATATCAATTATGCTAACACATAATTTGAGCTCATTAATAACTGAGCTCGTTAATGACTGCCCATAGAGTGTAATGTATTGGAATTTTTTTTTTTTTTCCGTAATAGAACTATAAATGGTATATATAAATCATTTTCAATAGGGTTCATGTTGGTACTGTATATAGTTAGATAAATAATGGCCTGCAGTTGTTTAAAATTAAGGTACAGCTAAACATTTCCTAAAAGCAAATATTAAGTTTTATTTAATCCAAAAACTTAAATTCAAAGGGTTTTAAGCAACAGGCAATAACAGTAATTTGTCATTTAAATAAAATAAAGATCAACAGCCTGTTAATTATCAGTATACTAAAGCTTCACATTCAAAATAGAATTAGTAAAAAATTTTCAGTACTTCATGTACTGCATAAAAAAGCACACATTTTATTTTCCTAAATATTGATTAATTATTACAGATACAAAGAACAAAATATTTTACGATAAAATAATACTCATTAGTTTTGTTCATTTTTTTCCACGAAGCATTCTATAAAGCATAACTAATTTTTATTGAAATTTATAGTTTATGATTTTAATATTAGCAAGAATATTGTTTTGACTATATTAGATCCATAATTAAATTTCTTTTCCTTTTTCTAGACAATGTTTTGTAAAAAATATGGAAAAGATGACCATATTTCTTAAAAATTAGTATTAACATTTCACACACATTCATAGCTTATACATTGCATGCAATGTTAAAGACATCAATTAATATTTGTAATACTACAAGTGCAATATTTGAGGTTTTTGATGTGACAGTTAAAACTGTCATGCGTCAAAAACTTGCCAACCTTGCCATGTGCACACAGATATGTGGGTGTATTTAAACAATGTTAATTGAAAATTGCAATTACATGAAAGTGATCTTCAGTGCATTTTTCAACCCCGTTGAAAACAATTTGCCCGCAAAAGATCTTTTTGTGTCAATGTCGCTGCATCACCCTCTTTATGCTTCGTGGGTCATAGTCAAGAATGAGTTAATTGTTTTATAGGTGTTTTCATAAACTATAAGTTTGTATGAAGAGGGAGAGAAACAAGTCTGTATTTTTACCAAAAGATTAATAAAAACAAACCAAAATATTTATTCATTAGGTGGTAAGAGAAGGTCAAAGGCCTCATTAGGTCAAAGAACGTAGTTTACAAATCAAAACTGAGTAAAAGTGGATAAAATGGACAAAATGATATTTTTTCCGGGACGGTTGTTTTCGTCAGTTTTACTCTACCCCAAATGAAATAGGATAACCCTGGATAAAAGCCTTCTTTTCATATTCCATTATTGTGCATAACTCGGGGTTCTAATTTAAATTTGAGATGGTTTCAAATTTTTTGCACTTTTTAAGTTTGTTTTTTAAATCTGTAAAAGTGCATGGGTTAACATAAGATATTTAGTTCTATAGTGGAGGATTTTTAACATTTTTTTTTCTCTCTCTCAAATGTTGAATATGAAAATGCAGTACTGTTTTTTCCAAAATAGTCTAGATGATGGTGATAGAACTGGCCTCTAAATTTTCTGTCTGGTGGCAATTTCAAATTTTTAAAGGCAGTTTTTTCGTGCTGTTAATTTTAACTTGGTTGGAGGAGGAAAAAACATGCACATTTTCAAATACTGGTTAGAGCGTTCTTTGTGATTGAAGTGACTCTTACTTTGAGTGTGCCAATTTCTCCTTTTGAGAAACACTATAAAATTCTCCCCTGCTATAGTCTCTCTGTACATATGAAAGAAAAAACGTACTGTTTAAGTTCTATTCTAAAAAAATTATTTAGTGTGAAATAAAATTCAATTAACCATGCTTTTTTTTTTTTCTCTTAATGTAGAATGATTGCTCTTGAAACACAGAAGAAAGAAGATGATACAAAATGGCTGACTTACTGGGTCACATTTGCCACATTCTCTCTTGTGGAGTTTTTCTCTGAAATTATTCTGGATTTCTTGCCTTTTTACTGGCTCCTAAAAGTATGCATGTCTGTTTTCTTTTTTTTTTTTTTTTTTTTTTTGTTTGTTTGTTCATTGAATATGTTTACTTTTAAAGTTATGTTAAATAATTCTATTAAGCTTATCAGGGATCAAAGTAGACAAAACTTGGGTCTCTCTTGTGGCACTTTCACAAAATTACTATTGATTAAAACGGCCCTTTGTTGGCATTGTACCCTACATTTTAATCTGTTTTATCAATTATTTTAGCAAAGAAGGTGACTTTTTAAAATTGGGAAGAAAATTCACAAAAATAAGTGTTGAAATTCACAAAAAGGGGACCCTGGTAAAAAAATTCCTGGATTGACTCCTGCTTATGGTAACTTACCTGACAAGACCTAAAGTATATTTGTCTTTAAAAAGTTAAGATGAACTACAATAATCAGAAGGTTTACCACAAAAAAGCGGTAGCTCCAGCAATTCAAGATGCAGAAAACTAAAAATACATTTGAATTCAGCACAAACTAACAAGACAAGCAGCTTCGTTTCTTTGAGTAACACAAAAACCAAGAACTAATGATAGGAGCTACAATAACTGAACAATTTTTATTTTGGCAATTATTGAATTAAAACATTGTAGCTTTTCATTTCGAAGCTGGGCATGACAAACATGTGTTACATACAGGACAAATCTGTTATGGACAAAATGCAAAATTTTGATTTAAAACTTCTAAAAAATTTAATTTTTAGAATATGTGTATGGCTTTTCTGCTAGATTAGCTGCACAAAAAGAAAAGAAAATACAAGTAAACACATGTTAATTATAGCTACCATTGGTGAAGTCGTAGCTTGCTAGCTTGAAATATTGAAACTTCATTTTAAGTAATCAGTTGATTTTCATCAGAAAACAAAGGTAAGATTTTTTTCAGTAACTCCAGCCCGATTGCTTTTCATGCTATAAATGATTCCCTGATCCATGGGTGGGATCAAATATGTAGTGTTTGGTTGGAAAAAGATCTGGTATGTTTTCAACTCTTGTGATTTCAGGATGGGCGGCACAGTTATCGAGAAGTAAAAAAAGTGACACACTGGGCAAATCCACTTCACTGCAGTGTGTGCGAGATTCCTTCCTGAAGTGGTTTTTGAATTATTCTAAAGTGTGGTCTGTAGTTATCCATGCCTTTCCTGTTACAGTGGAGCCCCTATCTATCATTCCCATAGTTTTCCTGTATTGATAATTTTATTTCTATGGCACCTGCACAAATTGTACTTGAATAACGTTAAAGAAGCTTGTATGTATCATTCGTTAAAAAGTGACTTTCCCGCATTCAGCATTGTAAAATTTTTCTCCTGACCAAAATGAAGGTTAAGGGTGTATGTCGAACAAAAAACTCGGTTTATTTCAATTTGTGTACCAAGACTAAAAACAAATAGCACCATGGTCTTCAAAAAATTCCAGATGGTTCTTCATAAGCTGTTCCTTTTGTGAAATTTTCAGAAAAAATTCTTAAACATGGATCTGAACTGCATGATTTTTCCAAGAGTGACGCGCTTTGTGAACATTTCCAATTTTTAAGAATTTTTTCTAAAAGTTTTGAAACTCATACAGATGGATCATTTATGTCAGTATGTAGTACAGCTTGTAAAGAAACAGTTTCAAATTTTTGAAGTGCCTGGCATAATTTGTTTATTTGTACTTATGTACCAAAATAACATGATTTTTTCGAACACCGTTAAATGGATCCATATGGCATACAAACTGTAGTAGCTTCATGATGATTTCTTGATGATCAGATGAAAAGTAGTTGCGTGTTGAAGAAGATTTGTACAGCATGAAATTTAATGATTATATTAATTTGCATTAATGAAGATGGTGAGGCATGTGGTATCCTAAACATAGTGTGCGATGATTGAAAAAGTGAAAATAATGCATAAGCAGAGGATAATGTTCATGCTGATGAGGCTGAGCCTGCACTAGTACGAAACAATATGTCTGAAACAATAACCGTATTTGAAACTGTAAGAACTTTTTTATCACAGAAAAGGTCCAGAAAAATATTGCAAGTCTTGAAAATTTACTGTTTAATTTTTAAAATGATGAGGAACCCACCATAAAATTATGTACTTTTTAAAAAATAATTTACTTACTTTTCATCTCGGATTTATTTATTTTATGATTTTGTTATGAATTAGTATTTATTGATATACAGTTATTGTGTGCATGCATAAACATTATTTTCTTAGTATTTTGACTTTAATCTGCATTTGTCATTTTCTCCGCATTCATTTTTTCCTACGCACCCCTTGAAAAAGGATGAATCTAAGTTCTACTTAAATTACAGGTAACCCTTAAATGTCTTTTAAATGGAGATGTGCACTCTTTCCTATTACCATAGGTTTGCACTGGTGGCTCCCAACAACATTGCTGCATAGCACCACTGTTAATCGCTCTATAGACTCTTACTGCCACTGGTGTAGATTCTTCGTGAGAAGTTAATGGGTATCTGAGGAGATGCCTCCAGAAAAGTCCCAATTCGTCCATGTTATAGATTTTCTCAGGAGTTAAGCTTTCATTACGCACAAGTTTTGCAAATGAGTCTACAAATCCTTCAGCTGCTCCAGTGTCAACTGACAGTTTTTCACCATGGGATTTTAGATATCGAATCCCATGTCTTTAATAAAAACATATAAAACATTATTTATCACAGAATCCCAGGAATTTATCACAGAATCCCACCATTATTTATCCCATGTCTTTGTTTGAAACAGGTTAACCACCTTGGAGAATAAATACAAGGCTCTGTCACACCTAGTTCTTCATGCAGCTTTTTTGCCTTTTCACATAAGAGTGGACCTGTAATCAGGACACCCTCACTTCTCCTCTGGCAAAACCACTCAACTGGCCTTGTTAGCAACTGTGTAATATACGTGAAGCACCATTTATGTTTTTCAAAGGAGTATGGAGAAAACTTATACCGTATATATTTGAGTGTAAGCCGACTCGAGTATAAGATGAACCTATAACTTAGAAAAATTAGTTAAAAATAGAAAACCTGAGTATAAGCCGAATATAAAAACGCAGGGCCGAAAAGATCGATCACTCGCCAAATATAGAAAATTGCATTTAATTTACATTTTCCTGAGAAATGTAGGAAATGTTTTGCAAGTTCTTTAAAAAAAAAAAAAAAGAAAATTTGAGTTTTTTTTTTTTTTTAATTATTTCATGAAAATATTACTGTCCTGTATTTTTGTTTTTGGTCAGCCTGTCCATTTTCCAAACACGAGAAAAGGACCGCAAAAAAAAAACGAAATCTAAGATGGTGGCCGAGTCACTGAACCTTACTCGTCCCATTCTTTTACTAACCCGAGTATAGGCTGACCCCCAGACTTTTTAATCAGAATTTTTACCAAAAAGTCTCGGCTTATACTCGAGTATGTATGGTAAACGAAATTCTCATAAGTACGTACATTTTTGTAATAACTATCAATAAAAAGAAATCAGGTTTAAATTGAAATACTACATCTTACATTACTACATGGAAACAAAATACACAAAGGTGGTAGTGCATACAGTATTCTCTCTTGTAGGGGGGGTCCAGCTCATAAAGTTGTGACACCAATGAACCACCAGAAAAAAATGCAAACTATTTTCCCCGTGATCATGACTATCTTTGATCACTTTAATATACTTCTGAATTATCAATTTACTTATAGGCTAGAAATAAGCACTGATAGTCTTTTAATGTATTAAAATGTCAAGAACTACCAGATTATTTTAACAGTGCTAAGTTAGTAACCATTTTTTTAGGGGGGGGGGTTGTCCAGACCCCCTGGATCCCCTCCCTTGTGTGTGCCACTGCACAATAGGTATGTGATACTAACCGTTTTATTCTGAATTTTATGTACAGGTAGTATTTGTATTCATATTCATTCCACACGTACAAAAATTTTGTAATTTTCATCTCTATGGCTGTTTGGGAATGCACAGAAAATAGTTGATTGTACATAGTTAAAGTGGCTGTTTAATATTATCATTTAAATTGCTGGAATTTATGTATTTTTGCATAAAATTAGAACCTGTCAAAGTTTGTTGAAAACTTGCATCACACATTTTCTCCCTTTAATTCTTAAAAAAAAAAAAAAAAAAAAAAAAAATTAACCTTTTTGACAACATGTTTTAAAAAATAGGTTAACTGGTTATTAAATATGCAAAATATTGTATTTGGAAAAGTTTTATGATCATATAATTTATCTTTCTACAATTTTTTAAATACTTTCCGGATGTGAAATGATTTTTGCACACACAATGTTGTGCATAAAGTCATTGTTTGTCTCTATGCAATGCATAATTATATGAAGCAGACCTGCTTATTTAGTATTTAGTTCTTGTTTAAAATTTTTTAAGAAGTGAAAAACCAGTTATAAGAATGCTTACTTAATCTATTTTTCCTTCTCTTTCCAACAGTGCTTGTTCCTTATCTGGTGCTTTCTGCCCATTGAAAACAATGGCTCACAGTTCTTGTACAACAGGATAATTCGGCCTCTCTTTCTGAAAAACAGAAAAGTCATTGATGAAACTTTGAGCAAAGCTGCAGGTCAGGTTGCTGGTTTCGTGGCTGATGGTGAGTTCTGTGATACTTGAAATTAACATATTAGTTTCATTATTAATACAAATACTGTCACTTGATTTATAGTCCAACTTATTTTAAAGTAGTTTTTAATTAGTGAATAAGTGTTTAAAAGCTTGAAAAAAATATTCAGTTTACTATCTAAAGTCTTATTTAAAAAATGGTTTTCAGTTGTACTCTGCAATATCCATGCTTTGAATTTCGGAACATCACTGCTGTACAGTTTCAAAAGTGCAAAGAAATTTTATATTTAACCCCCCCAAAGCCAAACAACTTAATATCAACTTAATTGCTTCACCATTAAACAATCTTCTGATGTTTTCATTAGTTAGTGGTTGTGTGTAACAACTGTGTGCATGTAATTAAATGTGCAATAATGTTATATTTGCATTGTCTAATATGTATATAATTAGTGTCTAGAAACTCTAACATTAAAAAAGAGAAAAAAAAATTTTGGTTGTAAATACTTTTTTAAAAAAAAAATATTCAAGACACTAATTAGATTTTCGTGCCCTAACTATAAAAAGTATTTGTTTACTAAATAAACAAAATGCCAATTGTTTCTAATGGGATTAAGAGCTGCGAAGCTTTAAGCTTATTGGTAGTTTAAATGCCAAGATTGTTAATTATTAACAAAAACCATCCTTAGCTGAAACTTCTCCCTTTTCAAAAGTTTATTTTTTTTAAATTAAGCTGTAGTAAATGTTTTAAAAAAATACTATTAAGAACAAACAATCTATGGCTTTTGTTTGAATATAAGTCAGTTCCCACACGTGTTGGCGACTGCATTTGTCAAGTAATATCATGTGAGTGAAGCATTTGCACCTTCCCTCCTTTTCCTTTTCAAGTGTCCCCTCCTGGAAAATGTTTTCTTTCAAATGTCTCCCCCCCCCTGGAGAAAATGTTCAGTTTGCACCCTGATAATTATATATACAATGCCATCTATCATCAACTACAGTTTTAATGGTAATTGTATTTTTTAAAAAGTGTTTTAAAATGTAAACTTTTCTTTTAGCTGTAATATTTTATTATACATGCAAATGTTTCCATAACTTCTCAAATATAATATACTCTGTATAGTAATGAAGTTTTTCAAAGTGTATGCTTATTTTTAAAACTAAATATTGGATAGAGGAAAATTTTTATGCATATATCTATACTTATTTTACTGTCGATCTGATCAAAATTTCTCAAAAGTTAATGATTCCAAAATATTTGTATTGGAAGAATAGTCTAAAATTTATAGACCTCTCATTTGTCTTGACATTGAATTTTTATGAAATTGCTTAAGATTCTATTTTGTTTTAATAACAATAGTTTATTTTTTGAATGCTCTATATTCAAAATTGATTATCAAACGTTACTGTACTGAGTGCTTGCATAATGTTTAATAATCGATATGCCTTGAAATTTGTTATTGGTTAAAGTTAAGCTTGCTGCTTGCTTTTTTCCCTCATCATTCTGTGCATTCTTTCCCTTGAAAGTGCTGCTTTTACCTTTGATAGATGATAAGGCTTATCTATACTTGGCACTTCCCAGTTTAGTAAAATATTTAATCTAATCAGTTAGAAAGAATTAAATGATAAACCTTCTTGTTTAAAAATGTTCAGTTATTTTATTATTGCTATTAAGATACGTTAATTTGTTTCATTATAGCTGGTTCAAAACTTGCTGCAAAGTCTGAGTAAATAACTACTTGAATTTATAGCCTCAACAAATCTGCAGAGGTGATGAAGGTGGCTTATTGATGGATTGTTTTCAATTACATTTTAATTTAGTACCTGTATTTTTTCTTGGTGTTTATTTTATGTAAATAAGTACTAACTTTTAATGTGATAAATTTTTGGATTGGAAATGCTGTATTATGTGCCATTTCTTTGTAGCCTTGTAAAATTGCTTTTTTTTAGTTCAGCGAATTATACAGTTTTACTCAGGTTTTCAAAGTATTGCTCCTATTTGTTATCAACTACATCTGTATCGCATAGGTATTTACGAATTGTCCATAATGTCACATTTTATGGTGCATTGGAAAAGTTATTTTTGACATTATGTAGTTCCAAAGTTATTGCCTTGCAATTTGCTAATAAAAATAAATTTTAATGTTTCATTTTGTGTTATTTATGTGACATACAGCAAGCCTGCTTTGTCATTGATCAAATACTTGATTATATTCACCTCACTTGTTGTGACAATTGGGTTTATAACTGTAGGAAGCCAAGCCAATCAGTAATTCTAATAATTGACTTCAGCCTTGCATAAAGAATAACTGTTAAAATAACTAAATACTTTTAAATCTATATTTACAAATTTGGCTAGTTTAAATGTAAATGCCAACTCTAAATAATACTTATGCTACTACTTTACACAAAATCTATAGGCCATTCAATTTTATCTTGTGACATTGCATCATTCGCTTTTCATTGTTGATCTAATATCAGTCATGTAACTGAATTCAAGAGTTATGCTTGGGTTAGCAACCTACCGCTCTCACATGGCATCGTATAGTCTATTCCATTTATTTATTGCTATTACAACTTGCTTGTAATGTCATGTTTGAACTTAAATTTTAATGCCAATAAATATTTTCTAACAGTGTGAAGTGATTATTTTTTGATTGAATATTGTTTGATTAGCTCTTTTTCCTTTGGGATCTCGCTGATTTGGTGGGAGAGCTCCCCCCCCCCCCCCCCTTCCCAACCATCTCTGCCCAGATCTCTGTTCTAGATTAATACACTGATCTTATTGGTCAATATTAATTTTCTTTTATATCTATCCTGACCACATAGTGCCATGTTTGCTCTTCTTGCCTTTGTTCAAATATAATCTAGTGCTTGGCTCTTTATGTCCTGTTGTAAACTTTGTGCCATTAAATCACAACCGAACAACCTTTGAGATCTCCTCCACTCCCTCCAATCATTTATTGTCGGATAACTACTACTGATTTACACTATCAATTTTAAACAAGGAAGTAATTATCTAAGGATTTTTCTTGAGTGATCTAATTTGTAATCTTAAAAAAGCCACCAAAATCTCTACATTCCAGCAGACTGATAATACAAATGAACATGCGAACAGTTTTTGCTGAAAATTTTCAAAGTTTGCAGGCAGCTTTAATAATAAATCATGTTTTTGTTTGATTTTGCTAAATGATCAATCAATATAAACAATTTTCAGATGTGCCAAGTCTCAGGATTTCGGCCTAAGTCTCAGGCTTTTTGATCCTATTTTGGCTCTCGGTATTTTTCTCAAGCTTTTTAAGGAAATTTGCCGTTTCTATTTAAACTCTTAATTTTTTTTTTTTTTTACCAGGTTTGTGTTATCAATTCTTGTCTAAAGTTTCAGGCTCTACAACCCAAGAGCATTTGATTTGAAATGAATTGGAAATGGTTCCCAAAAATTAAATTACATAAATGAATGTTCATTATGTTATGCTAATTGTTTATTTAGAGGGACACTAAAAGTTTTAAGCTGATGAGATTAAGTCTTTTTGATAATATAGTATTTCAATTTTTTATGTTACATTTGTATGTAGATTTTCGATAGGAAGTTTCTTGCATATTTTGACTGATGTTTCATATTTTCTTATATCTAGTGATAAATTTTTGAAGCTGAATTTATTTATATTATACAAATCAACAGTAGTTGAATACTGCAGCGTACATGCATGGCATTTAAGAAACAAATTATTTATGTATTGATGTGTTTGTGCATTTTTTGGTGAAAAATATATGCATAAGAAATCTCAGGCTTTTGAAAAGTAGGAGATCTTGGGGTATTTTGATATCTGAAACTTGTCACGCCTGAATTTTATTTTATTCATTTATACTACTTTTATTGCAATAATTTTACTTTAAAATAAGGTGGTTTGCTATTGGCAGCAATATAGGGCTTGGGAGGCACATTTCTTTTTTTGCAGAAAACTTACGAAATTATGAGTATGCAGTTCTCAACTGCCTTCCACTAAAAGGAAGCAAATATATATAATAAATGTGTCTGGTCGAAAAGCAGCTGAGCTCCAATGTCTTTCTTCTGGTCCTGTCCTTTGTAAAATATAGGAGCATCCTTTCAAAGTGTAAAAATTTATGTTGCACCATAAGTGTAGTGTGAGAAAGAGGAGGAGGGTAATTCTGTAAGGGGAGGAAAAAACCCTTCAAGCATTATTTTTTAAGTTTTAGAATTTTTTTTTTTTAAACGCTTTATTTCGAAATGCGACTACTCTATATATGGTGTGATAATAGTGCAGACTACTGCAGTAGTAACTAAAACAAATATTTTAAACTAGTGAAACAGCATGTTTATAACATGGCTGCTTGCACAGGCATAATTTTTATTAAGTGTTTCACAAAAACATTTCAAATGCACATCTTTTAATTAAAATTTGACTTTAATATATATATATCTCATATGTTTGTATGCGTGTTTGTTACTCATTCATGCTGAGTCGGTTCGACTGATTCGGATAAAATTTGGAGTAAAGACGGTTAAAGTCCGGGATTAACATAGAGGCTACTTTTATCGCACAAAAAAAACCACTGTTCCTATAATATGCAAAAAACTGTCTTATCTTCCCCCCCCCCCCCCCCCAAAAAAAAAAAAAAAAAAAAAAAAAAAAAAAAAAAGAGTTTTTATTTTACAGGGCCGTTGACAGATGGCGCAAACTTTTAGAATATGTAGTTTTTAATAAATAAGACATTAGATTTCCTTTTTAAGCAGATGAATTTAAAATAATTGTTAGACGGTTTTCATTTTTATGTTGACTCATTCAATTAAGATTTTTCATATGACAAACCATCAGCATTCTTTTTTTTTTTCCCGCGATGTGCAAAAATACGTAGGTTGCTATTTATATTTCTGGCCTTTGCAACAGAAAGCGTTGCTAGGCGATCGCTGACGATTTAAATCGAAAATTTGATATTTGTAAACATAAATTCTTCAGAACGATTTGCCATTTCAGCTTGATTTGCGTTGTTTACAGGAAATTAAAAAATTTATCTTGTTAAAAAAATGGGGTTGACTCGTAAACATTTTCGTGCAATTATTTTTCATAACTTTCGACGTGAATTGTCAAGACGAGTGCTTCGATGAACTTGAATCTTTATACAGCGAAGAAGCACCATCCTTACAGCACTGTAAAAAGCTGGTATAACGAATTTAATCGTGGTTGTGTTCAATCCAGGAAGAATTCTGTGCAGGTCATCCAAAATCGGTTGTTGTGCCAGAAAATATCAATGCTGTGCGAGAACTGGTTAAGCAAAATCGTCATGACATACCGTGAGATTGAGGTGTCTTTGGATATTAGTATGACATGCATCGATAAGATATTACATGAACACTTGGCCGTAAAGATTTGTTAGCATTGGATCCCGCATAATCTGAAAACCGCTCAAAAGAAGGCTCGTATCGATTCGTGCAAGGAAATGCTGACAAAATACAATCAAGGTGCATCAAAGGCTGTGTACAACATCTACACAAGTGACAAATCATGGATCTATGCATATGAGCCGGAAACAAAACAGCAATCGACTGTATAGGCCTCCCAAGACGAGCAAGATCCAACAAAAATTGTTAGAGCAATAAGCACATAGAAACAAATTTTTGCCTGTTTCTTTGGCATTACAGGTGACGTGGCTACAGTGGCATTAGAGCAATGTAGGGTGGTCAATTCTGAATGGTACACAACTATTTGTTTGCCAGAAATTCGAAAAAAGCTGAAGAGACTTATAATTCTTCATGACAATGCGAGCTCAAACAAAGGATTTTCTGAAATGCCAAAGCATTGAATTGATGGGTCATCCGCCGTACAGCCATGATTTGGAACCCAATGACTTTTTTTATTCTCGTACATCAAAAATAAATTACGTGGACGATTTTCGGCGCCCGAAGAAGCGGTTGATGCATACAATGATACAAAACGCATGTTTTGCAGTTACCTCAATCGGAGTGGGAAAAGTGCTTCGAAAATTGGTTCAAACACATACAAAAGTGCATTAATCTTCATGGAGAATATTTTGGAAATCAATAAAACCAATTTCGATCATAAATATTTGTTGTTTCATTATTAGGCCAGAAATATAAATAGCAACCCTCATAGAACCTTTTTTAACAAGTCGATCTGCTGCATTTTTACGAAACTCACTGTGTCAAGTGTCTGATGCTCTATTATCGTCGTTAAATGATGCTAAAATCATATTTTATCGTCTGCTATGCCTGAGTTGGATAAGTTTTATACCTGAATAACTTTTTAAAACTTTCATTCAGTTCAAACTGTGCATCTTTCCCCCATTCTATTTCTGTTGTATTACATCCAGAAAAAGGATATTAGAAATATCAATTTTAATTATGTTTAATTACACTCACATGAGTAATGATATACTTTCCAACATAATGGAATAAGGAAAGAAAATGGGGAAGACTCATGGATTATAATAAGCTTTTAATATATAGTACTGTAGTGCGTATTTAAAATCTGAAAGTGTTTCAGATTTTTTACTTTTTTTTCCCCTTTCCGTTTTTTGATAAAGGCCAGTATATCCAGAAGCTCTTCAGAATTAATATAGGATGAAAGTAATTTGTGCCTTTTTGTAGGTTTTTATCATTTAACCATAACTCAAAAATTAAGTAGATCATAAAAGGGGGCTTTTTTTTTTTTACGTTACAAGGGGCTGCCACTTATCGTAGGGCCACCCCTGCTTGTAACCATCTTAATTTTTAAATTCCATTCACAGAATCTGTGCCAAGGAAACCGGTGAGAAACATGATTCTCTGAAAAAGATTTATTAACATGGCGAACCAACTGGTCGCCGGATGCAGCTAGTAATTTACAAAAAAATTAAATTGTTCAAGAAATTTGGTTCAAGTTTAAGTTAAACAACCACTTGTCATGCTACTAAATTTTACTTCACTTGCTTTTAACCATTTTTATTCAATGCATGAAGAAAATGAACGTTTTCAATTTTCTCAATTGCTTCACAATTCTTTAAAAATTCTAAGCCTGCAGTGTAAGTTGAATTACCATTAATCATTATACAAATGTAATTTTATTTGCTTTGATTGTTAGGTGATGTGCTTACAAAAATTCATACATTTTAAGAAATTTTCTTCAAATATTTGATGCCTGTATTTCAAACTGGGTTGCACATATCAGTGCATCAAATTTCAGTTCATATGCTTTCGTGGTTTTCATGTGATGCGCGATTTAATTCGAAGTATTGTGCAGACAACCATGTGGATTTTATAAAGTTTTTTTTTTTTTTTTTTTTTTGTGCATTAACTTTTTAATTTTTCTGGAATAATGGAGATAAAAGTTTTTTGCACAAATACGAACATAGATCTGTCAACTTTTATGGATTATACGTAAAATTTACGGATGATGAGTATCGAGTTTTTGCTTTTTTTTTTTTCAAATCCTATCTTTTTTCATCCTACTTGAGAGTAAATATTTTACCTTTAGTACTTTTATTTAAAGCCCCATTTCCGTAAGAGCAAAAATTTATTCTTATTTTGAATTTTTTTAATCCTCTCTGCCCTCTTCAAGGAAACCAGTAAAGGGAAAATAAAAAATTACTTGAGTGGATTAGGCTGAGATATAGTTTGAAAGTGTTTAAAATTTTTAAAAAGAACATGTGGACAATGAAAGCAAACAAGAAATAAATTAAATTTTAACAAGAGTATAAGTTGTTAGTAACAAAAGTTTTAAAAAAACAAATAGTTGTACTGTTGTCAGGTGGAATTTTACAGATAATAATTTTGCATATACAGTCGGACTTCTAATGAAGTTGCTAAATCCCAGAAAAAAGTTCGCTATATGGGGAAAATTTGTTAGATTTACCTTTTAAATGCTTCAAGCAGCATACAACTGATTTTAAATTTATAAATGCATATTATTATTGAAAAAAGTTATTCACACTTTTTAAAAATAAATAATTTGCTTCTTTTTTTTTTTTTTTTTTTTTTTTTTTTTAACTTATCAAAAAGAAATTTGTAAGGAGAAACAGGAAAGATAAAAAAAAGTATGAAATTATCAATTTACAGTAGAATTAATATGAATTTTAATGTAATCATTGTATTCGTTGTAATAAGTAAATTAAAAATACATTACTAACGTGGTACTGTCGAACCCAATTAAATTTAAGCTCTCGTGATCCTTAATTGCTGAAAAAGTCTTAATTTATTCTGTTTTTTAACAGTGATTTTACTACTCTCGCAAGATACTTGGTAAAACTAGTTCAAGGTCACTGATAAAATTGAAATGTAGCAAAAGAACAAAATAAGTTTCTAATTTTGAGAAATGCGAAAAAAAAAAAAAAAAAAAAAAAAAAGAGAAACTCCAAGAAAAACTTTGTTAAATAGAGAATGAATTTTGCTATTTGGAGGCTTTTTTTATGATGAAATTCATAAAATGTTCTTGGTTCCCAAGAAAAATTTGCAAAATAGAAGTACGACTAATGTCACTCGTTGATTTTCTCAGGTTGGCAGGAATGTGAAGTCAGTTAATCAGTGATTGCTTAAATATATATTCGTAGACTGTATGTTTCAGATATTTACTGAATAATTTGTTTACTTATAAATTTACTGTTTATAAGAATACATGTCATAGGATAGCTTGTGAAAAGATATACTGAATTTTTGTTTAAATCTGAGTTTTGTTATTTTTAATTTGATTTTTTATAGTGTAATTTATCTGTAACTGTTCAAAGTTATTTGTTAAAAGAAGAATCTAAAATAGAACTGCAATGCATACTTTGCAGGTGGACCATCCATTATGAAAATATATTAAAAGGCTCCTGCCATATTTCTAAATTTGATAGGTTTATGTGTTTGAAGGTGAATATCAAAGGTTTCTTTTTAAAGAGAAAATGCTGTCACAAACTTCTGAACAGCTTTAAAAACAAAAACACACAAAAAAAGATTTCATGAAAGAAATCCAGGGTGTCTACCATCATGCAAAGGTCACGAAAGTCACGGAAAAGTCAAGAAATGGGAAAAAGGTCAAGAAATGAAGCACTAGGTCACGATTTGCGACTCAACTACGCTTTTTCCATTTCATTCAAATTCTTAGTTTCTAATTTTTTGTGACAGACAAAATTTAACAGTTTTTCATGTGTTTATTTTATAGGAAAGCATTAAAATACTGTTCGTTTGCTATTTATAAAATTCATATAAAATGTCATTTACATGTTATTTAGCAGCAATCATCAAAAATTATGTCTGCCAAATAGTTGTATAATGAACTGACAATAGTTCAATATGTCGAGTGTGTGTTGTTTTACACCTTGGGAATTTCAAAAGTTGGCAAGTATGTGTTTTCAAACCTGAGAAAAGTATATCAGTTATCCACCTTCTCGCCTCAAAAAAAAAGTTAAAATTAAGATTATTTAAGAGTAATTTTTTTTTCTCCCTTCATTCCACGTCAAATTCAGTGTTTTGATTATTTTCCACATTTTCTTTTTTAAAAACAATAACTTGGATTCCACTTAAAATTATAATTGCTGATCCCCATGTTTCATAGCTAATAACTTCAATTTCCCAAAAGTTTTATGACATATTATAGACTTTCATAAGTTCTGTGTTACCATAGATGTAAAAAGATTTACAATGTACAAGCTACATACATGTTTACAAAATAGCAATTGGTCCAAGTTAACTGAAAGCAAACGGCTGATCAGTGAAAAAGTTGGGGGGGGGGGGGGAAAAAAACGCTTTAAAAATGTGCAGGGAAAAGAAAAACTCGAAGAATTAATTCATTGTTAAAATCAAAATCAGTTGTATATTTTTCTGCAAAATTTCCACAAATTCTAGAACGCCGGATAGAACATATTCTGCATCCCTGCCACGATGTATTTTTGATATTAGAGTTTCGTATTTGTTATGGTCAAGAAATCAAGCTTACTTTTTGTGGTAGACACCCTGAAATCGCTCATTTTATCTCAAAATCAAAAAATGCCAATTCTCTACGTACTTGTGTCTGTGAGTCACATTGATAGAAAAAGGTGGACACTAGCTTGATTTATAATTTCTTACTGTGGTTTTGCCGACAAACTCCTTCCTGTTTTTCCCCTTTCGTTTCGGGACCAATTCGTAAACATCCTAAAAGGGAAGATTGAACGGGAAAAACAGCATAAGGAATTTGTGTCTGCAAAGGCACCCTCAAATTCATTTGAATTTACAAAATAAGTATCTTCTATAGTGTAGTGTAAACAGAGCCCTGGGCATTGATGAATTTAGGGTCCCCATCTATGAAATTTGTTTTTATTTTTCATATAGTTTTGACATAAAAAAAGGACGTTTCAGAACAAACGATTAATGATAATTTGAATGATATTTAAAATTTAATTATCATTTAATTGATTAAATGATAATTTGAAATTGGGGCCCTGGGTAAAGTCTCGATTTGCCTTTGTGCTAAGGTACTGAGTGTAAATTCAGGAAGCAGGGTATTTCGCCCCTAATCCTCTGGATGCGCAGCCTTTTTGATTGCAATGGACTAGATTGGTATACTCCAGTTCAACTTAACCTGACAGTGCGTGGAAAGGTACGAGTGCCTTATTGCGCCGTTTGTCAAGTATTCGTGCGCGCTTTCTGGTCTTCCTCCCTTGTACTCTTTGACTAATTGCCCTATTTGGCGATCTATCGCCCGTCCTTCGTACTAATGCTGATCTAGTACGTACACGTGTGGGAGTATTTAGGGGTGATAAGAAAGGAAGGACATTCCTTCAATCACCCCTTCTTGACCTTCCCCTGAAAGGTACGTGGAGGTCAGAATTGTTCTGAGAAATGTCTCTTTTTTTTCTTTTCAAAGCAAAAATGTGACTGGGATGCGTGTGCTTACAGATTAATATACATATTCTTTTTTAAATATAAAATACTTTAAACAACTGCTATTTTTTTCGGCGTTTTCTATTGCAGTGCAAGTCCAGTCAAAAAAGAAAGTGAGAAAGAAAAACAAAGAACGTAAGAAAATCCTCTAATTTAAATGACTGGATTGTGAAACTCGTAATGCTTTTTCCTTTCTTTCCCCCGAATGTGGCAATATTGAAACAGGCATCGATGTGCCAGTAAAATATGCTTCTTGAGACAAATAAGGCGTTCAAAGCACTGTATTGTGCTGAGAAAAGAAAAATTAAAAGGAATTCAGAATGGTCGACCCTACCGCTATCACACTAAGATGAAAGGCAGTGTTCTGGTAACTAAATTACGTGCATCATAAATTAGACTTTAAAATACATATGGGCAACCTCCGGCCCGCGGGCTTTTGATCCGGCCAGCGGATCAGAAACCCAGTCGAACTTGCTCGCTCTCATTGTTATAAAAACACAACGGTATTTTTTTAAAAATTCTTTGCCAGTGTTGTTTCTCAAACCAGATCTTCACATACAAACTGACTACATTCAAAGACAGCAGGATGAGAAATAACGCTGGGCACTGAATAAAATCTTCATCGTAGTATCTTTGCAAACGATGGGAGTGAACTGGTTAATCCTGATATCCCCTTCTCATCACTTTACATATACAAGTCGGGCCGATCCAGAAATTTTTTCTAGGGTACCATTTTTGTGAATTTTTATGCCAATTTTTAATAAGTCACTTTTTTGGTTAAAATAATTGATAAAACAGATTAAAATACAAGGTAAAATGCGAATGAAGGGCCGTTTCAATTGATTGTGTTGTGAAAGGGCCGCAAAACGGACCCAGTTTTCGTCTGCACCGACCCCTACACTGCTTGAACTTTTTTGTTCCTTTCAAAGATGGTCACAGGGATCTTACATTTTTCAAAGCCCCGAGTTTAAAGTTACCCCCGAAGTTAAAATTAACCGCGAGGAGACGTCACTGCCGGCAACGGGGGGATGGGAGTCACTGAAAGATGACAATTTTAAAAGAAGAATTATCTTCTGTAAAATGACTACGAAGGATGCGTGGGGAGGGGTAAAGAAAAGGGCCCGATTAACGCACGGGCTAACTGGGTCACGGCCCTTTTTGTTTTTTAGTTTTAATCTTTTAATTAAAAAAATTACAAATATTCCATAAAATATTATTTCATGAACTCTGCTCAAGGGACTCTGCCTAGGGCCCCCGGTTCGAAAGGGGCCCAAATTTCAAATGTTGTTCTGAAATATTCTTTTTTATGTCAAAATTTTATGAAAAAGAAAACAAATTTCATAGATGGGGGCCCCCAAATTCATCAATGCCCGGGGCCCCTGTTGGTCATAATTGGGCCCTTCGGAACTTCTAAGTGGTGTTCCAGCCTTATGCGGTTGGAACGTAATATAATCATCCAATACAGGAGCAGTAGCCATTATTACCGACGTGCGAAAGCGGAGATAAGGAAGAAAAGAAGTAAAGAACGGAGAATGCGAGAATGTGTAATGGATTTTCCCGTTCTGGCGTGGGGGAGGGTTGCTACGATCTTCGCTCCTTAAAAATTCCGCCAAAACTTGCTTTGACACTATTGGATAGCAAAGCGTTGACACAATAAACACATTTTCATTTATATAAAGGCGATATATTAAATTATTGAGCACGCTTTCATTATATAAACATGTTTTTTCCCCTTTACAGACGAATTTAACATAAAAAGTAATACATATACGGACGAACTATATTGTAAGGTCGGAAGAACACAAGGCATAGCCTTCCACGTACTGTCAGGTTAAGCTGAACTGGAGTATAGTTATTGATGGGGACGCCCAAGAGACTTCTGACCAGACTTCGTGCGATTACACGATCAACTGTAATCGATTACAAGAAATGATATGGATTACGATTACTAACAATTTCCAAAAAGATTATGACTAGTGAATATTAATTTAGTAAAATAACAGTAATCTTGATGTTAAAGAAATCAAATATCAAAAGAATTCTATAATAATGCAATTTTATCATAGCATTGTTGTAAAATATTATTTTAGTTTAGACATCGATTACAGTCGGTTGTAATCGGCACGAAGTCTGCTTCTGACTGGGGGGCCAGTCAATGCTTGAGCACTATGATGTGATTGCAAGTAAATACAAAGTATGTGTGCTTTTTATTATAATTTAAATAATCAGGGATGAGATTGGCAAAAAAGCTGAAATCATACGAGAGCAAAAATTTGTACATGTGATATTTATATCTAATTAATGTGAAAGAAGTTTTAAGAGAAGAAAAACATAGGAACATGCTAGAAGATAAAAATATCACACAGTTAACTAATAACTACAATCAGGAATTCGCAGAAAAAACAGAATTTTCAGACAAAAAAAGTGATTTCCTCTTTATTCACAAAAAGCTGAAGAATCTCATCCCTGATGTATGATTGTGGCTAAAAGAAAAATTTCTATCATTTAGATTTCTAAAAATTAGATCTTGGAAAATTTGTTCTAAAATCTAAAAAAAAAAAAAAAAAAAATCCGTAAAAAACGAGTAATAGACAAAAGAAGAATGCAACTGGAAAATAGTTTGCTTAAGAAATGATGTTCAAGCCATCATGCAAAATAAATACTTAATATATTTCACAGTGCTTTCAAATTTGTTTATTTTGCATGTTCATCACTAATTTGTGTGCATTTTCCCGTAGTGTCTGGGAGCATTACAACTCCTAGAGACAAGTTGGGGAAAGGCACCAAATTGGCAAATTCTGAAATTGTGCTAAGAGAGAACCTAAAGAAGGAATTTACCCATTCTTCTGATAATACAATATATTCCCATCTCCATCAGTGTACAGTCCCCATTCTATAATCAGAACTTTAAACTCTTAATTAAACATTAGTCATAACAATATCTAACTTTTTGTGTTTGCAATGGTTTTGTAAGGGCAAGATTTTCCTAAATATGAATGTATACAAATTCAGACTGTGCATTTTTTCACTAAATTTTATTTTCATCTCAAACTTATAATATTTTTATTCTGCATCAAATTTCGAACATTTTCGCAACTGAAAGCTTTTTAATAAAGAGCTAACCATTGCAAAGAAAGAAAAAAAGTTAGATGTGGACACACTGTATATGTTTATTTTCACTAATTTTAAACATTCTTCGAAAAGACCTGAAATTTTGCTTTGAAAAAAAAAAAAAAAAATAGTGGGAAACATGTAATATGTAACACAGAGGTTTAAAAAAAAAATGAAACATGCATTTTCTTAACATGAAATCTTATTTATTCATTGCCTCCTTCACTGTGTACATTTATACACAATATTAATTGTGTTCACATATATACACAATGTTACTGATTACGATATTATTCAATATATATGATTATTATATAATTAACAATTACAGAACAAAACATAATATACAATATAATATTAAACAACATAATTGTTTCGAACATTATTCGCTATCACTTTCAATATCTCGAATCATTTTCCATCGCTTCCAAGCTTTTTGTCCATGAGTTGTACTTTTGAACAAATCAGTAATATTCTCTGAAGGAAGAGAGAATTCAGCAAATCTAACTGATGTCAGACTTCTCATAAGGCAGTCGGGAGCAAAAGTAGAATTTTCGGTGGATGTCTTCAGTTGCACTTCTGAATCGGGAGCATTTCTCAAACTATTTAAGTTCAGCAGAGCAGCTTGTTCAAAAGGAAACATCAAGAGTTCTTTTTCCTTTTCCTTCAGAGGCACTAAAAACATAGAGCTCTTTAATAACTCGTGAATAAATTCATCACTTACAGGTCGTTTCCTGAAGAATTCTTTTTCTTCATTGACTGATGCACTCTTGCTACGACTGAATAAAAATTCTTGTGGAATCCCCAGGTATTGAAACAAACAGCTATCTAAAGCATTCACATTTCTAAAAGGATCTTTACCTGTATACATTTGCATCCTGATCAAGTAATCAGCAGCTTGAGTATCAAAAACATTTCTCATTTCAGTATTGAACATATTTTGCAAACAGTCTGAAGGCCGTCTACAATCATGAACCACTTTTTCGATTTCACTGCTCTCAAATATTTTATTCAAACCTTTTGCAAAAGCTGCTTCACTCAAATTTTGAATATCAAATAAGAATGAATAATTTTGAGTAGAGATACATATCCAGGTAAGATCTCCAGAACGAGAGATTTCTGGTCCATGGAAAGACACGCCTAAACTGCTGCATTCGGCGAGAAGTGCTACAGCTCTGAAAAAATCAGAAGAAATGCTATCTATTATGACATAGTCATAAGAACATCTACTTTTCAAATCTGAGGGTAAATTTGCAAATAAGCTTCTTTCTTTGTTATCCTTTAGATCAGACTTATCCATTCCTTCATTTTTATCTGATATGCCATTCAATGATTCCTGCGGTTGATTCAAGTTAGGAGCATCACAACAATCTTCAGCTTTTTCAAGAAGTTTCCAGGATGACACATTTGAAAATTTTATATGCATTGTTCCTAAGTATTTTCGAGAAGGAAGCTCATACATGTGCTCAAACGTCGCACGATCGTTTTTCAGTAAAACCAATTTTAGGACGCCTTCAAAAGTCTCATTATTAATGGTAGTTATTTCCAATTTCGAATCGAAAAGGTCACACAAATCATCAACTGTTATCTGCATTGTTGGAAAAAAGCTAACAGATTACTTAATGAAAGTATAACCAGAAGGAATATTTCGCGATCACACCAAAGCAAATTTCACAAATAAACTGACAAACAGCAGTCAATCATCAACTATACGATCACACGAAACACAGATCCACACGAACTACGACGAAAACAAACACGCGGTTCGTCGTTTGTTCAACCGTTTTACTTGCCGTTGCCACAGTAGAACACAAATAGCGAGTTAACATGACGTCACTGGTTCGTGTTGCGATTCACTTTCGGTCTTTACGATCACAGAGTAACTGCAGTCGCAAAACGACAACCGAGGAGTACGGACGAGGAACGCCCGGGGGAAATTTTTCGCAACCGACACAAATATCGAAAGTAACCGCGTTTATTGAATCGAATAACCAGTTGTCGGATATAACCATGAAGCTCTAATGAGAGTCATCGGGAATGGGCGATCAGGTGGGAAAACGGACCAGGATCCATTTTCACCGGCAGGAGGCGCAGCGCGCCGCTTCAATAGGGATTTAGCGTTGTTTTGATTGTGAACGAGCTATATTTTTTTAATAAAATAAATTATTTTGATAGAATATGGGTCGAGCGAGTCACTGCTTTGCACCTGGATGTGACAGTGGATATCCAGAAAAAGAAATGTATCGCTCGGGAAGAAAAATCCAACGTTATTTAAAGCTCCAAACAGCATCAATACAGCATCACCATAATATTTCTTTAATATGGCCCCAATCTAAATGTATAACATAAAAAGTAACACTATGTAAATAGAAAACCTTTTGTACATGTTAGTAGTAGTATAATGCTAATATGAACACTTTAAAA
Organism: Cheiracanthium punctorium; assembly: GCA_038373885.1. Taxonomy (NCBI): domain Eukaryota; kingdom Metazoa; phylum Arthropoda; class Arachnida; order Araneae; family Cheiracanthiidae; genus Cheiracanthium; species Cheiracanthium punctorium. The sequence continues at coordinate 184,739 of JAWZYV010012270.1, forward strand.
TACGGCCCAATAATCAAATTGAAACAGCAGTATAATACTTTGAAATTGTCCATTTTTTAAAAAATAATAACAGTTTTATGAATAATATTTTTCTGTTTATTAATTTAGTTAGGATGGGGGAGGGGATTTTATAATATATAAGAGATACACAAATGAATAGATATTTTTGGCATAAGTCTGCAAAACTTATACAAAAACAAATATTTTCAATTCAAAGTCTGTTTTTTTAAAATACAAAATTTTTCAAAATTAAAGAAATATATTTTTCTGATATGTGAAAGCTGAAGAGTGCAAATCACTGAATATGCGAGTATTTATTTAATTAATATTTTTTTTTCCCTTTCTGCTTTTTCATGAATTTTTTTGTAGTACTAAAAAATGATACTGATACTGAAAAGACATTGATTTTTATGTAATTTTTTGTGCTACTCAGTGTGTCCTTATTATCGCACGGGCAAATCGGGACTTTGCCCAGGGCCCCCCAATTTCAATCTTGTTCTGAAACATCCTTCTTTATATCAAAATTTTATGAAAATAAAACAAATTTCATAGATGCCCCCCCCCCCCCAAATTCATCAATTCCTGGGGCCCTTGTTGGTTATAATCAGGCTCTGGTGGTGCTGAAAAACGGCGTTTAAATTTCCATATTTGTTTTTGTTTTTTGGTTTAACTAACCAACTTTAAGACTAAACAAAAATAAATAAATAATAATAATAATAATAAATAAAATATAATGTGGAAGAGCAGGTATATAAGAGAAATTTATAGCCTGAAAGAAGGCAGGGAATATATTTTAATTTTTAGCGAATTGCTACCAAAAATATTTGTCAAAACTGATCTATTATATCGTTCGCATGCAGTTTTAAAGAGGAATTTATTTAAATTATTAATTAATTTATTAAATTATCAAACTGATGTTACATCGTTGTAACTAAGTAATATAGAAACAAAATTATTATATATGCATATTAATTATCAATGTTAATTAATGTTAATCAATGCATATTAATTATCAATGCATATTATTTATTCAAATGTTGTGTATACTTCATGAAATTTCAGCATAAATGAATAAATCCCAATTAGAGAAGCATTAAATCAGAAAGCGCGCGCGCGATGTTGTTTTTTGCTAGCGTCAATAGATGGCGCAATCAATGGTAGCCGCAGTTCCGTGGGCAATTCTCATACTGCGTAGTTGGTCCAAGTTGGATAACAAGTCGATGTTTCTCCTCCGGAGCTTCATGGATATAACCGAAGGTTTTTCTCATCCTCTCCTTTCTACCGTGAACTGTAAAGGTTTGGGCCGGCCTCTTAAAAAATCATGAAGGCCCAATTCAACCTTGCCCGGATAGTTTATAAATCAGAATTTAAGTTTTAGCTCCACTTAATGAGTTGAACATTTCGCTTCAAAATAATTAAATTATAACTATTTATAAATTTTTCACGGAACATCATACGATTCAACATGCTACGGGTAAGAGTTGAAGAATTCTGGTAGAGGTGAGATCTGTTCCCAACAGGGGGGTTGGGGGGGGGTCGACACGGTACGCATCGCATCGTATCAGGGGGCTTTTCGAACTCCAAAACAAAGATTTGATCTAGAGCACAAAAAAGGGGCGCCTTTTTACGTTTGCAGGGCGGTCCCACGTACCCTAGGGTCGCCACTGGTTCCCAGCTGCCCAAGGAAGACTGTAGTGACTTTTCACACGTCTAACTGGACATGACTGTTTGCGGGACTACTTTTTACTCAATTGGAGTGGTGGATTCCTCTAATTGTACCTGATGTGACTCCAATCATGCCCATGATCTGGGAACACTTAAACAATTGTCTTGCACTCCAGATATGAGGCTCTTAAAAAGTCCTCCGCCCAAAGCATCCTCCCCTAGGCATATACCCTTATTATATAGGTTTGCCATTACACACAATCTTAACTATTTATGAGGATATTGTTAAAAAGTACCGGAAAGCACGCGAACTAAAAGCTTAGATGCCATGTTCAACATTAGTAAAATAATGAAAAACCGCATACAATCAAGATGATTCATTTATATATTTATACTAGAACGAGAATTTTAACCATAAAACTGCATAATGGAAGTTGGATACAATGAAACCAAATTTACTATTTTTTTTTTTTTTTTTTCGCTGTTCACAAATTTGCATATACAAAAATAAAATTAATGGACACTTTTAACCTACTATTTCCTCCATCTAAATGAATTATGAGTTAGCAAATATCACCTTCAAATATAAAAAATTGTAAAAGATGAAGGTCGACAGTGTTTCATTGTACCACGTATTCTCGGGGTACAATGAAGCACTTAATAACACTCAAATAATATGTGTCACAATTCAAACTTCAGCATATATGTTTTGTGTACATTTATAATAAACATTAATAGACATAAATATGTAATTTAAGTTTAAAAAACAAATTTAATTAAACTGCTATAGCTTGAGATGAAAACATAATACTTTTATTAGATGTTAGTCTATACTTTTTCATTTTATATTAAATTTACTTAAATCAAGCTAAAAATTATCATTTGTGCTCCCCTTTCTGTACTACCTGAAGGAACGGAAGGTGGTATCAGGTTGTAACGAAATTTTTCCGCCATATCTGCCTGAAAAACTAACTTCTAACTCCTTAGATACCTGTTTTTGAACTTTCGGTACCAAACCTGTACCGTGTCACATGATACAACAATAGTACTTAAAGCTGTACTCATAATTCGTTGATATTCTGTAGCTGACTTTTTGAAACAGAACTGGAAGTAAATGATGGTTCTAATCCTCTAGAGTGATAGTTCCATTTGAGACACCTTGTTCTTAATGATAACTATATTTTTTACAGATTTCACAACACAGTGTCATAAAGCAAGTCTCTTTCTTTCAAATGCCAAAAATCATTTGACAAAATATGAGCCAATACGCTAACGCGAACTGTGTGCTTCCGATGTTTGCGGTGGCGGGAAACTTTCGTTACAACCTAATAGTTTTGATACAATCGGAGTTTTTCAAAAATATAAATTTCCGAAGAATTCACAAATAAGAAGCTTGGACTTACTCGTTCTGCTTACGGAAATTCGCATTCCGTTTGATTTAAGTTTATTATATCCCCAACAGAATACATTTCTTTACATTGAAGTTCACCTTCTTTGATTAAAACATAATCGTTTCGAGTGATACTGCTTGCATTATACATGCTATGCGAGACTAGGTCATAATCTCTACTGTTTAGATTTTAATTGTAAGACAGTCTGGATTATCTCTATCTTCAGAGTCCGAAGAAGATGAAGAACGATTTAAAGACAATTCTTCGTTAACTTTATGTGCTCTGTGGAAATCTCAGTCTAAATATCTGATAATAATAATAATTAAAAAAAAAAAAATCAGTTGGAAACCCTGAAGGGTGTAACTATGATCTTCTCTGATGCATACCGATTACTTTTACCTTTTATCCACATACCGATATTCGACTTCGAAAATGGTTTTTATCTCATCGGCTATTCCATATTTCATACGAAGTTCGGTATGGATGCTGGTTTTTACATATATTTATTTAGTTTTTAATTGCGCGGTCAATATACGTAACTGACGAGAAAGACAGGCTACGGTGCTGACATTTTAGTTACCCTTTTGCCCTCTAACAGCCATGTGACGTAAGGGGGTGTGGTCATCTAACCACAACCCCTTAGGTCACATGGCTCTTAAGAGGGCAAAAGGGTGTGACCAAAATGCACCGCAGCTTGTCTTTCTCGTCAGCCACGGCGGTATACCTTTTACCTTTTATCCATTTTGAAACGGGCACATCATCAAAAATCTTAATGTTCATATTATTTTAGTTTTAATAAATAATCGGAGGCTGGTTAATGTAAGTTGGGGCGGTCTGGTCAAACCGACCGGGCTGTTTCAGAGGTCGTCCAGCCCTGAATACAAACTCTGTCTTGGGAAAACTCGAAACATCTAGTTTAACACCTAGCATAGGCATACCGTCGGGGGGCCACGTGCATCTCCCCCGCACCTTACGAAAATTATTCTAAAAGTCTATAGAAAAACAGGCCATAATTCTGCAGAAATTTAATTCCATACATGCTATATAGGATATTTTAGTGCGAGCACTAACTCAAAGCCATTCACAGCATGTTCTTTAAAAACTGAAGAAACTTTTGTACTATAGCAGCGGTTCTCAACCTTTTAACGTCGGGCCCACCAACAGAGGCTAACTTACGGCAGTGGCAGATCCAGAATTTTTTTGGGGGAGGGGCTAAATTTTTTAAAAAGCTTATTTCACCCAAATAAAATGTGCTATAAATCAAAATTTTAGTCTAAACCAATGTATTAGGCTTTTGGGAGGGGCTAAGTAATAAAATATGATCCTTTTAGCTTTAAATAGTGTATAATAAAGCAGAATGTTACCCTTGAGCAATCTCTTTTGGGGGGGGGCTGAAGCCCCCTAGCCCCTCCCCTGGATCCGCTACTGACTTACGGTGGCGCCCCCCCCCTCACATTTTTCAGCATACATTCAGTATTTTTAATCTTTAACAATGAACATTGAGTCGAATTTTCTACAAAATAATGTTATCAGTAAAGTGTTTGAATGAACATTTTAAGCGAAAATGCATGCATTTTTGAGTAAAAATGAGAATAAGTAAGATGATTTTTTAAAAACATGCATCACTGCTTGCTGTTTGGTTTTACTCGCGCCCCACAGGTTGATAAACGCTGTACTATAGTATCTCTTGTACTTGACTACAATCAAGACTACAAGAGAGAAGAAAAGAAAAAAGTTGTGTTCAGAGGCGTATATCCAAAAAACAATTTCGGAGGGATCCAAACAGTGGAAAAGGCAGAATTTGGCAAAAAAATTTCATTATTATTATTTTGTTAGCAAAAATCGAAATTTCGGAGGGGCCCGGCCCCCTGGACCCTCCCCATGAAAACTCCTTGGTTGTGTTCTCCCTCCACTTAAAATTTTCAGCCAGGCTGCGCTTGTGAGAACAAGTTTCCGCTAGTTTTTCTGTTGGAAAGAGTAATATTTCTGAATTTACAGATATTGTTATGCACTGCTGCCTCCTCCTCTAGAAAAATTAGATTTTCTAGAGCGAAAAGCTATTTGGAAGGACAGGGCTGAGATCGCATCTGTCTAGAGAAATATTATGTACAAGGTTCATTCAAGTCGCAACAGTTACATCATTTCATGTCTCAAATTTAAAGGAAGATTTGTTTAGTGCTGCCATCTGTCGAATTACAATGTAAATAGATAAAATGTAATTCATGTTCTTGATAAATAATTTATGTTCTTGAAAATTGTTTGTGTTGTTATGGCAAAGCTACGCATGGGCGATCTGCCTGGGATGGAGGATGCCTCGCTCGGAGGACTTTTTAAGGGCTTCTAACTCGTATTCAGGTTACATTGAGAAAATGGACCAAACCTCTAGACAGTCAGATCTACAGTCGCGCGATGGAGCCTGAACCCGGGACCTTCACACTTCATTATGTGGGATTACGACCGATTATCTAAGCAAGGGATTTAATAATACGAGAGGAGGGGGTTGCCCTCCGTGGACTTTCTAGGGATCCTGCCTAAACCCTATTTGCGCGAAGTTCCGGAGAAACCACAGAAAACTCCGAACGGCTAGGTCGATGGACGCGATCGGGTTTGAACCAGGCAACTTCTGTCTCCCACATGAAAACGTAAATGCGCTCGCATCATCCGTCTACCATTTTGAGTGTCTTATCCAAGCGGCCATGGTGGAGTCGCTTGGAAGTTAAATATATTGTGTCTTTGCAACGACTAGAGCGAATACATTAAACCTGCATTCAAGATTTAAAATGGAAAAAAAAAATCTGGAGTGACTCCACTCGACTTTCCGAACATTTGATCTTTACCAAGAGTTTAAGGAAATTACATTCAGCTCAATTGGATCTAGCGTCCAGTCACTTGTGCACTTTAAAGGATTCAGAGTAGCCGCAATCTATAAGAATAATTTTTTGTAGCCCTGTAAGAAACTGTAGGCCGTACACTCGCTAAAATTTATGCAGTATGTAAGACAGTGATCTATAATATGGGTACCCATTTTATGTCAATCGAATGCACCATTTAGACACTAACTGACTTTAAAGGCACTGGGTTCAGAGCTATCTTCGCCATGTTAAATTCATCAACTTTATGCGTCTTTTTATCAGAAATAGTAAAAGATAACGGTAGAAAATTTTAACAGCAGTTAGAATGGCATATTTTACATACTTTAACATGTCAGTTTTTTTTTTCTAAATAAAAATATTGAAAAATATTATTAATTTTTTACTGAAAATCACTTTTAAATTTGCATTTTTGATAGAATATTGCTGCCTAAAATGAATCATTCTCAATATATTTACAAACCGCCACGTTAAAGTATGAAATATAATATGATACACATATCATGAAAAAATTGAGTTCACAAGTTTAATACATATTGAGAAAAAGAAACACGAATCTGTAAAATCCTTAGTTTTGAGAAAATCCGCTTTTTAGATGGCGTATAAACTATGAAGTGCCTTGGGGAAATATATAAAAAATTCTATTACTTCTGTTTTTCAGATAAGCAAGTGCAATATAGGGTTAGAAAGATAAAATTTTAATGTATTTAATGCAATGAAAAAATAATAATCGATTTTTTGACAGAATTTTGCGTACTTGGTCCCCTTAAATAATTTGCGTCTTTAGGCCGTAATGTATAAGAATTATTTTTTGTAATCCCGTGAACAAACTATCAATTCTACGTACACCGAAATCCATGTGACCTATTATAAACATGCCCAAATTGTGCTCAACGTATCCAGGCCATGAAGAAAGCGATGCCTCATGAGAGCAAAGTTGCAATTAAAAAAAAAAAAAAAAAAAAAAAAACCGAAATTTAATTAGAAAAAAAAAATTATTTTTACCTGTAAAAGGTAAACAATTTTTACAATGGTTACCTTTGTTACCTTCCCCGTTTTCGGTTTTTGATAAAGGCCAATATATCCAGAAGCTCTCCAGAATTAATTTTGGGCGAAAATAATTTGTACCTTTTTGTAGGTTTTTATCATTTAACCATCTTATACAGCTCGCCTCGGGGCGCCGGCTTAGAAGGGGCGTAATTTCGAACTCAAAAACTAAGTAGAGCATAAAAGGGGCCGTCTTTTTTAAATTAGCAGGGGGGCGCCACTTACCCAAGGGACGCTCCTGTTTGTAACCAGCTTAATTTTAAATTCCATTCAAAATCTGAGAGATTTCAGTTCCAAGGAAGCCAGTGAGGAACAGGATTCTCTCCGAACAAGATTTATTAAGGCTGTTCTTCGAAAAAAAAAGAATTCTGTTTTTAGTCTTGGTACACAAATTGAAATAAACTAATAGCACCATGGTCTCCAAAAAATTCCAGAAGGTTCTTCCTAAGCTGCTTTACACACTGCAATAAGCGAAAAAGCTGTGGCTTTTGTGAAAGTTTCAGAAAAAATTCTTAAACAGGGATCTGAGCTGCAAGATTTTTCGAAGAGTGACACGATTTGCGAAAATTTCCGATTTTTAAGAATTGTTTCTAAAAGTTTTGAAACGGATACAGGTTTATCGTTTTTTCTTCAGTATGTAGCACAGCTTGTAAAGAGACAATTTCAAAATTTTGAAGTGCCTGGCATAATTAGTTTATTTTTAATTATGTACCAAGATCACATGATTTTTTCGAATAACACCGTTAACCCTTTAACGCGCAGTGTTCCCGCTCTGGGATCACCCAACTCTGAAGTTTTGACTGTTGCCAGTCACGAAGAATAGATTGGATTTCTATAAAGATAGTTGCGGGTGACATGGCTCCACGAGAATCCTTTACTTTTTAGCACGTCATTTCCCGTAAAAAAATTTGGATGCCACAGCTTTTCAGCCCGTAAAAAAATAGATGGCCCAAATGCTGAAAAAGGGGCAGCCGTTGCCATCACTCGACTTAACTACCAGCAAGATGGCGGACGATCGAAAGGTTCACCCCATGCCACCGATCTAGAGACCTGGCGACCTAGAGACCTGGCGTGCCACAGATCTAGAGATCTGGCAACAGCTGGCTGTGCCCCCGCACAGCCAGCTGTCACCAAAAAAGGGGTCTCTAGATTTCCATAGGGGGGGGTCTCTAGATTTCCATAGTACTTTTATCAGTTTGTTATGTAATAAGAATCAAGCCTTTACCTTGAGATGATTTGAAAATAAAAAAACCTTTTTTATTTCTCTACTAGCAGCCTCCGGCGACCAGCTGGTTCACCATCTTAACCCTTTGAGGCGCAACCCTTTCCCAATGCAGAAAAAAGGGCAGCCGTTGCCATCGCTCGACTTTACTACCAGCAAGATGGCGGACGATCGAAACCATCTGATGCTGGCTGGCTGGCTGTGTCGCACAGCCAGCTGCCGCCAAAAAAGGGTCTCTAGATCTGTGACACGCGATGAACGTTTCGATCGTCCTCCATCTTGCTGGTAGTTAAGTCGAGCGATGGCAACGGCTGCCCCTTTTTCAGCATTGGGAAAGGGTTGCGCCTCAAAGGGTTAAGATGGTGAACCAGCTGGTCGCCGGAGGCTGCTAGTAGAGAAATAAAAAAGGTTTTTTTTATTTTCAAATCATCTCAAGGTAAAGGCTTGATTCTTATTATTACATAACAAACTGATAAAAGTACTATTCGTGCGTTATCACCTTGGGCGGTTTGCAAGCCTTAAAATGTCACTTTCTTTTGAACAAATTCTTTGAACTAAAATTTTCCTTCTGCATCTTAATCTAAAATGTGACGTTGCATTACCAAGCCATTCGTCATTTCCCTTTCAAACCTTTTCAAAAGTGAGGTATGTTTATTAAAAAAAAAGAAGAAGGGTTATATTCTTCCTGTGTGTGGAAAAGAATAAGCCATTTTCTTTATTTTGCAAGATAAGGAAGCGATAAGGTTATATCACTCATCCTTTAAACACTCCCTCTTACAAAATTGGCCGCCGCGTATGTGTAAAATCTTTCATAAAAATATCTGCGCCAAATAAAAATTCGTAGGTGTTTTTTATTTCTGTTTTTCTTGGATCGTCGTATTTTTTTTTTAATCAGTCGCATCCTGTAAAGGTAATGTGAGATTTTTTCTTCTTGTAGCATGAATTATTTTACAAGTTTTTATAGCTTGTTTGGTCGGAATGTTATTGCACTTTTTAATTTTCACTTTTTTTGCTTCATCCAACTGTGTGATAAATCTTTTTTGCTTGTTCGTCATTGCAGCGTAAACTTCAGTGAGGGAAGGAAAAAAAAAATGACATGAACGTTCGAATAAGTTATTTTAATATTTCTTTAGCTAGATTGATATTTCTTTTGGCTTTGATGAGAAAAAGTGATTTTTAAGTAACCCCCCCCCTCTTATAAAGAAAAGTATGCATGTTTGTATACATATAAATTAGTAGTTTTGTTACTTTGCTAGAGCCGCCTATTTGGTTTCAATGTATTCAGTTTTAATTATTATGCTAGAATATGTACAGGGAAATTACAACTAAACTTCCCTTATAGACAGGGGTGTACACCTAAAACGGATGAATCTATTGTAACCAAATTTGGTAATTAGATTATGCATAAGATGCTCTAAAGGAATTCCGGAAAAAAAAAAAGTTAAAAAATTTCCGCTAGGTGGCGCTTTACATGATAATACAGTAAACTCAACAATGGAAATGTCTAATTCGAAATGTAAAAAGTATTTCAGCACTTATCTAACAGTTTTCGAGCATTTACTATCTAATTTGGATCCAAGGAAGTACCCAGGGGGGGGGGATGGTCCAGGGGATCCGGACACCCCTCCCACTCGAAATTTCGGTTTTTGTTAACAAAAAAATAATAATGAAGTCTTTTTGAAAAAAATTCTGTCTCTTTGCCGTTTGGAACCCCACCGGAACCTCCCCGAAATTCTTTTCTGGGTACGGCCCTGTTTGGGTCATTTTGTGGGCTGATATCCCCACGCGAAGCGCCTCCTGGTAGACACTTTTTGAACTAAACATTTTTAGAAAACTTCTATTGCACCTGAGCGCATCTAGTGCGCAGTCCGCGTGCCAAATTTGGCGGCAATCGGCTCATCCGTTTCAGCTGCAGAATATGCTGTGTACAGGAGAAGTTTAACTGTAACCACCGTGCATATTTTACCAGCAGTCAGTTGCACTTCTGTCGTTTATTATTTTACGCTTTTATAAAGATTAGAATGCTGAGTCAGTGGCGGCCCGTGGTCAAAACTGTTAGTGCAGCCGGAAGCATATGAGCCTCCCCCCCCTCCTCCGGACAGGAATGGAAAATCTTTGTTATTGAATTCGAAAGCTGGCGGATTAAGCCCTCACCGAGGAAAAAAAAATGAAATTACATAAAAAATGTAAGAGATCCTATTTTACTTTTCCATAAAATGGACATAAATTTCAACCAGCCGCTCTTATCCTCAAAATTGCATTCATCCGTGTCTGATTCGAAGTTTCCTTAGAATTTTCTTTTGTAACGATCACTTGAGAAGAAAAGAAAAAAAAAAAAGAAAACGTACTTATTTTTTATAAGTCAAATCAATCCTCCTTTCTTTTAAACATGCGAATCGGTCAGTGATGTCCCCATAAAAAGGCGTTGTTTTAATTCAGATATCCATAATTTTAAAAGCTCTTTAAAATTTCCCATGTTTAAAGAATTTTCTCGCTCGCCATGTCCTCTCAATGCCAGTTCTTGCTTAATTAAAAACAATACTGCTTTGATGGGCCATTGTCCATTCATAAGCGTCTATTCAGGCTTACCTTCTTGATAAATTCAGCAATATAAAGTCGAGAGTTTGCCGAACAAATATTCTCCTTACTCCCTCCCTCACTTCTCGAGCCAATCAGAGAGTCGAATTCACAGATGCTGCCGACCTTTCAAAATCTTGAATGAGCTGAGTCTTAGCTGCGTACCCCCCATTATAGCCTATGCCGGAGGAAATGCTTACGTAACCGTTGTCATGACAACGGTGCTGCCAATTTTCTTATCAGCGCTCTGGGCTGAATCAAAGATTTTCCCAATTGAATTGCGGGAAGATTAAAGCGCTTTTTTTCTGAATGAGCGATCTGGCCACAATACGGTTTTTTTTGTTTGGTTTTTTTTTTTTTTTTTTTTTTTTTTGGAGATTTTTTTAATTTACCATAGGAATTCCATAATTCTAATCTGAATTAAGGAAAATTAGTAGAATAAATTATTTTAAAGTATATGCTGATGATTTCAAGTGCAGCCCGGCTGTACTTGCTGTATCCCACGAGCCGCTACTGTGCTGAGTTAGTTTGAGAGCAGCTCACAACACTCAGTGCGTCGTTCAGATTCACTTGAGCTCTTCTCCGAGCTTTCCGGTGCAATTTGGATCCTCACTAGAATAAATGGGGTACAGTGCGAAACTTTCTCGGGAGCGACCACTCTCCGTTCCTCAAAAAATCGGTCGTTAAGAGAGGTGGTCGCTCAAAGAGGTAGAAACATTGAATAGCCAAGAAAAGAAAATTATAAAAAATATTGTTTGTTTAGTTATTTAGGAAACTCCAAACTACTCAAAAAATCGGTCGTTAAGAGAGGTGGTCGCTGAAAGAGGTAGAAACATTGGATAGCCAAGAAAAGAAAATGATAAAAAATATTGTTTGTTTAGTTATTTAGGAAACTGCAAACTAATGCATCAGTAATTATACAAACAAATTTTTTAAATTTAAATTTTAATTAAATGTTTAGAAATTTCAGATTGTTCGATTCCTTTCTCTCTCTACTTTATTTTTTACACCTGACAAAATATCAATTATCATGATAATCTTCATGCATTCTAAATGTGACATAGTAAAATGTATTTTGCTTTAAAATTTCCCTTTTTTCCCCTCACATCCAAAAATAACTGCCAACGTCCTTTCCGAATTTTCTTTTTCGTATAACTCGATCACATCAATGCGCTGGTCCAATCGTAAAATCATCCTTTTCTTAGATATATTTCTTCTCTAATTTACAATATTTGTACGTAATGTGTAAGTGTACTTGCACCTGTTGTTGATCTCCAATACAGCGACTGCTTTGGAATGTGATTTTTTTGCTTAATTTACTTCCCGAAAAATGCAAGAAAATTCTCGGTCAGGGAACCGGGAGCGGTCGCTTATGGGGGGGGGTTGTGTGGTCTCTTCTAGAGGATCTTTTAGCATTAGGTAGACGCGATAAAAAAAATAGGTGCCTTAACCCTTTAACGCACAGTGTTACCACTCTGGGAACACCAAACTCTGACCTTTTTGACTGTTGCCAGTCACGAAGAATAGATTTGATTTCTATAAAAATAGTTGCGGGGGACATTGCTCCACGAGAATCCTTTACTTTTTAGCACGTCATTTCCCATAAAATAAAAATGGTCACGATTATTTTTAACAGCACTAACATCTGCTGAAAAATGAACATGCGTTCCACGAATCCTCGCGTAGGTGAACATTTCGCGTTAGGGTACATAAACAACATTTTGAAACACATATATATTTAGAATGCGAGAACAGCTGGATAGATGGCCTCATGCAGAAAATACGGCAGCCGTTGCCATCGCTCGACTTTACTACCAGCAAGATGGCGGACGATCGAAACCATCTGATGCTGGCTGGCTGGCTGTGCCGCACAGCCAGCTGCCGTCAAAAAAGGGTCTCTAGATCTATGACACGCGATGAATGTTTCGATCGTCCGCCATCTTGCTGGTAGTTAAGTCGAGCGATGGCAACGGCTGCTCTTTTTTCAGCATTGGGAAAGGGTTGCGCCTCAAAGGGTTAATATCTTAGTTTTTTATGCTTATTTTTTAGGAATAGAACTTAAATTGTTTTGATCATTTTGGGGAACCTAAAACTTATGGGACCTAGTTGGCCTGTGCAATAATCAGTTCCTGTTTTCGATGTTTACATCATTTTTGAGATAAATAGTATCTGGCATTATGTTGTCGTTTGGTGCTGTTTAGTTTGAATTGGAATACAGAATAGGAAAAAAAAAAAAAGAGTTATTTTCTAAATGGCTTCTAAAACTGGCAGAAGTGCACTTTCCGTGTTCGCATGAACAAATTGTAGTAATGAGGTTAGAAAATCGAGGTTATTGCATCTCAAAGAAAAGTATTAAGTTTGAATGAGGTTGGGAGAAAAAATCATCTAGCTGGAGGTAAAAGCGAAAAAATAGCCCCAAGACTATACAGACTATTTCGCAGGCTGCTTTCGAACAGCAAGACTTATTCAGAGCTGGTAAATATCAACACTAGGGCTTTTTGAATGGGTCTAACGCGAATTCATGTTACATCTAGGGAAAACCGACTAAAACTCCAGGCCGTTAGAACGACAGCCGTTTTGTAGGCTAGAACGCTGGTTCTTCACACTTCATCTGTGTTCCATATTCAGTGTCTTATCCACTCGGCCATAGCGGGGCCGCTATCCTGTTTATAAGCGTCCATTAGATGTTATCTAAAAAAAATATCCCAGATGTATCCTGCAAACAATCTTTTCTGACATTAGAAGCTTCGAGAGTTGCGCATGCGCTTGTGAAACAAGCATATTCTCTATTTAATGTGCAGTGAAGGTAATTAATTCAAAAGCGAATTGGCCAGCAGACGATTTCTGAAAGAAATAATATAAATATTCTCACGCTGAAGTTCGTATTCATTTTATGATAGCTTGAACTTAGAATCAGGTAAGAATTTTCTTTATACTACACTTAATGCATTTGATTATAGCTAAATGTTTTTTAAACTATTAAATGAGAGTAGGATTTATTAAAAAACAGAAACAAAATAAATCTATCTGATCAGTTCTCGCATTTCGTGAGAAAGCTGTAACTTCCGAAATTAAACAGTTTATTAGATAGAATATGGAATAAAATATGAAAATGTTAAAGCATTCCAGCTTCTTTCTGTGTAAGGATATAATCAAACTTTACATGTGTAGGAAATGAGAGATGAAAAACGTGTTTTAGAAATTACAAATAAAAATTTTCAAGAGTACAGTTTAAATTAAAGAAAGATATAGAAAGTTGGAACAGTCAGTGGCAGCCTATTATATGCGCGCAAGAATGAATTTTGGCGGCCCCTTACAGTGAAACTGTTATAGAAAACCACTTAAAAATAGTACGGGTGCTCTATAACTGAATTTATTGGGGCTAAATACCTTAAGTTTTTAGTACTTGTTTATTATTTTGATTGTTGAATTCTTATACCAATATTTTAATACTATTACAGTTACAGTACAGTACATCGATAGGTGTGCTGTTACTGTGTATATGTGTGTAAAGAACGAATTTCTAAATTTTATTTCTTAAACAAAAGTTATTCGCATATTCAAATGGCTAATTTGCATTCAAAATAACATAAGAATGTAGAATTTTATTAAATTTTCTATTTTTACATCCCCTCCTCACATTTTGGCGCCCCTTTCTCAATCGCATGTCTGCAGAGAAACAAAAACAGGAATGTAAGGTGCGTAAAAAATATAACTGTAACTGTGCCATTTTATTTGTTGACTGGTTGAAGTTGGCTTTAATAATCTTTAGCGCTTTAAATAGAGTGGTGTTCAATATTAAGGTTATAAACATTAAAAATGAGATTTTTCGCCAAAAAATGCATTTAATTCATGTTAATTCGATATACTAATGCTTCATACTGTGAGGCAGGAAAATGTTTGCCAAAATATTGACACAGGAGTTTAATGTAAGGCTGATACACAAATGAGCTCAACCCTGACCAAAACAGGATATATATCATACAGGGACGTACCCAGAAAAAAATTTCGGGGTGGGTCCAAAAATTTCGGAAGGGGTCCAAACGGTGAAAAAGGTAGAATTTTATACAACAAAACGTCATTATTATTATTTTCTTTACAAAAACTGAAATTTCGGAGGGGGTCCGGACCCCCTGCACCACCCCCCTCGGTGCGTCCTTGATATCATATCTCTTTATTGCGTATAAAGGGTTTATTACATCTAAGACAGTGGTTCCGAGATGGTGGTCCCTGAAAACAGGGGCGTAGCCAGCGGGTGGGATATCGGGATATATCCCCCCCCCCCGAAATGTTTGGATTAGTGATGAAATTCCGTCTATTTATACAGATATAAGTTCATATCCCCCCTGAAATATTATCCAGGCGCATATCCCCCCCCCCCCCCCCGAAAAATTTTCCTGGCTACGCGCCTGCCTGAAAAAGTTCTAAGTGGTCCGCGAAGCGAGTGAATGTTTAAAAAATATCTTCACAACTTCATGAGGTAAAAAAGTCGAAAAGCGTATTTTTTTACGGTCGGTTGGAAGAATCCACAGTCACAGCCAGTGCATATCACCGGCAGGGAAAAAGGGGCAACTGCCCAGGGCCCATCTTACACTTTTATAATTTTACAATAAAATTACAAAGGATAAAGAAAATTCAAAAGTTAAATGATTTTTTAATTATAAAGTATGAACAATGAAAATAATTCCAATTTACACTTGTGTGAATAAATTAGTTTAAACTCTTTTTTTATTCTTCGAAATCATCTATAGTCAATATGGCATACCAATATGTAGGAAAACTAAACGAGACGCTGGGCAGGCCGGATTAAAGTGCTCTCTGGCGATTTGGCGTGCAGTCAGACTCCTTTGGCAAGAGTCGTTTCTCCCGCTGTTATACACTCCACGCTAGGGGTTGCCGCCCGCACCGCAAGTTGATCCGCGAAAAACAGTAGAGTTAGAAATTCCACGTTCTTTTCCTAATATTATTTTATTTTATTTGTTGATTAATTGTTCTAAATATATATTGTAATGCATTTAAAATTGCAGTCTAAAATTACAAATCTAAAATTTTTATTCATATTTAAATGCATGCATTTAAATATGAATAAAAAATTTTAGATTTGAAGGTAATATGTTACGGAAATAAAAAAGAAACAGTGGACAGTTAAAAAGCAATCATCATTTGGCTTTTGTATGAAATTTACATACGAATAGAGAAAACCCTTCTTTATTAAATGTTCAGTCCGGGGTTTTAGCAATTAATAGATATGGATTATAGATGCAGATAAACTCTTCGGGTTTAAACCTATATGTTCCCATGGATGCAGATTGAAGCGAGGACGAAAATTGCATTACTGATTCTTGTAGGATACTGAAAGATTAATATGAGCTAGCAATAATGTGTGTAACAACAAAGAATAATAACCGCTCGCCTTTGTAACGGTAAGAAAGTAAATGTTAAACTTTGTGTAAAGTTCATTTACATATAATCTATATTTATAAAATGCTAAATTCTTTTAATCAAGCACAAACTACTAATTCAATGAAAGAAAAAACTAATTCGTATTCAAGAACGATTTTTTAAGACTTTCTTTGGACCATTTTGTTTCAGTGAAAAATTAATAAGGTAAATAGCTAAAAACTTAAAATTAAATGAGAAAGCAAATTCTAGATAATTTTTTTACTGTTGACTTTGTTTTAAACCGCAAAAGATAACCGCAAAAGAACCGATATTTTAAACACACTTTTCTAATGAATATTTTTTGCTTGTAATTTTTTAAAAAGCAGACTTCATGTAATACACAAATGAAAATAGATGTAGTTTACATGCAAATGAACTTTACAAGTCATGACCTGCAGGCTCTCTACTTTACAATGTTTAAATTAGGATAGTTAGGATGTTTAAATTGACTAGTCCCCTTATGCGTCCAGCGTTGCTTCCTAACTTTAGTCTTTCAATGCTAAAGTGCGGAAGCAATGCAATTATTTGAAATGAAAAACATAACTGATGCAGATCCCATAAATTGCATCAATCCATAATCACCCCACAGGCCTCAGCGTAAGGCAACGTTGAGCGCTCTATTTATAAATCGAAAAGAGCAGAAAAACCTATTTCGTTTGCATAGATCAGCCTTTCTTAAAATGTGTTCCAATTTTAAAGTTTAATATCGCTTAAAAATCACTTATCAACACCAGTCAAAACATTGTCTATGTATAAAGACAGGAAAAAAAAAAAAAAAAAAAAAAACTGAACGGTGAAATCTGGAAATTTCTTGTGTTGTCAATGACATTTTCTCTCTTTTTTTTTTTTTTTTTTTTTTTTCCAATGTTAAAGGCAAGACAAGGGAAAGAAGTAAAACATTAAGAAAAAATAAAAAGATAACAAGAAAACTGTAAATAGCTGCGAGATAAAATTTCATGCGGGCGGCAACCCCTAGCGTGGAGTGTATAACAGCGGGAGAAACGACTCTTGCCAAAGGAGTCTGACTGCACGCCAAATCGCCAGAGAGCACTTTAATCCGGCCTGCCCAGCGTCTCCTGAAAACTAACCCCATTTTGTGAAGAGTATATTTAATTAAAAAAAACAATAGCAAAATTTTCTGGTTATTTGTTACTTTAAGAAATATTTACAAAAATGACTGTTTACAAAAAGTGGTTGTATTCCGTGCATGTTAGCATCTGTGATATAGCATTTCGATGCAACGTTTAACTATCTGTTTGTTTGACATCATGTAACTATATTCGTTTGTTTCAGATTACTTAAAACAAATTTGTGTTTGGAAGGGGTAAAATGTTTAAAACTTTCAGTATAAACCAATCATAATCTGGTTTTTTTTTTTCTTTTAAATTGGGAAGTTATTGCAAGTGTTACCCATTTTTTTTTCTTCTGCCCAGGGCCCACAGTTTTCTTGATCAATCTCTGGTTGTAGTGTTTGATCATTTCTGATATTCTGTAATTGGCGCTCCTTTAAACACATCGTTACTTTTTTGCACAAAACTGCCCGCATTTAAAGCACTTGTAGAGACATTTCCGCCATGAGGGTTTCGGGAAGCGAAATACTCACAAGACACTATATAGTATAGTGGAGTCTTGACTTACGCGAAGATGCATTCCACGAATCTCCGCGTAGGTGAACATTTCGCGTTAGGGTACATAAACGACATTTCGAAACACATACATATTTATTTTAGACACTCACAAGTACCCCACAAACTGTTTTAATGCATTCACTAACCGTATTATTGCTATTTCCCAAATAAAGCAATGAATAAACAATGCATTTGAAAAAAAAAAAGCAAAGTTATTTACATAATACTGCACAGTACAGTGAAGCATTGTAAATGTACAATGTTTATGATCAGTAGGGTAGGAGAGAGAGAGAGCGATAATGTACAGTACTGTATGCTGCATTTTATTATTATTACTGCACAGTATGCAGTAATAATAATAAAGTGCAGCACTTTCATAATAATACCGTATATCACAGTAATAATTATTATTGTACTATGCTGTAATAATAATAATTGTTCTAAAGTATGACACAGTACTGTAATAATATAATAGTTATAACTGTACTGTACTGTACAGAATAATACTAAACCGGCGTGGCTGACGGGAAAGACAGGCTGCGGTGTTGACATTTGGTCACACCCCTTTTGCTCTCGAAGAGTCACGCGACCTGGGGGGTGTGGCCATCTTACTGTGGCTATCTGGGACCAAGATAGCCACACCTCAGTCACATGACTCTGGGAGGGCAAAAGGTGTGTCACCAAATGTCAGCACCGCAGCTTGTCTTTCTCGTCAGCTACGACTAAACCCTGCACTTCTTGCTGTTAGCGAAAAGCGAGCGAGGAATTCGCGTTTGCTCTCAAATACATTACTGCTGAAAATCTGGCGTTACATCCATTTCGCTAAGGACAAAAATCGTTGTACCGTGAGTCTACTGCATTCGAAGCCACATCTCTGAGACAGTTAACTCGGAGTTACACTCCTCGATTTCTCTACGCTTGGATTCATTGGACGAGGGACTAAAAAAATTAAATTTTCATTTTTCATTAAACTTAAATAAATTTCTGGTTGTTTGTAATTGTGTTTTAAATATCGTTCATGTTTTTGTTGTAATTACTGATTTGTGTAGTAAGCAGTGTAATGGTAAGGATGTAGTTCTCCCATGAGTAATGCCTGAAGAAAATTTTATTACTTTATCTTAGAACTCGAACTAATTTAATTCGAACAGTGTTTCCTATTCCCTGGCTTTCGCGTCTCCAATCAGAAATCAAAGTTTTCAATAAACTTCTAATGTTATTTTTAGTAATGTTGCTCGAAACCGTTTTCTGTTCTGAAGCTATTAGGTTGTAGTTTAAAGAAAGATAAATTATTTTCACGAGTATAATTCACTGATGATGAGCTCAGACAATTTCGTTTTTTGGTCTAAGAACGTTATGGCCGCATTTCACCTCTCAGACTTGATTGAACATGTGTAGACAGGATTCGACCAAGACATTCGCAGGACTTAGACCTAGTATTTACTGGAAGCACCTGTACAAAATATCTTGCTGACAAGTAGTCACCGCGCACAAATTCGTGGCTGAGGTTATTGCAAGGGGCCCAATCTTTTCCTCCTACCCAGGGCCCATAATTTTCTTGATCAGGCTCTGGCAGTGGCGCACACAAGGGGGGGGTCCAGGGGTTCTGAACCCCCCCCCCCCCATCGGCTTTGATTTTTTTTCCCGATTAATTATTACCCTATATCTATAGTAAATGATTCCAAAAAAGGTAGCAATAGTTTCAGTTCTAATAAATAAAAAAAGAAATTTTTTTCTCGTTTTCCTCAACTTTTCAAAAACGAACTGAAAGAGAACATAAAACACCGTCTTGTTCTCAAAACTGTACAACTATTATATTGCTTCCTATTGTATTGTGTAGTGTATTCTTAGGGAACTGGATGGGACTAGTTTTGATGAATTCCATCTAATGAAAACGAGTTCTTTCATCACTGATTTTTGTCAATCTGGAACATCCTTAAAAGTTGGACCCCTCTAAACCGTAAAAGTTGGACCCCCCCCCCCCCAGTCAAAAATCCTGTGTGCGCGCCTGGGCTCTGGTTGTAGTGTTTGATCATTTCTGATATTCTTTAATTGGCGCTCCTTTAAGCAAGTGATGACATTTCCGCCATGAGGGTTTCGGGAAGGTACATAGGTACATAATCGTTTCAAAATCGTGTTTCAAAATGTCGTTTAGGGTACATAAACGACAATTTTGAAACCCATACATAATTATTTTTAGACACTTACAAGTACCCCATAAACTGCTTTAAGCGATTCACAAACCATATTATTGTTGTTTCCCAGATAAAGTAATGAATAAACAATGTATTTAAAAAAAAGAGCAAAGTTATTTACATAATACTGCACAGTACAGTGCAGTATTGTAAACGTACAAAGTTTATGATCAGTAGGAGAGAAAGATAGAGAGATACTGTACTGTACTGTATGCTGCACAGTATGCAGTAATAATAATAAAGTGCAGCACTTTCATAATAATACCGTATATCACAGTAATAATTATTATTGTACTATGCTGTAATAATAATAATTGTTCTAATAGTAATATGACACAGTACCGTAATAATATAATACTTATAATTGTACTGTACTGTACATAATAATATCAGGTTGTAACGAAAGTTTTCCGCCAAATCTGCTTGAAAAACTAACTTCTAACTCCTTAGATAACTGATTTTGAACTTCCGTTACCATACCTGCACAGTGCCACATGATACAACAATACTACTTAAAGCCGTACTCATAATTCGTTGATATTATGTAGCTGACTTTTTGCAACACAACTGGAAGTCAATGATGGTTCTAATCCTCTAGAGTGATAGTTCCATTTGACACACCTTGTACTCAATGATAACTATATTTTTTTTACAGATTTCATAACACAGAGTTATAAAATAAGTCTCTTTCTTTCAAATGCCAAAAATCGTTTGACAAAATATGAGCAAATACGCCAACGCAAACTGTTTACTGACGATGTTTATGGTGGAGGGAAACTTTCGATACAACCTAATACTAAACCCTGCACTTCTTGCTGTTAGCGAAAAGCGAGCGAGGAATTCGCGTTTGCTCTCAAATACATTACTGCTGAAAATCTGGAGTTACATCCATTTCGCTTAGGACAAAAATCGTTGTACCGCGAGCCGTGAGTCTTCTGTATTCGAAGCCACATCTCCGAAACAGTTAGCTCGGAGTTGCATTCCTCGATTGCTTTACCCTCACATTTGATTGAGCGGGGACTAAAAAAATTAAAATTTCATATTTCATTAAACTTAAATAAATTTCTGGTTGTTTGTAATTGTGTTTTAAATATCGTTCATATTTTTGTTGTAATTTCTGATTTGTGTAGTAAGCAATGTAATGGTAAGGATGTAGCTCTCCCATGAGTAATGCCGGAAGAAAATTTCATTATGTATCTTAGTATATTAAACTCGAACTCGAACTAATTTAATTCGAACAGTGTTTCCCATTCCCTGGCTTTCGAGTCTCAAATCAGACATCAAAGTTTTCAATAAACTTCTAATGTTATTTTTAGTAAGGTTGCTTGAAACCGTTTTCTGTTCTGAAGCTATTAGGTTGTAGATTAAAGAAAGATAAAGTATTTTCAATAGTATAATTGACTGTTGATGAGCTCAGAAAATTCTCGCGTTTTAGTGTAACAACGTTATAGCCGCATTTCACCTCTCAGACTTGATTGAACATGTATAGACAGGGGCTGACCAAGACATTCGGAGGACTTAAGCCGTTATCAGACGACGCATTTTCGTCCTTCAAAATGCTCGTACAACTCTTTCGGCTTTCATTTTTCTTGTCAAAAGCAAGGTATAGAGTTGTATTGCAAGGCAAGAAAACGATCTGGTGGATTGGCACGGGGTTGCCGATTTGGCGACGTTATCGCTCGTTTTGTGACAAAACAGTTATTACGTCATCGCTGTTTTTGTCACAAAAATCACTCGTCCTGTCGCGCCCCGTGCATTCGAACATTGACATTGACGGTGGAATTCGAAGGTTCATTTTTAAGTAAATACAGTAAAAAAGTTTATAATGGTTTTTGATTTGCACTTCGGAAATGAAATCGGCTTCTATTTCCGCCGTCCACATTGCAGGCATGGAGGTCGCCATCTTGAATGAAGGTGTGGACAGTGTCTAGAGCTCTGATTGGCTGATTTCGCCATTCATACCAAACATTTTTCAACATTGTTCGAAACAGTCCGGTGTCAAGGGAAATACTATCACACAACGGTTTTCGCCTGACTGAAGGGCAAAACTGCAGTACAAAAGTGTTGTACGTGCATTTTGCAGTGCGTAGAGCTCTCGTGTGATAGCACCTTAAGACCTAGTATTTCCTGGAAGCATTTGTACGACATATCTTGCTGACAAGTAGTCACCGCGCTCAAATTCGTGGCTGATGAGAAAGACAGGTTGCGGTGCTGACATTTTGGTCACACCCTTTTACCCTCTAAGAGCCATGTGACCTAGGGGGTATGGCCATATTAATCTGAGATAGCCGCACCCCCTTGGTCGCATGGCTCTTACAGGGCAAAAGCGTGTGACCAAAATGTCAGCATCGCAGCCTGTCTTTCTCGTCAGTCACGGCACAAGCTGCAGTAGCGTAGATAAGAGGGAGGGCTTGTAGTTCAAGTTTCACTGTGATAAAAATATTATTCAAAGATATAATTTGTGTAATTACTATGCATTCGTATGCAATTTCACAATGTTAGGTGCGTTTCGGTAAGCAAATAACTCTGCAAACATTAAGCACTATTATGTTATGAGCGTTTCGATTAGCAAATAACTCGGCAAACATTATGCGCTATTCGATATCGCATTCCTGGAGTTCGTAATCGTTTAGTTCCGAGGCATTAGTAGCAATAATACATTAAAATCTTACATGTCAGTAAACTTAAATAAATTTCCGGTGGTTTGCAATTTTTTTTTTCAAAAAATCTGATGTGTCCAACACATGACTTCCTTGCACGTCTATTAATTCAAAAATGTTTTTTACGCACTTCCTCTAAACTTATTTGTTTGAAAGAGATAAAATATCAATATTAGTAAGGTATAGCGATTTCTAGCCAAATATTTCGATATCGCCAAGTTGAGTTCAATTTGAAAGATTTCCTTCTGACACTTTATTTGGCGATATTTCACCAAAAGCCGACAAACTTGAGATAGTTTGCGAGATTTTAGGGATAGCCAAAGTAGTCATTGACCACCACTGACTTTCAATGAATTGAATGCATCCATACACCTTAATGTATTTAAAGTCATTTGGCTAACCCTGTAAATAAATTCCTAGTCGATTGCTGTCAAAAAAGATATTGAAAACAGTTAGATATTATAATATAGTTCTAAATACAAAAGTTCAAAATTCTACGAGTTAAAGTTTTAGAGTTATACAAAATACGAAATAATTTTTGGCGCCAAATTTGGCGATATTTCGGCGAAACTCGTCAATGTCGTCGACATTTGGCGAGATTTTAAGCATGGACCAACAATGACAGATTATCGCCAAATATGGCGATATTTCGCCAAAAGTCGCCAAGAACGATGACAAATGGTGATACTTTCGGCATGGACCAAATGACTGACTATCGCCAAATTTGGCGACATTTCGGAAAAACTCGCCAAGGTCGAGGACAGACGCGAGATTTTGGGCATGTACCAAACAATGACTGACTACAATTGTATTATATTGAAGATTTCCATAAACATTAAAGTACTGAAATTCTTTTTGGTGGTCCTGTAAAGAAACTCCAGTAGATTGGAACCAAAAATCGTGATGCACAACTAGATGTTACAACAATCTTACATATGAAATTTCATAATAGTTTTTGAGATTTGAGAGTTAAATATGCACACACGTACACCAAAAGTCGCCAAGCTTGGCGACTTTTGGCATAGTTCTTGAGGGAGGCACGTGACCGTGGTCGGACCATTACCTAACTTATGTGGTAGGACGGTATTGTGCTTGAAATGGATGAATGCCCATAAAATTGCCATCGACCGTAATGTATTGGAAATCTTTTGAGTGTTCCTGTAGCAGAACTGTAAATGATAAAGACACTTTTTTTAATGGAGAAATTCATTTTCTAACTCTTTACAGCATATATCACTCCTGAGTCGTTTGAAATAGCCCAAAACCTCTAAAAAACGCTTTGATGAATGTCGGCCCATAGAGCGTAATGTATTTCGAATCTTTTAGGCGGTTCTGTAGATAAACTGTCCAGTCGAATGGAACCGAAAGGGGAGGTGCACAACTAGATGTTACAACAATCCTAAATATAAAGTTTCAACATTCTACGCCTAATAGTTTTTGAGATATGCGAGTTTAATGAATTACGGCCCATTGAGCGTAATGTATTTCGAATGTTTTGGGCGGTCCTGTAGATAAACTATCCAGTCGAATGGAACCAATAGGGGAGGTGCACAACAAGATGTTACAGCTATCGAAAATTTGAAGTTTCGACATTCTACGCCTAATAGTTTTTGAGTTAGGCGAGTTTAATGAATTTCGGCCCATAGAGCGTAATGTATTTCGAATCTTTTGGGCGGTCCTGTACATAAACTATACATTCGATTGCGACCAAAAGGGGAGGTGCACAACTAGATCATAGAACAATCCTAAATATCAAATCTCAACATTCTACGACCAATAGTTTTTGAGATATGCGAGTTACATACATACGTACGTACGTACGTACGTACAGACGGCATGGAAAAACTGACCACAATAGACTCGCCGCTGGTCAAAATGAGTTGCAGACGTGTTAATATGATCGTGCATGCTAGCCTACGATGAGATGCATCGAAAAAATTCTTAAAATTAAATTTAGAGGTAGTCAAAATCGGTTTTTTTGTCGAAATTTGGCCCTCAAAATTTTTCGGGATCACATTACTTCCTTATACTACGTACAAGGAAGTAAAAACATTTATATCTGAGCTCATTAAAGCCTAAGTAATATAACTCCATTTTGGGGTTTTATTGAGTTAGGGTCACAGAAGTGTTCAACAAAGGCCATTCTTATAAGAGCATAGTAACTGTGTAGGTAGCAGCCCTATTTGCTGTGTAAGGCTGAATTTACTATGATAACCCTAATAAAACCTTAAAAATCTCAAAACTAGAAAAATGTTACACCACTTGGGCTTTAGGGGCTTATTTATTTTGTAATTATTGATTTGTGTAGTAAATAAGGTGGTATTAAGAATATAAGCTCCCCCATGAGTAAATCCAGAAGGAAATTGCCCTTTATTGCTTACTAGCTGCGTGCCCGTTCTTCGCGCGGTAGGAAACGAGAAAAATTTCCTTACATGTCCACAAGGTGTCTTTTCGTGCCAAATCGATGATGCGCTACAACTTTGTAAATCACTTTTTTCCCCTGTCTCGTCCTGTTTTCGATATAGGAATGCTAACTCCGCAGTTTTCCACCAGGTAGCGCCATAGGCGGTTCCATTCAGTAGCGCATGGCTGCTTTACTATACTGAGACACTACTTTCATGAATATAGCAGCAACCGTTCCGAAGTTAAGAAGGTTCTAAGAGACTTAAGTGAGCATACTGTATATATTATGTATTTGATTGGCTATATAGCATTCGAAAGGAATTTCTACCTGCATAAGTGACATTTTTTAGATCGAAACCCATATTTAGCAATTTTTTTTCATACCCGCGTAACAAAGATAGCACAACGAAAACTTTCTGTGCCCAGCGTTGCTTCCTTGCCTTGATCTTGGAATGAGGATGTGGTGTTAAGGCCAATTATCTACTCGAGGGATCAAGGCCTAGGGGGAATTGCCCCCCGTGAGGGACTTTCTAAGTTCTTTGAATGAAACGATGGGATTCAACATATTAAAAGACTGGTGGTGTAATTTCATTCTAGAAAATATGCATTTGCATTTCAGTCAAATATATTATTTCCGTTATTTTTACTACTTGAACTTATAATTAATAGATCAATATTAATGCATTAATTATCAATCATAATTAATAATAACGCCATACCTACCCCATACCCCGAAAGTTAACGCATCCTATTATTATTTATCGGTTACACAATAACCCGCCCTCCCCGTTCCCGGGAGACGGGAGGGCCCCAACCCTCCCAGTCTGGGCCTGAATACGCGTTAAAGCCTCTTAAAAGTCCTCCGGTCAAGGCACCCCCTCTTTATACATAAATGCTTCTCGCGTAGGTTTATCAGAACACAAAATAACAACACCAGCTGAACATAAGTAATAGTAAAGTAAGAGTACTCTGGTTTAATAAGAAGTGGAATTTGCTAGAAATAAATTTTCGTACACTTAGAACGAATATCCTTTAAAAAAAGAAAATATTAATTTGTTTAATCAAGTTATGCGAGGTTAATAAATTAGTTATTTTAGGTTAATTATAATAGTTAAAGAAATTTATAGATTTTTAAGTAAAAGTTAAATTAATTTATAGATTTTTTAAATCGCATTACATCTAATACATTTTTAAATAGTGTGTTAACTTATTGTTTTTTCATGCGAAACATATACATTATTTTTAGATCTATTTATTTTTATAATGTTCTTTATTGAACGAACGGTTATTGGTGGAACGAACAACGAAACCTCCCTGCTTTATAAAAAATGAAGGGTCCAGGGGAAGAACGATGAGAGTCCAATACAGCTGATTTTCCAAAAAATCGAAAGGCGCACGGGACTTACATAGTTCTTCCCCAGTAAACTGTATCTTTGGGCTATTTTTTCAGTGTATTCTCATCGTTCTTTCCACTTATGGGTTCGGATATTAATAGTGCCACTAATGAACAACAGAATGCAGCAGAAACCTCAACATTGACGAAAAGTGGACTCTCATCGTTCTTCCCGTGGAACCTTCAAATATTATTATTATTTAAGGTCGTACATAGAGTTGTTTGTTTTGTATATCCACACAAGATGGCAGCACTATCATTTTATCCACACTGTTTTCTAGTATTGCGTAGTCTTGTAAACAAAACAATTTTCTTAAGATTTGTAATTGTAGAATTACAAGATAGAAGAGAATAGAGAACACCGAAATTGTTTCTCTCACGTCATTTTTCGGAAAAAAAAAACCCTTTCATTTTCACTTGAAATAACGTATAAGCTTAACCTCATTTCTTTATCTGTTTTCCGTATCCAAGGACAGATTTCGCTATGAAACGTTCTTATTTTCGTTGTTTACTTTGCTTCGTTGCTCTTTAAAATTTTGTATAACATATGTAACAGCACAGTCTTTTTTTGTATTGTTCTTATAAAAAAAGGTCGATTTTTTGCAAAATTTATAGGGTTCTTGCAAGTAAGTAATGATGATATTTAAATATCATTCAAACAAGAACGGATGTTTTTGCTTAAAAAAAAAAAAGAAGTATAACACCAGTATTTAGTCTTCATCGTGAACAAAATGTTTCTAACTGCGAGACGAATATACTGGCGCAGTATACTTATTGCAAGCCAACATTTCCCGTAATTTTTAGAGTCGAGATATGACCAATATTTTCTTCCGCTTTTAATCAAACGGTTTTACAGTAAAATGAATACGTCAAAAATATTTCTGATATCGAGAGTGATTCCTCATGTATCAACTCCTCAATATTTGTTCAATATTACGACCCAACATCTCACTTTATTTCATATACTGCAAGAAAGTAAAATAGTGGGTTGCTGGAGCCAATATTTTACATGGATTTCCTATTAAAATATTGGCTGCAGCTGCTCTACTTAAAGATTTTAAGAATTACAAGTGTGCTGGCCAATAGAGGGGATGGTGCAGAAAGACCAATCTGTTCTTCAATCGAGGAGGGGCTGACCAATGGCTGAATGAGTGGATAGGACACTGTGAACATTGGTAGATGGCTGAAGTGTGAAGGTCCAGGATTCTGGCCTACCGCCGTGACTGTCGATCTGACGCTCTGGAATTTTGGGAGATTTTCTCCAGATATTAAGTGAATAGGCGTTAAAAATCCTTAAAAAGTCCTCCGCTCTACTCATGCTCCCTTAGGCATATAGCTCGCGTGCATTTTTACCTTTACCACACATCGTCAATCGAGAAGAGCAAACCAATTTCCAAGTCGATGAGATATCGAAGTATAGGAGATGGCTTAACCCTTTGAGGCGCAACCCTTTCCCAATGCTGAAAAAAGGGCAGCCGTTGCCATCGCTCGACTTAACTACCAGCAAGATGGCGGACGATCGAAAAGTTCATCGCGTGCCACAGATCTACAGACCCTTTTTTTGACGACAGCTGGCTGTGCGGCACAGCCGGCTGCGTCAAAAAGGGGTCTCTAGATCTGTGGCACGCGATGAACGTTTCGATCATTCGCCATCTTGCTGGTAGTTAAGTCGACCGATGGCAACGGCTGCCCTTTTTTCAGCATTGGGCAATCTATCCAGCTGTTCTCGCATTCTTCCATTTTTCAGCAGATGTCAGTGCTGTTAAAGATAATCGTGACAATTTTTTGACGAGAAATGACGTGCTAAAGAGTAAAAGATTCTCGTGGAGCTATGTCACCCGCAACTATTTTTATAGAAATCCAATCTATTCTTCGTGACTGGCAACAGTCAAAACGTCAGAGTTTGGTGTTCCCAGAGCGGGAACACTGCGCGTTAAAGGGTTAAACTGCTTTTAGTTATACGACCCTTCCCTCGCTTTAAGACGTTTAAAGCGATTTTACATTTCTCACGTAAGAATTCATTTTACAATATTTGAAGTACAAATCATACAGATTTTATTATCCTTGTCTTATTGCTACTGTAAAAGTGTGTAGCCAATAATGAATAACATTTCTTCATCTAAATTTCTGTGTTATTTATAGTGAAATCTATGGCGTGAGAGTAGTTGGACGTCTAATTAAAATGATTATTTCCAAAATAGCTTAAAAGCTTTTAAAGACTTAGCAAAACAGACATTTTTCGTCGACTAGAGTCAAACTAATACCACTTCATTTTTTGAAAAAATCTCATCTGTAAATCTGTAAAAAATAGTGATAAGTAAACTACGACTTTAGTACAGTCTGTCAATTAAATAACCAAATGTCGGAACCGTGTATGAACAATACAGTTGTTGGGACATTTTTTTGGACTCCCCCCCCCAATTCTATTTAAAAAAATAGTTGTGGGTGACATAACTCCACGAGAATCCTTTACTTTTTTTAAAAGTATGTTATTTCTCGTCAACAATGAACAAAAAAAAAATGGTCAACATAAAATTATAACAAATGCATTTCAACCCTTTGAGGCACAACCCTTTCCCTCCCTCCTCCTCCCCCCACCAATGCTGAAAAAAGGGCAGCCGTTTTATCATTGCTCGACATAACTAGGATTCTAAGGATTCTCGTGGAGTTATATCACCCACAACTATTTTTTTTTAAATAGAATTGGGTTCGATTCACTACATACATTTAACAAATATATAAGTGGCATGGTATGCAATGAACATTTCGATCATATGCCATCTAGCTGGTAGTTGTGTCGAGCAATGATAAAACGGCTGCCCTTTTTTCAGCATTGGTGGGGGGTGGGGAGGGAAGGAAAGGGTTATGCCTCAAAGGGTTAAAATGCATTTGTTATAATTTTATGTTGACCATTTTTTTTTTTGTTGTTCATTGTTGACGAGAAATAACATACTTTAAAAAAAGTAAAGGATTCTCGTGGAGTTATGTCACCCACAACTATTTTTTTTAAATAGAATTGGGGGGGGAGTCCAAAAAAAATGTCACAACAACTGTATTGTTCATACACGGTTCCGACATTTGGTTATTTAATTGACAGACTGTATATTGCGAACTTTTTTAATATTTTATGTTTAATTTTTTAATGTATTTTACAAATTTTGATAAAAGATATTCTTAGTATTCGAAACTTATGTTTTACTACAGGTAAAAAAATTAATGCACATAGAATTTTAAATTTGTATGATATGATGTTCTCTCTAATACGGCTGGCTCTCTCTGTTATACGGACTTTTTTCTACGGAAAGTCCCCTGAAAGTCGTATAAGTTAGAGGCCACTGTATCAATATTTCTGATCCTATTAAAAAAAATAATAGAACTTAAGCTATTTTAATGATTTCGGGGCCCTGAAACTTGGACGAGGGTGGTTCTAGACCGAGGGTTCGTAGTCAGGCCTAGTACACAACTAACCCTCTCCAAAGTGAAAAATTTCTACCAGTCATAGTGGCTGGTAAGGCTTATTTTATACCAGCCACATCCGTGATAAAGAAATTGCGTATTAAATTTATTCCAATAATGTAATTTTTCACTGAAAGGAGAAAGAAATAATATTAAGGAAAAAAAAAAAAATAGAAATTTTTTTGAGGATTTTTAACCATTTTGGTTTAATTGTCTCTATTCTAATAAAAAGTAACGGCCGCTGCCGCCGTCAAGAGATTGTTCAGCTATCTTCTCCTAAACCATGGGGGTTTGAATTTCGAGAAACATGTCCGCGGATTCAGAAGATTCCGAGTAACCTGATAAGCTGATTTAAATTCCGAAAATTGAATTATTTTAGAAGATATTAATAAAAAACTGAAAAAATAAAACATAATACTTGCCAGATTTGTCATAAAATCATTCATTCCTTTGCAACAAAGCAATTCCAAGTATGTAGAATCGTGTGAAATTGACAAACATGAAGTAGAATGACACCCATTTTTTTTTTTTTTTTACGCCAAATTAAAAAGTATATGAAATAAATACCTCAAAGTGTGTTCCACAAAGTTGACAATTTTCAAATAGAAAGTTCGTTTAGACAACAGAAGTTTAGAATTAGCAATAATTCGCTTTTCCAAAACAGAATAAGTAATTGTAACTGATTTTAAAAGCGCCATCTTGGCATTGGGTACTGGCAAAATGATATCTTTCCAAGCAGGGTGAATCTAAACCGCGAGTTCAAAAATGTTAGAACCCAATATCTTGAAAATGAAAAATAATTAAAATGCCGATTATTTTAAAGCCGGTTCGGTCCAGCTGGAGTATTTGCTACCAGTAGAAATATTGGGTGGCGTTAACTATGCCATTATAGCAGTTTGCATATTTGCCAGCGCGGCGAGTTGATATAATTCAGGGTGCTAAATACGCCAATCTGCAAAGGATTATGCATATACACTCATGTCCATAAATTAAGGATAATGAAGTTCAGGCAAAGAAAGAGAAAGAAGCAAAACAAATTTGACTTGTTTGTAAAGTCTATTTATTAAACAAAAAGTAAAGAGCAAAAAAAGATGCTATATGTTTGACATAATTAATAAAAATTGCAAGTTTTACTCCCTTGACCAAATTTCAAAAAAGAACCTATTTACAAAAAACAGTATAACATGGTTAGTAGGATGGTTAATACGGAGTATGTCTCCCGGACGATGCAATACAGGCCTGACAACGCCTAGGCATGCTGAGTATCAAATGATCAATCTGATCTTGGGGAATATAACACCACTCATCAAGCAATGCACTCCGAAGTTCCGGTAGACAGGTGGGAGGGGGTTGACGGGCTGCAATTCGTCGGCCAAGCATATCCCACACATGCTCTATTGGATTCAAGTCCGGTGAGTATGCTGGCCAATGCATACGGGTGATATCCTCCGATTGAAGGCATTCGTCTACAATGTTTGCACGGTGAGGACGGGCGTTGTCATCCATAAACACAAATTCAGCACCCATGGCGCCCCGAAACAAACGTACATGCTGTTCCAGAATGACATCCCGATAGATGTGGCCTGTCATCGTTACACTCTGAACATGCAGGTCAGTTCTGGAACCAAGAATAATTCCTCCCCAAACGAGCCATCCTGCACCACCGTAACGGTGTCTTTCAATGGTGTTCTCTTGGTGGTAACGGGTACCTGGCGCTCTCCAGATGAATGTCCGGCGAGAATCAGACTCCAAACTAAAGCTGGACTCGTCGGAAAACATCACACAAGACCACTGTTGCGGTGTCTACAATGCATGCTCTCTACTCCAGGTTAATCGCAGGCGACAGTGGGTTGCGGTAAGTGGAACACATCTGACAGGCCTACGAGCATATAGACCAATGTGCCCTAAGCGTCTGTACACGGTCTGCCTTGAAACTGTCGTACCGGTAGCTGAAGAGAGCTGACGAGAGAGGTCTGATGCTGTACTCCGTCTGTTTCTTTTGGCAGTAACTGCCAAATAGCGGCCCTCATTCGGCGTTGTAACTCGGGGGCGACCTGTGCTGTAACGTCTACTCACATTACCATCATCTTGGAATCGTTGCCAAAGCCTGGCGATGACACTCTGGGCGATTCCAAGTTCCTCGGATACTTCCAGCTGGGTACGTCCACATTCCAGTCGTCCGATAATTCTGCAACGCAAAACATCATCCAAATGCCTCCTTTTGTGCCATAACTATGCGGTTTTCGCACTGAAAGGCTTTCACAGCGCTTGTGAACAATTTTACTTCTTTGCCACCATTCCTTATATACCCCTCTCTTACACTCTCGTCATTGTGACGTACCATCCACGCCATCTGGTGGTTTCCTGTAATTTGCATATTCTTCTTCAAGATATGTGTGATCATTCCACAGGTGAAATTTTTATTTTAGAGATCAATTTCTGTGTGATTCTGAATTATCCTTAATTTTTGGACATGAGTGTATGAAAATATGGATAACGGTTTTCCGGGAACCTTACATGAGCAGTCGTTATAGGTTGTGAGCATGTGTCAATCGCCAAATAACGAAAAGTCGCCATGGGTGGCAAGCTATCCTAGCTGTTCCGTAGTTTTTATCAAAGAAAACATATGAAGTACTGTTTTCTTAGAGCTAATTATTAACAATACACATGCGTAAAGCACCAAATCATGAAAAAATGCTATAATTGGCTAATACACAAGGTGTTCCATGGGTTTCACATAATTAAAAATAGTGCGAAGTTTAAATTTTTGTGTTACAAGGAACTTGCAAGAACCAAGCACTGTGTAGCTATTCTATCTGATCCAACCTTTTGGTTTTGTTTGTTGAAATTATGTCTTTTTTACGAATAAGCCTTGTTAGTGGCCGAATTCTTCATAGGAAAAGCGAGTAGGCGAGAGCGTAGCGAGTGGGCTTTGGCACCTAGTTTTATTAAAATTTTGTTTATGGTCAAAATACGATGCTACTAACTATCGAGTAGAGGAGAGGAGGTGATTATGGAATAGTCGGGAAATATGGAATACCGAGTTTTTGGCTCTGTTAGTTGCTATTGCCACAAGGGAATACCATGAACAACTCAAGAAAGATTCCCTTCTTACAATGCAGTAAGAGTTGACCGCTCTCTGTTGCCGTACCACTCGCTACAGAACAAAGTATGTTTTGTGATTTTCAAGAGTTTTTGTAGATAAGTTTTCAAACATTTTAACTTACTAGTAAACACGTGACATGAACATGGATGTTACGCATAATGTACACTAAGAGAATGGTAGTTTGTTGAACTGTGGTTATTTTTTAGATGACAGTGTTTTGCCAATTAGTTTTAAAGGTTCGTTTTCCGAGATGGCGTGTCGGGTATTATGGAATACTGGGTAATATTGTAATGGGTTTCATGTCATCCACTAAAGACCCGGAAAACAAAGACGCTGAATGCATCTTTTGTCACGAAAAATTCTCTAATGATCAACGACGATAAGTTTGGATTCAAAGATCCAGCTGTTCTCTGTGGGCTCACCATGACTGTATCGGAGCAAAGAAAGAAAATTATATCTACAACTTTTCTAAACCGACTCGAAGCAGAAATGACTCCAGTATAATGATTTAAACTACAAAACATAAAAATTTGTTTTATAGTAACAAATAACTATATATGAAGCAATATAAATTGCTTTTCATCGGTTTAAACCATCTATTCCATATTACCCGACTATTCCATATTATACTCCATTCGTAACTTTTTTTTAAAATATTTTTTTCTATAACAACAAAATAAATTGTGTATTTCTTTGCAATTGACATTTCATTACGATTCATTATAGCTTGTACCCATGCTGTTTTGGGGGATTTTATTTAAAAATCTATGCAGTTAGAAATGTAAATGGTATTCCATAATCACCTCCTCTCCTCTATATGTATTATGCCCCCCCCCCCCTCCTTTCCCATCTTTTGTATCATTCAACCACAGAGCAGCTGAACCGGGATCATGCTCATCAATGGACACTCCATTACATTTTACTGTCACCAGACCACCTAATGTCTCTTCTTGAATGAATAAATGAAAAGCTCTTTTCATGTGCATTGCAGAAAAGCCTGCTCACATGGAGCTGTGCTGACAGGAACTTGCTATAGATCAGTTCTGTATAAGTTTTAAAACCTGAGTGTACCTTCATGTTTCTTTTTATTTTGCAACTCTAATCAGCCATATGAAAAAATCTACTTATATAATACGCTAACGTATGCGGTACCAAAATCGATGATACTTACACGCTGCGAATGGCAAGAGCTACGTGTAAACATTAGAGATGAGACGGGCTCAGCCCGAGCCCGAGCCTGGGCCCGAACCGGGCTCGGGCTCTGTCATTCACAATTGCGTTCGGGCTCGGGCTCGTGAAAAATTTCTCCTTTATTGAACATACTCCTTGAAACAGATTTTAAAAAGTGATTCATGAGGAAAATAAAAGTACAGTCAACTCCGGTTATAGTGAGCCTCTGGGGACCATCCAATTTCGTCCACTAATATCCGAAGTTCACTAAAACCCAAATTTCTTCAGGATGGATAGAGATACCGTGTTTGAATCGGGACTAATGGTTTGCGTTCACTATATCCGATGGTTGACTATATCCGGGTTCACTACAACCGGAGTTGGCTGTACTTGTAAAAAAAATAGCGGCACTGGCGCCTGGAAGGTGCGTTAAGCTCTTTGGATATTTCAGAACGGCGGCTTATATTCATTAGTTAGTCATGAGATCCGATATTATTTGATAAACATATGGATAAATAAAGAATTAGAAAGTGCATTGAGAGTTTGCAACTCTATTTGTCTTTAATTTGCACAAACGATAAAATTCATTGTATTCTATCAATGAAGTAATTGGATTTTTTTTATCTTTAACTGAAATTTCGGGCTCGGGCTCCGACTTAAATAATATTGCTCGGGCTCGGGCGGGCTCGGATTAAAAGTTCTCGGGCTCGGGCTTCAAAAAATGAGCCCGAACTCATCTCTAGTAAACATGAGTGCAATAACAATAACGCGTGTGCAAAAATCCAAATGAACAGTTCAATGACGTGCAATGGAGCAAGCGCATGCCACTCAGCAGAAGTAGCTACGATACGAAAGTAGCTGGATTACAGAACGTCACACAATTGGGATTCCAGTTCGTTTAAAATAGTTTTTCCAGGAAAACATGGTTTATTTATTTATTTATTTTTTTTTCAGTAAAATAATCGGATGCTGAAGCACTAATATAAGAGGTCCTCAGTAAACAAAACGAAATCGTTCGAATGCGAAAAGTTTCCGCGCATTTCCAGAAGAGCATGAAATTCGATTTGGGTCTATAGTAAGAAATTGAATATGAAGTTATTTATTTTAGGTGGAGAAAGATTAAATATATTGAGTGTAGACATACTTTCGTCAAATATTTTTTGTAGCGCCCGTTGTAATTGCCCCACAACGGGTTATTTCTTCTAGTAAGTATATATATATATATATATATATATATATATATATATATATATATATATATATATATATATAATATATATAATATATATATATATATATATATATATATATATATATATATATATATATATATATATATATATATATATATAAAGTATATATGTATATATATATATATATATATATATAAAGTATATATATATAAAGTATGAGGCTGTGCGGTGGCTGTTATCTTGCGTTTGCAGTAGTCGAAGACAAATACTTTTTTTTTTTTCAAAATCAGCGAGATGAATGAATTCCCGAGATTCATTCTGTTATCTCCCGTCGGTCCTTATCTCTGTTCGGTTTTTTTCTTTGTTTATTGAAATAAGAGTAGGTGAAACATCTAGTGAGTTTAACTTTCCTTCCCTTAGTGTTTTTAACCCTTTGATGTGCGGCTGTTGTTAGTGCTGTAAAAGTAACGGCAAAATGAGTATCCATATGTATTTGTTACTTAGATGTTCGCTATTCGTTACTCGTTACTTTCGTTACTACTAATAGAATCGGTAATAGGGTGTTATATGTGCCCCATAACAACACATCCGGTACAGTGTTGTTATGGGTATATGCCGCCCACACATAAACCCATAACAAAACAAAACCAAAAAGAATTTTTTTTTAGCGGAGTTGTACAAAGTTGTATTTAGAGCTTATTTTCTCTGATTTACAGATTGTTTTTATACACATTTATGGTTTTATGAAATGCTAAATTATCCGAATTACTAAGAGTGCACATAGAAATCTTCCAAAGACATATGCCATTCTCTTTTTTTTCAACCCCCTTTTATTAATTCTGAACGCTGGTTTAATCTGTTCATTCTTATCATAAAAAGTGTAAAGGAAAGCTTGTGACTCGTGTTTTTTCTGAGAGCGGGTTCTCGAATACTGCGATCCAGGGATTGGGCCGCATATATAAAATTCACAGGGCAGGGGATCTCAATATGATATCAACTACTTTGCGTCTCTACAAGCATAATATCTTTATTATTTGTGAGTTCTTATTTCATATCAAAAACTTCTTTTGCTGGACAATTTTTCGAAGTAAATTAAAAATTACCATACTTTAAATTAAAATTGTTTAATTCAGTGAGAATTATCTATTTTTAAGATATTTCCAGTTCTATTTCTGCACTTTTGGGATGAAAGGGGTTAGCCCCTTCTGTGGGTGCATATATGAGAGCATTCTTTAAACAAAAATTATCACTCCTTTCATACAGAAAGAATGGTTTCACCGGACTATGCGTATTCCATGAGTTCATGGAATAAAATGTACCATAAAACAGGGCAGATGGCCCCTTAAACGCCGATATTTTAGAAACATACTGAACTTTATTGAATTATTTTAATACCAGTGGCTTACGCAAGAGTGGGCATAGAAATCCCGGGTCCCTCCCAATTTTATATATATATTTTAAACAATTACTTAAAAAATGTGTTTAGGTTTCCATGCTAAATATTTTTTTTAGTTCGAAATAATATTTTATATAATAAAAATGTGTGAATTCGTTTACTTTATAAAAATATATTTTTTTAAAAGGTGTTTTTAAATAATTTGTTATTTATTACTCATATTTCGATTCTAGCTTAAAAAAAAGAAAAAGTTGAGTTCGCAATCCTGCTTCGGAACCACCCTGAAAGAAAGAATTCTGATTGCACCACTATTTAGTACTAAAATGTTAGAAAGACCGAAATTAGCACCCCTTACTAACATGCTTCTATTATAGGTATTGCTCCTCTACAATTATAAGAACACCCCCTTCCCCCCCGCAAAAAAAAGTTCAACTGCGCATAAGAACATACTATACGCCGGATCCTATCCCCCCATTGTACGACCCATATCAATAGAGCAGCAGATACTATATCCATCTCCATAACTGTAACGAAACATACGGATTCTTCCAAACCTCACCAAAACGATACCATTCGGTGCGGCACAAACGAAATGCAACCCGAACATACTACTACTCGAATACCGAAACTTATTTTTCCCTTCAAACAGCGAGAATCTGTAAGTACTTCCGGTATCTAGTAACGGAACGGAACATACTATTACTCAAATACCGAAACTCATTTTCTCCCTCCGGCAGTCTTGTATTCGAAGTTCGAACCTGGTCGATCCGAAATGCACACTCGAAAGTCATTTCCCCCCTTGAAACCGCGATCCGATATCCAGTAACAAATAACAGAAGATAGTAGTACTCGATTCAGTAGCGGATTATTGGAAGTTTGTCGGGGGGGCGGTTAGCTTGTCGGTGGAACGGTTAGTTAGAAGATTGACATATACATCCATTTTATGGAAGTAAAATAGGATCTTTTACATTAATTTCTTTTTTCTCGGGGGGGGCGGTCGCCCCCTCCGCCCCCCCCTTTAATCCGCTCTTGACTCGATTACTGGAACCCGTTTCCCCCCTAGTTCGCCTCGCCTGGCAGTCTGTATTCAAAGTTGGAAGCTGCTCAATCCGAAACAGCTTCGGATCGAGTAACGATATCAACCGAAAAGTAGCAATTCGTTACTTCGAGTCTGAGTGATTATTCGCATCTCAGTACCGAATACATACGGTTTGCTTCAGCTCTAGTTGTTGTGCTGTGATTGTATTGTGTCGTGTTGTGTGTACTAACCCTTTGAGGCGCAGCCCTTTCCCAATGCTGAAAAAAGGGCAGCCGTTGCCATCGCTCGACTTAACTACCAGCAAGATGGCGGACGATCGAAACGTTCATCGCGTGCCACAGATCTAGAGACCCCCTCTAGATAACAGGTCTAGAGATCCTTTATTTGACGACAGCTGGCTGTGCGGCACAGCCGGCTGCGTCAAAAAAGGGTGTCTCTAGATCTGTGGCGCGCGATGAACGTTTCGATCGTCCGCCATCTTGCTGGTAGTTAAGTCCAGCGGTGGCAACGGCTGCCCTTTTTACTTCCTTGTACGTAGTATAAGGAAGTAATGTGATCCCGAAAAATTTTGGGGGCCAAATTTCGACTAAAAAACCGATTTTGACTACCTCTAAATTTAATTAAAAAATTTTTTTCGATGCATCTCATCGTAGGCTAGCATGCACGATCATATTAACGCGTCTGCAACTCATTTTGACCAGTGGCGAGTCTACTGTGGCCAGTTTTTCCATGCCGTCTGTACGTACGTACGTACGTACGTACATTGTATGTAACTCGCATATCTCAAAAACTATTGGTCGTAGAATGTTGAGATTTGATATTTACGATTGTTCTATGATCTAGTTGTGCACCTCCCCTTTTGGTGGCAATCGAATGGATAGTTTATGTACAGGACCGCCCAAAAGATTCGAAATACATTACGCTCTATGGGCCGAAATTCATTAAACTCGCCTAACTCAAAAGCTATTAGGCGTAGAATGTCGAAACTTCATATTTTGGATAGTTGTAACATCTAGTTGTGCACCTCCCCTTTTGGTGGCAATCGAATGGATAGTTTATGTACAGGACCGCCCAAAAGATTCGAAATACATTACGCTCTATGGGCCGAAATCCATTAAACTCGCCTAACTCAAAAGCTATTAGGCGTAGAATGTCGAAACTTCATATTTTGGATAGTTGTAACATCTAGTTGTGCACCTCCCCTTTTGGTGGCAATCGAATGGATAGTTTATGTACAGGACCGCCCAAAAGATTCGAAATACATTACGCTCTATGGGCCGAAATTCATTAAACTCGCCTAACTCAAAAGCTATTAGGCGTAGAATGTCGAAACTTCATATTTTGGATAGTTGTAACATCTAGTTGTGCACCTCCCCTTTTGGTTCCATTCGACTGGATAGTTTATCTACAGGACTGCCCAAAACATTCGAAATACATTACACTCAATGGGCCGAAATTCATTAAATTCGCAAATCTCAAAAACTGTTAGGCGTTGAATGTTGAAACTTTATATTTAGGATTGTTGTAACATCTAATTGTGCACCTCCCCTTTCGGTTCCATTCGACTGAATAGTTTATCTACAGGACCGCCCAAAAGATTCGAAATACATTACGCTCTATGGGCCGAAATTCATCAAAGCGTTTTTTAGAGGTATTGGGCTATTTCAAACGACTCAGAAGTGATATATGCTGTAAAGAGTTAGAAAATGAATTTCTCCATTAAAAAAAGTGTCTTTATCATTTATAGTTCTGCTACAGGAACACTCAAAAGATTTCCAATACATTACGGTCAATAGCAATTTTAGGGGCATTCATCCATTTCAAGCACAATACCGTCCTACCACATAAGTTAGGTAATGGTCCGACCACGGTCACGTGCCTCCCTCAAGAAATATGCCAAAAGTCGCCAAGCTTGGCGACTTTTGGTGTACGTGTGTGCATATTTAACTCTCAAATCTCAAAAACTATTATGAAATTTCATATATAAGAATGTTGTAACATCTAGTTGTGCATCTCGATTCTTGGTTCCAATCTACTGGAGAGTTTATTTACAGGACCACCAAAAAGAATTTCAGTACCTTAATGTCTATGGACATCTTTAATATAATACAACTGTAGACAGTCATTGTTTGGTACATGCCCAAAATCTCGCCGTCTGTCCTCGACCTTGGCGAGTTTTGGGGAAATGTCGCCAAATTTGGCGATAGTCAGTCATTTGGTCTATGCCCAAAGTATCGCCATTTGTCATCGTTCTTGGCGAGTTTTGGCGAAATATCGCCAAATTTGGCGATAATCTGTCATTGTTTGGTTCATGCTTAAAATCTCGCCAAATGTCGTTGACATTGACGAGTTTCGCCGAAATATCGCCAAATTTGGCGCCAAAAATTATTTCCTATTTTCTATAACTCTAAAACTTTAGCCCGTAGATTTTTTTAACTTTGTATTTAGAACTATTGTAATATCTAACTGTTTTCAATATCTTTTTTGACAGCAATCGACTGAAAATTTATTTACATGGTGAGCCAAATGACTTTGAATACATTGAGGTGTATAGATGCATTCAATTCATTGAAAGTCTGTGGTCAATGACTACTTTGGCTATCCCCAAAATCTCGCTGACTATCTCAAGTTTGTCGGCTTTTGGTGAAATATCGCCGAACAAAGTGTCCGAAGGAAATCTTTCAAATTGAACTCAGCTTGGCGATATCGAAATATTTCGCTAGAAATCGCTAAACCTTACTATTATTGATATTTTATCTCTTTCAAACAAATAAATTTAGAGGAAGTGCGTCGAAAATATTTTTGATCTAATGGACGTGCAAGGAAGTCATGTGTTGGACACATCAGATTTTTTTCAGCATTGGGAAAGGGTTGGGCCTCAAAGCGTTAATCATCCCATCTTGGAGGATTACGTAAACATGTTTACACAAGCATTTACCAAATTGCTCCTATCTCTTTTTAAGAAAAATTCCGCCCACAACTGTGCCTGCTGGTCTGTTTTTTCCATCGCACTTCATTTGCTAATCCCGGCTGCATGTGATGAATTCATGCAATTTTCAATATCTTTGTCCTCATTCATTCGTTATAACATATATGGATGTGTTCGGCACTATTCCCCCCAAACACATGTCACGCTATTCCTTCGCGCCGTTCTAACCAAAATGATTGCTAGTTACGGTGGGTATTGTTTCGTTTCCAGTGAAAGGGGAGGGAATGGCGAAAAAATTACCTGTTTGCGTTATTATACTAGATGTTTAACTGTCAGAATCAAAGGCCATGGCAGTAGAAATACACAACTTGATGGGGTTTTTTATAGGGGGGGGGTTGTTGAGGGCTTGTCTAATATATTGTCGATATCTGTTTTGTTGTCGATATCTGTGGCAGTATGTTTGTCGATATCTGTGGCAGTAAGAGTTATGGATGATTGTTTAAATACACTTCTTTTTATTATTAAATTACAGGAGCAATTTGGGTCCGTTAAGGGAAGCGTCACAAAAAATAATTTATCTTAAAAACAGACCCTTCACAATATTTTTCATTTTTAAAACGGACCCTTCGCAAAATTATTTCTATGAAAAGTACATATACACAAATCTGCTTATTTCGAAAATGGATATCTCGCACATCGATACACATGAAAAAACAGTATTCTCGATTTCTATTCGTATACTATTCGAGATTCCGAATGCTATGTGCTGAGCATTCGAATGGTCTTTTCAAAATGGATAAACTGGAATGAATTTAAACAATTCGAATGGTTTCATTTATCCATTTTTCCATGACTATTCGCGTCTCCCCTTGCAGCTTACCTCCTGCATGGGTCTTTGAATGTATCTTCGATTTCACTGGGGGTTGGGATATATGCCAGTGACACCCAGAAAATAATTGGTGGAACTAGAA
This sequence comes from Cheiracanthium punctorium, assembly GCA_038373885.1. Taxonomy (NCBI): domain Eukaryota; kingdom Metazoa; phylum Arthropoda; class Arachnida; order Araneae; family Cheiracanthiidae; genus Cheiracanthium; species Cheiracanthium punctorium. The sequence continues at coordinate 226,489 of JAWZYV010012270.1, forward strand.
TTTATGAGTCTATGTACTCCCTATAAATACTATAAATCATAGAACGAAACGCTTCTGAACAAACTTATCCAATTTTCAGATCTCTCCTCTATAAGCTGGTACTTGTGTCCAGATGAAAATATCTGTAAATCGTTGCTTATGCTAGCGGGTAGACTCACAATCAGTAATTCTAGTGCTCCATAAATCGAGCGATCATTTCTCGTTACACAAACTTGTCCTTATGCTATGATAAGCTAGAATACTACGGACTAAAAATACTTGACCATTTCGTCTACACCAGTTGTGTGTATCACCTAAACGCATCATTCTACGATCTGTTCATCTAGTTTTGGGACACAGAAAGCAACCATTTCATTTATTCGTTCTAGATGAGAGCGGTTTTTTTTTAATTCATTCGCTAACTTTAGCTAATTTTAGTTCATTTAGTTATTTAGCTTACTTCATGTTCCATTTTTAACATTGCTATAGTTTCCTTAGCAACAGAATCCATAGTTGCCACTTAAGTTGCTAAATTTAACAATTAAGTGAAACCAATCATTCCTACATCTCTTGAGACTCGAAAAAGTGAAAACGCATAAATTATGAAACAACAAGACATTTAACATGCTTGCGCTTTAAAAATAATCGAAGTTTTCATGCAGTTCTACATATGTCTCATTTTATTTCCTTCGCGTGTGGACGTCATTTTCACGTCATTGTTTGCTGTTTTGCTGGCAGATTATCCGGAGCAGCACATAAGCGTTAATGCATGTGCTGCTCCGGGCATAAGCAAGAGCGTATGTCCCGCGCGTACTTGTGTAACCCCACTGTGTTAATCCGAGTTTTCTGCTGTCAGATTTTTTAGACTATTTTTTTTTTTTAACCATGCAGATTCTCATCCTGAAGTAATGATCCATGAAAAAAATGATCAATCATACGCAAGCATAAGTTGTCATGCCATAGAAAACCGTCGTAGATGGCAAATACCAAAGTTCTTAAAATTTTTTTTTTATATAAAGCACTAGAGTTCTATGTTGTTCCCGCCCAGATTTTTGTCTACGCGATTTTGTCTACGTGTCGGCATCATACCGATCACTAGAAATAGAGGAATGATGCCATTAATCTTCTATGTTAGTTATTTAAGTTAGTTCTATTAGTTATCTCTAACAGATAGAATTGATACCACAACATTAGTTAATCATTGGACAACATGACTTAGGATGTTTCATAACGGCAGATAAAGATGGAGTATAAAAAACAGTACCAGCACTCTTTGTGTGTAAATAAAATCTGGAAGAAATTCAGATTTTTTTTTCTCGTGTTCGCTGTAGCCCAGTGTTGCATTGGCTCAGGTTTTGGTCAGTAAAAAGATTTCAAAAAAAAAAAACTTTGAGCAGAGTTGTAGCTACGGATAAAGAGACAAATTACGGAAATAGAACATGTCACAAAGACAAGAGCACGCACGAATAAAATGAAAATGTGGATGAATTCTAAGAGGCGGGGTTTTGATGAAATGCGATAGTTTCAATTTTTGGAAAATAAGGCAATATGCCAATTTTGCACTAAAACTTATCAAAGCTGAGAGATAAATCTTCGAAAAAGGCAACTTTTCGAATCCATTATTCAACACACATTTTTTAATTAAGCAAATGAATTCAATCACACGTCAATTTTTCCGGCTATATTCTTGATTCAACTGCACATTAATAAATATTTTTTTCCAACTAATTATTCTTTTTGTGCGCCATTTTTTCTCACCGATCTGCTTAAATCACCAACCACCGAACCTGCACGTTATATACCGACGATTTTGATCACGTGTCAAAATACACTCCTGAATATTTTATTTTGGGCAGAGAAACACGTATTGGAAGATGATCTATATATATATAATATACATCACACCTAATCCCTCCTTATCTTATTCCTCAATTAGTTAGGGTGTGGGTTTGAAAATTTTCCCGTGAACGGCATATTTAATTAGTCTCCTTAGAGCACATGATGGGGCAGGTATAAAACGCATATAGGTGGGTGGTTTAAGTAGGGGTCCGTCCGAACATGTGGGTTGCCTTAATTAACGAGCGCGTTAGCATGTGTGGATCGTTACCCTGGCCATCTTACATTAATGTGAGGGTATCGTAATCACGTAATCAGAGCTGGATAGGATGGGTGAACGAACTGTCCCGGGAGAGATAAACACAGGGATTGGGCAGGGATTGAAGCTCGACAGAGCACAGATATCGGCCCAAGCTGTGAGAACTTCACCTTTTCTGTTAATACTAGAGGACTTTGATCTTGGATGAAAATACGAGTATAGTTATCTTATTGTAAAAAATCGGATGTGGACATCACATGACTTCCTCTTACACCCAAGGCCGGTTTTAAGTAAAAATGTTAGTGGGGGGGGGGTTGTGTGCAAAGTCAAAATTTGCTGACAATACATACCAATATCCTTTAAAAAAATATATATATACAAATTGTCTGAGTTTTGAGCTGTTTTCTCCTGATGTAGCATGAATACGCGTTAGATCCCCTTAAAAAGTCCTTTGCCCGAGGGACCCCCACCCCTGACAGACCTTTCTAAGGGGTCCTAACCTGTATTTACGCAAAGTTTCGGAGCAAACCACGGAAAATTCCGAACCTTTAGGTCGGCGGATGCGACCTGGGTTTGAAACAGGCATCATCCGTCTCCCAGTTCTGAGTGCTATGCGCTGGACCACTTTTTTTTTTTGGAGGGAGGGAGCGCAGAACGCCCTTGAAGGAATGGAAGAAAATTATGTTTTGGAATTTTTTTCTGCCATATATAAATTTTCAAAGACTAAAATGTATTTAAGTTAAAATCTTCTGACAGTATTCTTTCTTTTAATGACATTATTCTTACAATCGAGAATGCATAGTCTAATATTGGTTAAAAGACTATCTTCTACTATATTATTCTAATAGATTTTCAGTGTACCAGACATTAATAATTAGTCAGCGTGATCCCAGATGATGGATTGTTGTTGTTGTTGTGATGTTGTGTATTAAGGCAGAGCTACTCCAGGGCTATCTGCCTAAGAAGAAGTGGCTTCGTCGGAGGAATCTCCAAGACGTATTTTTACGCTACATCTGAAGAAAAACAGTCGAAACTGCAGACTGCTAGATCCAATGGCGTGCGATGATTCCGGGCCTGGAACCTTCACACTTTAGCAGTCCTACTGTATAGTTACGCTGATCCGGGGCCTTCGCAATTAGTAGGGCCTGCTTATGAGTTGCCATCCCTAAAAATGAGTTTATCATTGAGGCCTGTTTTCCCCAGTCACAGTATTCTATTTTATTATTCTAAGTATTATAAATGTTATATTATTTTATTATTTTAAAACAATTTTTTTATACTTTTGTCGTACTAAAGAACTTTAGATGTAGGTAATCGTTTTGTGAATCTTGCGCCATTTTCTTTCATGAAAATTTATCCTAAAATTCGAACATTTTGCTCTGAATGTAAAGGTAAGTGAACGCTTATAATGTATTTAGAAATTCTGAAAATATGTATGTAAATCATGTTTAGTGAATAATTACTCATGTGTTATTTATAAATAAATTATTTTAATCAAAAATCGTATTACTTGAGTAGTTTTTATTCTTGTAAATAAGCATGACGTTGTGATACTATTTAGACAATTTCATTTTGCCAGTTGAAAATGTTATTTATCAGTTATATGTCTTGATTATGTGATTAAGACTTACATCTGGTACAGTGCAGAAATACAGTAAATTATAAATTATTGATTTTTGCCCGTTTATACAGAAACTTCAAATGTAGTTAATATTTTGTACAAGCGTTCATTATGCTTGCTCAATTCCTAAGTTCGATTGAGAAAGCGACAAAAGAATAATATATACTACATGAAATGTCTTTATTAAAGAATAATTAATTCAGGAATCACGCTATAGAGCGTATTTTATCAATTTTCTCCAATATACAGGATATCCCGAAAACACTGAAATGCGCTTTAATACATCATTTGTTAAAGATTAATGTTGAATTGTTTAAAATAACGTAGGAAATACGACTACGCTCATGAAATATTCATTATAAAAATGTCTTTCTCATTTGTGTATTTAGTTATTTTAAAGTATATTAAATATCCACTTGTGAAACTAAAATAAGCAATCGTGAATCATGAGAGTAAGCGCTACTTTGTTTTTGCTTCAAATTATATGCATCTATTTTCTTTATGTCAATATGTATCATAGCAAACAAATTAATCATGAGTTCGTACTTGAATTAGTAACACAATTACTACTTAAAACTACATTAAATAACGTTTGAAAGCACTGGTAAGCTTAAAAAATGCCTGATGTATACGTGAAGACTCGAGCATCCGTAGGCCTCTTTGGATGGCTCATCAAAATACACGTGCAGGCCCGTTACTAATTGCGAAGGCCCCGGCTGATCCCTGCCTCAATCCCCGGTTACTAATCGAAGATAAAACTTTTACCGCCATTACTGCAAGAAGATTGAGATGTTCAAAAAGATTAAAAAGCAGAAAAAGCGTATACACCGTTTGTACGATCCGCTTGAAATCTTTCATAATTATGTATAAAAGTATAGAAAACAATCTGCGCTACTTTAAAAATCTGAAAAATCCATTCGTTCCTTCATTTTTAATCGATTTTTTGCTCTTTTCAGCTCGACTTTATTTCCGAGAGTCAAAAAAGCGAATCATTTGCGTGACAAAATGAGCTGTTTCAAGTGAAAATGACGTCATCATAACGGTTTTCAAACCTAGAATGAAAAATTGCGCGATTCCAATTCATTTAAACGAGTTTTTCCAGATAATAGAGTTGAATTTTTTAAAAATTAAAATGATAGTCCGCCTGAAGCATTGATAGAAAAGGGCCTTTGTGTACACAAAGCGAATGCGAAAAGTTTCCGCGCGTTTCCAGAAGAGCATGAAATTCGATTTGGGTCTATAATAAAAATTGAATATGAAGTTATTTATTTTAGGTAGAGGAAGATTAAATATATTGAGTGTAGACATATTTTCGTTCGATGTTTTTTTTTTAGCACCCGTTGTGTAATTGCCTCCACAACGGGCTTTGACTTCTAGTCTACTATATTCAGCGTCTTTATCCCTTCGGCCATGGTTAGGTCCGCCCGGATAATGGAATATCCTTCTCATTGGAATAAACTTTCGTGGCAAATTGGCTATTCTATTAAGCTGGTCTGACTGCATTATTATTATTATTATTATTAAAACAACTTCACTGTCTTATGGTTCGCCCAAACCCTGTACTATGGGACCGGTATCCCCACCTGCCTCCTCAAACGGCGGCCCTGAATGCCGTAGAGGTACTTGTAAGAATCTAGACAACGTGTTTAGCTTCGCAGCATATATACTTATTTACTTAAAATGCTTCCGTTTCTTTTCGAAGCGCCAAAACGCGCTAAAAATGACAAGTCGACAGCACAAAAATGGCGACCCCATCCGTCGGCCTGCATTTTCTCGAAAGCGTCAGATGACGCCGACGTCGATTACATCACCGATCTGAACTATCCGTTCCCGAAAGTTTATCAAATCTTTCATCTCTGCAATATCGGATATCGCGACGTTTTTACCGCAGCTCTGATAATTTTCGAAGCTGAAAGGGGTAGGGAGACTTCTTTTACTTTTTAACTCCGCAACTCCAAAAAAAAAAAAAAAAAAAAAAAAATTATTTCTCTTTCAATCTTTGCTTTTTCAATCTGCTCTTTCAAAAAGACCTTTCTGTTTTACATATAAAGATGGCGGGTTTCGAACAATACGGCATTTGTTATATTTTGGTGGGAAATTTCGTTTTCCTTATACAGTTGGTCACCAGCTTCACAAAAACCACAGAGTTCTTTCTTCTGGAACGGAAAAGAACAAAACAAAACAGGAAGATAATTTAAACCAACCGAGCCAGTGGCGGCTGCTCCATTTGAGCATATGAGCACGTGAACACCCAAAGAAAGAAAAAGAAAAAAAAAATAAACTCATCAACAAATTAGATATTAAAAAAATATTAACTGCACTTCTAGGTTTTGTGACTTTAAAACTTGAGTGTTACTCTCCCCGCATCCACCACCATTATTAAATACGCTTATAGCTGACGCACTGTTTTACAGTTTACTACAGCACTGTATTTCCTCCGCTCGCACGTGCGAGCGGAAATAATTCCCTTCTGAACCGGTCTCTGAGAACAGAAGCCGAGAGTCTCGGAAGAAGTAAGGCGCTGCTGATATCATTCCGTTCGCACATTTTGAGCGTGCACACGGAGAATTTTTTTGTGGTGATCTCTTCCGGATTCTCCCTTGCTTTGTTATGTTCGGTGTTAGTTAAGCTTTTCTAGGTTCATTTTATCATTTTCCCCTACAATATTTCCTACAAACTATAGTGTAAATAATTAAGGTGGGAGTAAAATAAGTATTCCGAAGCTGAAACAATGGCATTTTTCAATAGTATCCTTTGAAAAATAATTGAAGTAAAATGAATCAAGATGACTCCTTTGATGAAACTTATCTTGGTGACGAAATGTAAGACCCAAGATGACTCGTGTTCTTTCAGTTGCGTGCATTGTTTTCCTTTGACTGCTGGAAACGCAAATATTGGGTTGGCAACTAAGTAATTGCGGATTTCACTCATAGATGGCTTCAGTTGAATTTTTAGGTTTGCAGACGATTTACAAATGTAAAACACATTTTGTTATTTGATAGTTGGCAATTCAGCTGTCAATCAGTAAAAAGAGTTCTTTGATCGGTTGCGTAGTTTTCGTTTTTCCTTCGTTGAAAAATGGAAAATCAAAAGGAAAATTTTCGTCATATTTTGCTTTTTTATTTCCGCAAAGGGAAAAACGCATCGCAAGCTCATAAAAAGTTATGTGCTGTTTATGGTGACGAAGCCTTAAAAGAACGGCAGTGTCAAAATTGGTTTGCCAAATTTCGTTCTGGTGATTTTTCTCTCAAAGATGAAAAACGCTCCGGTTGTCCAGTTGAAGTTGATGACGCCCTAATCAAAGCAATAATCGATTCAGATCGTCACAGTACAACACGTGAGATTGCAGAGAAGCTTCATGTATCCCATACATGCATTGAAAATCACTTAAAACAACTTGGCTATGTTCAAAAACTCGATACATGGGTTCCTCACGAACTGAAAGAAACGCATTTAACGCAACGCATTAACAGCTGCGATTTGCTAAAGAAACGTAATGGAAATGATCCATTTTTAAAACGATTGATAACTGGCGATGAAAAATGGGTTGTTTACAACAATATCAAGCGGAAAAGATCGTGAAGCAGGCCAGGTGAACCAACTCAAACAACATCAAAAACTGATATTCATCAAAAGAAGGTTCTGTTATCAGTTTGGTGGGATTACAAAGGAATTGCCTACTTTGAACTCTTACCACCCAACCGAACGATCAATTCTGATATCTACATTGAACAACTAACGAAATTAAACAATGCAGTTGAAGAAAAGCGGCCCGAATTGAAAAATCGAAAAGGTGTTGTATTCCATCATGACAATTCAAGGCCACACACATCTTTGGTCACTCGGCAAAAATTATTGGAGCTTGGTTGGGATGTTTTGCCACATCCACCATATAGTCCTGGCCTTGCACCATCTGATTACTTTTTGTTTCGATCTTTACAAAACTCCTTGAATGGTAAAAATTTCAATAATGATGATGATGTCAAATCGTACCTGATTCAGTTTTTTGCTAATAAAAACCAGAAGTTTTATGAACGTGGGATTATGATGCTGCCTGAAAGATGGCAAAAGGTCATTGATCAAAATGGGCAATACATTACAGAATAAAGTTATTTAGTTCCATGAAATAATTGTCTTTGATTTTCTAAAAAAAATCCGCAATTACTTAGTTGCCAACCCAATATATTAGGTTGGAACGAAAGTTTCCCGCCACCGCAAACATCGTCAGCACACAGTTCTCGTTGGCGTATTTGCTCATATTTTGTCAAACTTTTTTTGGCATTTGAAAGGAAGAGGCTTACTTTATAACACTGTGTTGTGAAATCTGTAAAAAATAGAGTTATCATTAAGTACAAGGTGTGTCAAATGGAACTATCACTCTAGAGGATTAGAACCATCATTTACTTCCAGTTGTGTTGCAAAAATTCAGCTACATAATATCAACGAATTATGAGTACAGCTTTAAGTACTATTGTTGTATCATGTGACACTGTGCCGGTTTGGTACCAAAAGTTCAAAAACAGTTATCTAAGGAGTTAGAAGTTAGTTTTTCAGGCAGATATGGCGGAAAACTTTCGTTAGAACCTGATATTTCAACGTGTAAGTTGCTTCGTATCTGCATACTTAACTTTCGAAATTTATTTTGTGAACCTCCATTTGAACAACCCACGAGCCGCCACTGTGATTGGAGCACAAATAAAATAACTTCATAAAGATACTTCTTTCAATGCATCGTATTCATATTCACCATAATAGACAAAAGGCGTAATCTATCATTACGTGTTTGTAGTATAGGTTCTGCTCACTTTAAGCTTTAATTTAGTGCATCGAGGTACTAAACCAGGAGTGGCCAACAACTCAATTTCAAAGCCAATTTTGGTCGAAATTTGGGAAAACACTCTAAACAAGTTCGAGCAATCACACACACCTTCATCAAACACCGATAAACTTAAAAAAAAAATAAAATACTCAAAATACTGGTGTTAAATGATAAAATAAATGAAAACTTTGTGAAAAACATTTTATAAGTAACTTTTTATGTGTGTTTTTTTTTTTTCACAAAGTTTTTATTTATTTTACCGATAAACTTTATTCTCCGTTTCAGCCGCACACTTTTATGTGCGTGGAAATTAAAAAAAAAAATCATGATATTCCAAAATTTTTCTTCTTGTTGACTATTCTAATGTGACGATTCTGATTCGTGCTAACAAAACTTTCACCGCCATTAAAAATAAATAAAATAAGATAAAAATAAAAAGTTATGCTCTAAAAACGTAATGAAATCCACACTGTTTCTGTGATCACTTTTCGCTTGAAAATTCTCATAATTATGTAAATATATATATATATATACTAGGGGCCAAGGCCCTCAGACTCGCTACGCTCGCTTTTCATATGAGGCATTCGGCCCCTAATCGGGCTTATTCGTAAAAAAGACATAATTTCAACAGAGAAAACCCGACGATTGGATCAGATAGAATGTTACTGAGCTAAGCTACCCATTGCTTAGTTCTTGCATCTTCATTGGTACATAAAAATTTAAACTTCACACTACAGTAGACCCCCTACCCCTCATAACACGGAAGATATTTTGTTATGGGAATCCGTGTTATACGGGTCCTGAGCTATACTCCACCTGGAGTGCGGACTCCGCTTATAAACGCTGGAAAAATTATTTGTACTCCTCAGAAACACAATGATATTTAATGTTGCCATTCAAAGGTTATACTATCAGGTTGTAACGAAAGTTTTCCGCCATATCTGCCTGAAATACTAACTTCTAACTCCTTAGATAACTGTTTTTGAACTTTCGGTACCAAACCTGCACAGTGTCACATGATACAACAATAGTACTTAAAGCTGTACTCCTAATTCGTTGATATTCTGTAGCTGACTTTTTGCAACACAACTGGAAGTAAATGATGGTTCTAATCCTCTAGAGTGATAGTTCTATTTGAGACACCTTATACTTAATGATAACTATATTTTTTACAGATTTCACAACACAGTGTTATAAAGTAAACCACTTTCTTTCAAATGCCAAAAATCGTTTGACAAAAATAGGAGCCAATACGCCAACAAGAACTGTGTGCTGACGAAGTTTGCGGTGGCGGGAAACTTTCGTTTCAACCTAATAATTAGGAGCTAAAGCGTAATCAAATAAGAACATATGTTTCAGCTGTATTTTTAATAATGTAAAACCTATTGGACACCTTGCGAATTTGCCACCCATGGCGACTTTTCATTATTTGGCGATTTACACATACTCACAACCTATATTTACTGTTCATTTAAGGTTACCGGAAAACCGTTATCCATACTTTCATTTACATAATCGTTTGCAGATTGGCGTACTTAACACCACGAATTATACCATCTCGTCGCGCTAGCCAATATCCGAAGTGTACTATAACTGCTATAATGGCATAGTTAACGCCGCCAAATATTTCTACTGGTAGCAAATAATCCAGCTGGACGAGAACCGGCTTTAAAATAATCTGCATTTTAATTATTTTTCATTTTCAAGATATTAGTTATTCTGTTTTGGAAAAACGAATAATCGCTCATTCTAAACTCCTGTTGTCTAAGCGAACTTACTATTTGAAAATTGTCAACTTTGTGTAACACATTTTGAGTTACTTATTTCATATAGTTTTTATTTTGGCGTAAAATGGGCGTAATTCTAACTCATGTTAGTAAATTTTACGCGATTCTAGATACTTGGAAACGCTTTGTTGCAAAGGAATGAATGATTTTATGCCAAATCTGACAACCATTCTGTTTATTTTTTCAGTTTTTTATTAATATCTTCTAAAATAATTCGATTTTCGAAATTTAGCTTAGCTCATCAGGTTCCTCGGAATTTTTCGAATCTGTGGGCACCTTAGCTGAAACTTAAATCCCCACGGTTTAGGAGGAAATAGGCCAACAAGCTTTGACAGCGCCAGCGGCCTTTACTTTTTTTTAGAATAGAGAGATACCCAAATTAAATTTCATGCTGTTCTGGAAACTCGCGGAATATTTTCGCAGTCGAAAGATTTCGTTTTGTGTACACAGCTATTCTCATGTCCATGCAAACGATTTATTTGTGAAAAAAAAAAAAAAATGATAATAAACTGTGTAATCTGGAAAATCTCTTTTAAACGAATTTGAATCCCAATTGTATGACGTCATATTCACTTGAAAAGGGTAATTTTGTCACGCAAAGGATTTACTTTTTTGACTCTCGGAAATAAAATGGTGCTGAAAATAGCGAAAAATCGCTTAAAAAGGTGGGAACGGTTAGATTTTCATATTTTTAAAGAAGCGCAGATTGTTTTCTATATTTTTATACATGATCAGGATAATTTTCAAGCGGATCGTGCAAACGGTGAAGAAGTTATTAGGCTTTTTGTGTTAACTTTGTAAATTTCACGCGATTCTAGATACTTGGAAACGCTTTGTTGCAAAGGAATGAATGATTTTATGCCAAATCTGGCAACCATTCGGTTTATTTTTTCAGTTTTTATTAGTATCTTCTAAAATAATTCGGTTTTCGAAATTTAAATCAGCTTAGCAGGTTCCTGGGAATTTTTCGAATGTGTGGGCGGGCACCTTAGTCGAAACTCAAATCCCTACGGTTTAGGAGGAGATAGGTCCAGAAGCTTTGACAGTACCAGCGGCGGCGAGAGCGGCCTTTACTTTTTTTTAGAATAGAGAGAGATATATAGAAAAAACAATTTTCTCTACTTTAAAAATCTGAAAATCTTTGCTGTTCTTGATTTTTAATTAATCTTTTGGCATTTTTAATTTCAGAAAATTACTCTATTGGGGAAGAAAAGTTGAAAGCTTTCGCAACACTATGTAATGCTTAAGACAAATTTCTAATTTTTGTGATTTATGAAAAAAATTTGATCGAAAAATGTGATAAAATTTACACTGCTTACCGATCTGCTTACAAATTTTCAGAAATACGTAGATGAAATGCCCTACTGTAAAAAATCTGAAAATTCTCCTTTTACCCGATTTTTAGCGATTTTTAACTTTAGAAAAAATTGGTCTAAGAGAGTAAAATAGTTCGTTTGAGAAAGCTACTAAAATTTATTCCGATTTTTGTTAGTCTTAAATTTAGAATTTATTTAAGAGCTTAAGTGGGAACAATGTCTCTTCGGTAACTACAATTACTAATAATAAAAAGTAGAATGTGAATTTATTTTAAGTAGACAAATATTAATTCTATTCAGTGTAGATATTTTTGTTCAAATGCTTCTTCTAGCACCCGTTGTAATTGCTTTCAGAACGGGCTTTACCTTCTGGTTTTTAATATTAAAATAACGAACCTTTTGTTAACAATTATTTAGAACAAAATCTCATTTGCCTGTTGTCAATATGTGTTTTCGAAATAAATAAATACATCCGAAAATCGCCTGCTTGATTTAATTTCTACTAACTGCAAATAAAAATCTAGTTTAAAAAACTAAAAAACCCGCTTTAGTGATAAATTGAACTAACTAAAAAGTGAAAAATAATTCATAATATAGAAATAAATTAATGAACGAAAAATAGTATTATTGTGAAAAAAGTGTTGGGCGCTTGTGCTATATCTTTGGTATCATTTTTGTACTAATCGTACCCATCGAATATTCTCAAGAACTGATATATGGAGCACCCCACTATTTTTTTCACAATAATACTATTTTTCGTTCATTAATTTATTTCTATATTGAGAATTATTTTTCACTTTTAAGTTAGTTCCTTTTATCATTAAAGCGTGTTTAGTTTTTTAAACTAGATTTTTATTTGTCCCTTTTTATTTCGATTTGCTATAAAAGCGTGGTTTTTAGTTTTTTTAAACTGTATTTATTTAAATTTATTTTTAATTTTCGATATCTCTCATAAGACACTAAGGAACACTAAGTTGGAAAGTACAAACTGTGAGATAATTTATTTTCCCTGTGCACCAGTGGCGTAGCCAGGATTTTATTTCGGGTTGGGCTGGGTATCAAATTTAAAGCTAAAGTTCAATTGTAAGCTAAATATCAAATTGTAAGCTAAGTAAAGTGTCCCATTTCGGGGGGTGGGGGAGGGGACAGCAGCCATCCCAGCCTCCCCTCTGGCTACGCTCCTGCTGTGCACCAAAGTATTAATTAACTAGCAGTTAAATGCTACCTTCCTCACTAAAAAGGAAATATAGGTTTCTAATCAACAAACAAGTTTCATAACGACTACAACAAATACAAACATAAATGTATCAATATTGAGGTAAAATTTTTAGATTTGTCATCTGGATTTCAAAAAAGTAACTACCCAAACATACCATTGAGTACAGTTACCAATAGCGAGAGAGGTTCTACATCATTGTACTGAGCCGAGTGCCGAAATGGTACGCATGCGTAGACCGCGAGCTTGCTCCATCTCTCTCCCTCTCGCGCAAAAAAAAATCTCTAAGAAAATGACTAATCATGACAATCCTAATCAGGATAATGGGATAAAATTATCTAATTATTGTATTGCCATCGGTCCTTGATAAGTCTACTTAAAGTTTAAATTAAATCTGACCGTTTAAAGTGGGTCAAAATCGAGTTCAAAGAGTCAGTTACAAACATACAAACATACATACAGGTGAAGCTAATAAAAGCGTATTAAAATCAGGATAACGGGGTAAACTTATCAAATTATTGTATTGCCATCGGTCCTTGATAAGTTTACAAAGTTTAAATTAAATCTGACCGTTTAAAGTGGGTCAAAATCGATTCGGTTACAAACACACAAGCATACATACAGGTGAAGCTAACAAAAGCGTCGTAAAAAAACGAACTAAATATGTAAGGTAACGTTACGCCTGTTTGTAAGCATAACAGCTGCTACGGAGATCTGACAAGTTACGTCTTTTGTTGACAAAGAAGAAGCAATAGAGCGGATCTCACTCAAAACTTGTAATCGAATTAAATCGAAGCTCTCAAAAATAGAACGAAGTGAATAAACACAAATTGTAAGTTTTTAAGCTTTTCTTTTCTTTTCTTTCTTTTTTTTTTATTTAGTTCTTTGTGTCGTTTCAAAAATGAAAAATAAAGTGGGTAGTTACAATTTCTACGAAAAATATTTAGAAACATGCTCCGGCTGTCACATATATGTATGTATTTATACATATTTAGAGTATGTAACTACGCAAATTTAAGCATCGATATATTACACTTTCCGTGACTCCAGTACCGGAAAAATCACGCAAGATAATCCATCCGCAATTTAGTGATCCACATAAGCATTTCCTGTCGGAATAGAAATCTGGTAAAATTTTTCGATAGAATTTTTATCAGAGTTTACCGTACAGCTGTTTCCATTGACAACCATTTCTCTTCAGGTGCTCGTCAGCTTTCTAGCCGCGTAGAAGTAATATTAAAAGCCTTTTAACAATAGGACACGAACGGTCTTGTTGGAGCACGAGTTGGGCTGAGGTGTATCGGCTGCATTGCCTTAGGTTTTAAGGAATATCAATTTCTGCAGGTGAGAGTCGTTACGTTTTAATTGTTTGTTGTGAAGTGTGTTGGATAAATTTATTTTCCGCTTGCATTACAGGTTGTTATTATTTATTATTATTATTATGAGCGTTATTATTATTATTATTATTTTTTTTTTTTGAGGATGTATATGAAATTACAGAGAATGTCCATCCCTGCATTGTATATATCAGAGATGAGTTTGCGCCCATTTTTAAGGCCCGAGCCAGGGCCTGATTATTATACTTTTGTGCCCAGGTCAATTTTCAAATTTTGTGAAAGTATATCCAGCGGGCTCAATTTTTGGGCCCCTACATGCAAAGGCGGTTTTAGAGTTGCTGTCTGGGAGGGCTAATGATATTTTATAATTGTCTCCAAAAATTTCTTCAATGAAATGAAATAGAATTTTTGAACCATCGATAATGGTAATGTAACAGAATTCTTACAAAGATCGATAAACGATGTTTTGTACAATAATTTACTCCAACCTTAAAAAAAAAGATAGAAGTACTAAATCCCCCCCCCCTTCCCATTTTCTATGCATGATAAAAATTTATCCTAAAAATATTGAAAACAAAATATTTTCACAAAACTTTGTATTTTCTCATTTTTTTATTATTGAAGTTTTAAGAATGTATTCATTTATTATGTTGATTGATGTTATATCTCAATATAAAATTTTAGGACGGATGCGCTGGCGGCGTATCCGGATACTTTCAATTATCCGGAATATTGTCCGGATAGGCCGGATGCAGTATGTTTACCGGATATCTCTATTGCATCCCTAATGTAATATATATATATAGTTATTTATATTATTCCGAAAAACGTTTTCAGCAGCTTTAACCTGTCATACGTATTTGAAAATTTGTTCCTCAAAAAACTTAAAATAATTATATCATTAAAATGACTTTTTTTTTAGAGCACGAGCATATTAATAGCATGAGCTAAATGGAAGTAATAGGTGAAGTTAAATATGTCTTCTTTTAACCCCTTAGCGGTAGTATCACATTCAAGAAAGCGGCCATAAAAGGGCCTATTTTTTTATTCCATAAACTATAGTATAAAAATAAATTCATGTACAACATAGGTATTCATTTTAAGGTTTTGGACATTTCTAGGACAAATAAATAAATAGATAAATTTCTAGAAAAAGCCAACATTCAGGATTATTGTGACAGAATCTAATGTGTATTGTAGTAAGCAGGTAATCCTTAAAAATATATGTTTTAAACACTAAAGAACTTTATTAAACTCACTTCATAAAATAAACAAATATTTGTGAAGTTTTCATTGAACATAAGTAAAAAAAAGTAAGCTAAGATTGCACAATGCATATCGCAAGTACGTGTATTTGAGTATTGCTCCACCATCTATTTAAAAGTAAACTATCTCTGAATTAAGTTAAAAATAGACTGGTATTTATCCTATGGAGATGTACGGTGGAAGGCGGTGATCGTAAGAAGACGATGAATTATTTTGTAAAAATTATAACTGGTACGACTTTGTAGTGAGAGCGACATAGTTTTAAGAACATGATCGGATAGTGGTTCACATTTTAAATTCACACTCGCAACGATGTCGAAAGGAGAATTATTCCCCTTAGGTAGGACGTACTCTCTTTCACCCGGAACACGATGGCATACACAACGTCGTAGGGGTGAACATGCTTTTCTTCCCCACTGAACGAAATCACTTATGCACTAGAAATCCCTCATCAGAGCGACGAGGAAGGACAAATTCCAAAATCAAGAATGAAATTCGCTTTTGATGGCGCATGTCGTTTTACTTCCTCTGAAACGTGATCACACAAACACTTTGAACACTTCATTGGGCTAACACATTTTACTTCCGGAGAAAAACACATTTTGAAGACCACATTCCCTTTAAATAAGGAGTCTCACTCAACACTTTTAAACTTGAAACATATTATTTTATTTTCTCACTGGAACAGTCACCAATTTTCAAAATGCAGGATTATATATTTAAAACTCTACGATACATGCACTCAAAATAAACTTGGGGAAGCGTGTTGACAAAAACATCACGGAGTTCATATTAAAGCGGCCTGGTACCTCGGTGGGTGAACGCCTCCGTCACCATGAAGTGATCGGCATAGATGCTAATCCGTGCAACGCGTCGTGGTGGGCAAAGCCTCCTCACGTGAAGTGAGTGGCTTGCCCCACCAAAAATTACTCTCCAACCGCTAAAGAAAAAAAAAAAACCGTTAAAACATGTGTCTATAGAAAGAGCCCGAACTTTCTGGAACAATTTTAGCAGGTGTTTTTCAGCAATATGCTTCTTGCACAGCAGAGGAAAACCGCAAACACATCTGTTTCAGCGGAGCAGAGAAAACATATGCGAGCGAAGGGATGTTATGATTATTCTTTTAGCCGGCGTCAACTGTTATTTTATTTCAAAGCAGCTGATAAGAGGGAAATGCTTTAGAAGTACGTTAATGTGCTGTAATTGAGAAGGCCAAGAGGAAAATTGAAAGCTTTAAAATTATTAAAAATTATTAAAATTATTAAAAACTTTTAAATTAAATTTAGAATAGATTATTAGTTTAAATTTAGACAATATTAATTAGGTTTTGCATTAATAATTTTTCATTAAAGAATATGCACGTTGTATCAACGTGACAGTGTTGTCAACTGTTGAGTAAAATAAGATATAAAAAAATCCTTGCATATAAAATTGAAAATACCCTCATCTCTTTCTGGCGCGTAATGTATCAACAGTATTGCCCGGAAACATGACGAGCACGGGAAAACTGAGGGAGAAACTTTAGCCACGTGACTTTGACGAGAGCGAGGCTTAAGAAGTTAAAGAGATTTTTGCTGCAAAGTTCATGAATTTTCGGTACGATTTGGTTATCAAAGTTTGATTGAGATGCGATGTAAACAGCAGAATATTCATTGAGCAATAAAGAAATAAGGATTTATGTTTTTAGTTACTCTTGACTTTTTCTTTCTTAAAAAAAAAAAAAAAATCTTTAAACAGAATAGTTATCCACTGAGATTGCACCTTACGAAAGATATTTTCTTTACTTTATTTTTAGTTACTCTTGGCTTCTTTTCTTTCTTTTTTTTAATAAAATCTTTACAGAATAGTTTACCTTTTTCACAATGGCTATCCCAAATACACGTATTTGAGTACTGCTACTATCTATTTAAAAGTAAACTATCTCGGAATTACGTTGAAAATAGTCTTGCATTGTCAACTGTTGTGTAAAATAAGATATAAAAAAATCCTCGCATAAGAATTGAAATACCCGTTCAAGTAAGATTTGATAATCAAAAATTATGCCTGAAATAACCATTTAGTTTTTTTATTTAAAAAATCTGATGTGTCCAACACATGACTTCCTTGCACGTCCATTAAATCAAAAATATTTTCGACGCACTTCCTCTAAACTTATTTGTTTGAAAGAGATAAAATATCAATAATAGTGAGGTTTAGCGATTTCTAGACAAATATTTCGATATCGCCAAGCTGAGTTCAATTTGAAATATTTCCTTCTGACACTTTATTTGGCGATATTTCACCAAAAGCCGACAAACTTGAGATAGTCTGCGAGATTTTGGGGATAGCCAAAGTAGTCATTGACCACAGACTTTCAATGAATTGAATGCATCCATACACTTCAATATATTTATAAAGTCATTTGGCTCACCCTGTAAATAAATTCTCAGTCGATTGCTGTCAAAAAAGATATGGAAAACAGTTAGGTATTACAATAGTTCTAAATACAAAAGTTCAAAAATCTACGGGTTAAAGTTTTAGTGTTATACAAAATACGAAATTGGCGCCAAATTTGGCGATATTTCGGCGAAACTCGTCAATGTCGACGAAATTTGTCGAGATTTTAAGCATGAACCAAACAATGACAGATTATCGCCAAATTTGGCGATATTTCGCCAAAACTCGCCAAGAACGATGACAAATGGCGATACTTTGGGCATGGACCAAATGACTGACTATCGCCAAATTTGGCGATATTTCGCCAAAACTCGCCAAGGTCGAGGACAGGCGGCGAGTTTTTGGGCATGTACCAAACAATGACTGTCTACAGTTGTATTATATTGAAGATGTCCACAGACATTAAAGTACTAAAATTCTTTTCGGTGGTCCTGTAAATAAACTCTCCAGTAGATTGGAACCAAAAATCGAGATACACAACTAGATGTTACAACATTCTTATATATGAAATTTCATAATAGTTTTTGAGATTTGAGAGTTAAATATGCACACACGTACACCAAAAGTCGCCAAGCTTGGCGACTTTTGGCATAGTTCTTGAGGGAGGCACGTGACCGTGGTCGGACCATTACCTAACTTATGTGGTAGGACTGTATTGTGCTTGAAATGGATGAATACCCCTAAAATTGCCATTGACCGTAATGTATTGGAAATCTTTTGAGTGTTCCTGTAGCAGAACTACAAATGATAAAGACACTTTTTTTAATGGAGAAATTCATTTTCTAACTCTTTACAGCATACATCACTTCTGAGTCGTTTGAAATAGCCCAATACCTCTAAAAAACGCTTTGATGAATTTCGGCCCATAGAGCGTAATGTATTTCGAATCTTTTGGGCGGTTCTGTAGATAAACTATCCAGTCGAATGGAATCGAAAGGGGAGGTGCACAACTAGATGTTACAGCAATCCTAACTATAAAGTTTCAACATTCTACGCCTAATAGTTTTTGAGATATGCGAGTTTAATGAGTTTCGCCCCATTGAGCGTAATGTATTTCGAATGTTTTGGGCAGTCCTGTAGATAAACTATCCAGTCGAATGGAACCAAAAGGAGAGGTGCACAACTAGATGTTACAACTATCCAAAATATGAAGTTTCGACATTCTACGCCTAATAGCTTTTGAGTTAGGCGAGTTTAATGAATTTCGGCCCATAGAGCGTAATGTATTTCGAATCTTTTGGGCGGTCCTGTACATAAACTATCCATTCGATTGCCACCAAAAGGGGAGGTGCACAACTAGATCATAGAACAATCCTAAATATCAAATCTCAACATTCTACGACCAATAGTTTTTGAGATATGCGAGTTACATACATACGTACGTACGTACAGACGGCATGGAAAAACTGGCCACAGCAGACTCGCCGCTGGTCAAAATGAGTTGCCAGACGCGTTAATATGATCGTGCATGCTAGCCTACGATAGGATGCATCGAAAAAAATTTTAAAACTTAAATTTAGAGGTAGTCAAAATCTGTTTTTTTTGTCGAAATTTGGCCCCCAAATTTTTTCGGGATCACATTACTTCCTTATACTACGTACAAGGAAGTAAAAATAACTATTTAATTTTTTATTTAAAAATAAACTTGTTTCTTTTTATAATTCTTGCATATTGTTAATTAATTAAAATTATATTAATGATATGGCTATCAAGTAATCCCACTAGACAATAATTTTGTCGTATTAAGTCTGTTTGTCTTTTCGTCTAGACAATAATTTTGTCAATAATATCTGTACCAAGAAGTTCTGAGGTTAAACAATACGTGATAGTGATCTATGATAACAACATAAATAATACAAGTGCTGCCGGATTCGCCACACTAGAATTTTAAAAATCAAATTGATTATCCTATTCAGCTGTAACTTTACTCGCACGAGGAGTATAGCGGTATAGCACGCTTAACTTTCGGAAATAAAATGGAACTGAAAATAAGGAAAAATCGCTTAAAATTTTGAGAGCGGGTAGATTTCCAGATTTTTTAAAGTAGCGCAGATTGTTTTCTATAAGCTTATACATAAATATGAAAATTTTCAAGCAGATCGTACAAACAATGTAAATGTTATTGCGTTTTTATGCTTAACTTTTTTACCCTCCGCTAAAGAGGGTAATAGTTTTGGGCAGACAAAAAAAGTCGTGGATGATAATTGATAGTAAATAAAATCTTACAGATCTCACGGAAATTTGAAACACACCAAGATCCGACACATGATTGGAATAATGGATACTTGAAAAATTTCAAAGTAACGTCAGATGAAACAAAAGGGGAAACTGTAAGATTTTGTCAGAGCGTCTGCGACTGGCTGTCAAGCTCCCGAGGTTCCGATTTCATTTTTCAGAACTTGGATTTGTTTCCAGAGTCGCGTTCAAACTTTTGTCCCTCCTCGGAGCAAGTGGTGGTGTTCTGTCGTGGCATTTCTAAAATTTTCATTTTTGCGGGATCAGTGTGAAATAGCTCGTAGGCTTGGTATTTCACGCTCTACTGTTCAGTATTACATCGTTAAATATCAGAAGAATATACCCGGGACTGTTGTTCAAGGCCGCGCTGGCCGTCCTCGCCAGTTGTCTGATCCGGAAGAAAGTCATCGTGAAACTAACCGTCTATTTATGCAAAGAAAAAGGGAAGATCCAGATTTTCGTGCTCAAGAAGCGGAATCCAAATCCAGAAGACAAGACAGAAAACGTTTACGACTCTGTCTAGATATACCATCGAAAAGACCAAGAACAGATACTGATCTAAATGTAAGGTGTGAAGAACTAGAATTTCGTAAATTAGCTGAGAAATTTTTCGAAGCTGTTGCTGATGGTCCAATCCACCAATGCTATTGTTGTGATCGACTGTGGTTCAAAAAGTCAATAAGAACCCATTCCAAAACAACTTTACTGTCCAAAGGAGCGACAACGGACTTTATAAAACTAGTCTTTTACAAAGATATCGATGATATTGGCAAATTTTGCAAAACATGTTACGATTGTTTGATTAAATTGACAATACCAGAATTAGCTATAAGCAATGGCTTCGAATTCCCCGAAATACCGGATTGTTTAAAATACTTGACACCACTGGAAGAACGGTTGGTTTCTCCCCGTTTGATTTACATGCAAATACATCCTGTACATGGCTGCCAATACAAATTAAAAGGTTCTGTCAAAAAACCTCTTTAGCGGAGGGGAAACTAATTTCAGCTGAAGGCTGAATATTTTTTTTAGTTATTATTATTATTTACGGTGGTACTGGGTTCCCTGGTGCTTGAAACAGATAGAAATTGAAAAAATTTTGAATTCCAAGTAATGTACAGACAAAAGTCTAATTTTATTTACATAGATACCGCCTGTGATGAAAACGTTCTAGCTAGCTGCTATGCTTAGGTTTGCCAGGTCACCAAACCAAATAACCGGACAGACCAGCTAGTAATCTTTTTGGAGTAATGGTCGTAAAAGTTGTATCTTGGAGTGGTCCCCCCAGAATTGTTAGAGAATCAGTGAGTCAGGGATCAGCGTAACTATAAAGCAAAATTACACGAAATGCGTTTCACCTGTATGGCGCCAAAGCAGGATTGTCAGATTGGCATTTTTAAGACCAAATTTGATTGATTTGGCCTTAAAAAAGCCAGTCTGGCCACACTGGTCTGATGTATTGCAAAGAATTTGAACCATTTTAAAAATCTCCGAGAACGTCTATGCTTATTAGGGCTGAACAATCTCGTTCCTGGATTTCGAATTTCTAAAACAAATAACGCGGATTATACTAGCTAAAAAGTAAAGGATTCTCGTGGAGCTATGAGACCCGCAACTATTTTTATAGAAATCCAATCTATTCTTCGTGACTGGCAACAGTCAAAACGTCAGAGTTTGGTGTTCCCAGAGCGGGAACACTACGCGTTATAGGGCTAAACGAAACCATAAACATTTTACAACCTTGTTGGAAAGTATTAAAAAAAAAGAAGAAAAAGAAAAGAAAAGAACAACAAGAAAAAGGCTGCCAAGCAAACATTGTACGGAAAGTGATAAAAATCGGAATTATATTTATTCTTGGAGGAAAGAAGTAAAAAAAAAAAAAATCCTCCATCAATACTTTCCCTCCTTCCTTCATTATTCTCTAGGCGTGTCCTTTCGTTCAAAATAAAACGAAAAAGAAGAGACTCTCTCTCTCTCTCTCGTTCTAAAGCCGTCACCACCCCAAAAGCCGGGGCTAATGGCTTTCCCTGCTCGGCCTGTGACAGTCTTTCTTTCTCGGGAGAAACAGGCGCGCGCGTTCCCGAAAAGAAGAGAGGGGGAGGGATGGAGCGAAAGAATTAAAAAGAGCGAGCAGACGATAAGAGCGAAAAGCGTCCCGTGGGGGGCCATTCGGATGTGGAACGAAAAGGGATGTGGTCAGGTCAGTCGTCCCCACCTAGCGTTCTTCTCCAGGGTGGAGAAGAGATTTACCCTAAGTGGGACAAATTGAATGATATTTTTAATGGCGGAATAGCATTGTGGGGTGCGGGGGGTGGGAAAGGCGCACACCACAGTCCCCAAGTCAGTCATCACTTAGCAACGGACTGGGAGCTTTATTTTATACAGGATGTTTCAAAATTAGAGGAAACATGCTTCTAGGAGGGGTAGGTTGCACCAAAACTGTTCACGTAGAATCACGTAGCAATGTGGGGCCGGCAAACGTCGTCTTTATGTACCTGTTAATCCTTTATAAGGCAGTGGTAAGAATACTTACCACCTACGTTCTATTAAATACAGGATGTTTCAAAATTAGAGGAAACATGCTTCTAGGAGGGGTAGGTTGCACCAAGACTGTTCAGAATCACGTAGCAATGTGGGGCCGGCAAACGTCGTCTTTATGTACCTGTTAATCCTTTATAAGGCGGTGGTAAGAATACTTACCACCTACGTTCTATTAAATACAGGATGTTTCAAAATTAGAGGAAACATGCTTCTAGGAGGGGTAGGTTGCACCAAGACTGTTCAGAATCACGTAGCAATGTGGGGCCGGCAAACGTCGTCTTTATGTACCTGTTAATCCTTTATAAGGCAGTGGTAAGAATACTTACCACCTACGGTCTATTAAATACAGAAATCAATTATCATTAGTGGATTTTCTGATTTTTGTTCAGTTACATTGGATGTACACTACTGGCCAAAAGTATTCCCAGCAAACACACACTGGTTCTCTGAACATCTATTAACGTTCAGAAGACGTTTTTCTGAACGTTAATAGACGTTCAGAGAACCCGTGTGTGTTTGCTGGGTTGCAAGTTTGAGAAATCTAACCATCGTTTCAAGAATAAGGCCAGAAATAATGGAGAGGAAATTTGCCAGATTCAAATATTTTTTGAGAATTTTGTGTAGTATAATTGGAAAGAAAACATCTGAAAATCACCAAAAAACAGAATGAGATCTTCAGGAACCAATAATTTAAGCTGGCACCATGAAACACCGAAGGAAGTGTTTTAAAACATTGTGGATTCCATATCTAAAAGACTGGCTGTTGTGATCAAAGTCAAGGCTGCTCAGCAACATAATAAACGACCTTTAGTTCAATTGCATTTATTTATTATCCTTTTTTTTTGCAGAATAACTTGAAATGAATTCTTTATTTAATTTTATTCCGGCGAGCCAAAATGGATTATTATTTCTGTAATCATCTATATATTTTTTATGCTATTTTTTTCATTAAATTAAATAATTATTTTTGTTCTTCAACTTAATGCTATCTTGTCTTTGAAATAATTAATTTAACATGCTGACATTAAAAAACATCAATTATATTAATTTTTAATTTTGACGGGGAAAGGGGGGTTTAATCTTGAAAAGACTTGCAATACTTTTGGCCATTAGTGTATATTTTTTCCATACATCTAGATTCTAAATTATATTTGGCTTATGAACTTTTCTTTCATTCGTAATTTTGAAGAAAGCTCGAATAATTACTGGAAAATTTAGCATAAGAATCATCGCTTTTAATTATATATTTTTACGTTCAAATATATAATTAAAAGCGATGATTCTTATGCTCCATTTTCGAGTCATTATTCGACTTTCTTTAAAATTACGAATGAAAGGAAAGTTCATAAGCCAAATATAATTTAGAATCTAGATGTGGGGAAAATATACATCCAATATAACTGAACAAAAATCAGAAAATTCACTAATGATAATTGATTTCTGTGTTTAATAGACCGTAGGTGGTAAGTATTCTCACCACTGACTAATAAAGGGTTAACAGGTACGTGAAGACGACGTTTCCGACTCCCCATCGCTATGTGATTCTGAGCTGTCTTGGTGTGACATACCCCTCCTAGAAATTTGTTCCTCTATTTTTCAAACAAACACCCTGTACAGTAAAACCTCTGTTTACACCGGTCATAATATCGTGGAATTTAACGGCCTTATTCACAAAACACTTGACACTGGGATTGACCCAAACACGCATGCTAAAGCCACCGGTAAGATATCTTGCACAAGACTTCAACACGAATGTTCGGATTACTTCGCGTGTCAAGTATTTTGGTGAATAAGGCAGCAAAAGTCAAATTCGTAATTCTGAAAAAAAAAAAAAAAATGTTATGCTGAAATTTTGTTACGTCTGATTTTGATACTACATGGTTTAAAATATGTATATACAGGGTGATCGATTTAAAAGAGTACCCGTTGGTTTTCTTGTCACTCTTAGGGGTTAATTTTCAAGTCGGATAATGAAGAAAAATATATGAATTAATCCTAAAAAGTGGGCCAGAAAATTCCCATATGCTTTCGACTTTCTGCACATGAACTCGCCCATGGACGGGGTAAGCTGCTGGGTAGCCTGGGATGTGCTTCTTTGTCGAATGCCCCTTTACCGACGGGAGGCGATACGAAATCAGGTTTTTATATTAGAGGAATGCATACCCTACTAGCAATTTTGCTCGGGCAACCACCGGCCACGTAGCCAGCCGATGATGGCCCGAGCAAAATTGCTAGTAGGGTAGAGATATGAATACAAGGAGACGGCATTGGCTATCTGAAGCCGAAACTGTAACCGATTCGCCCTGTTGCCTAGACCACATTGCAATAGGACTGTGTTATTCTTATAATGACAGTTCCAGTTTTGAAGAAGTAATGTCGCCAAAGCTGGCGCCAAGAATAATTACGTATTTGACATAGCTGTAAAACTTTTAACTGCAGAATGCTGAGATTTTGTACAGGGGTGGCCATGATTAAACTGCAAGTGTTCAAGGGGTGCTGGAGAGAAAGCTACCGGGAATATTCCGGTGAAATTTGGTATCTATACGTTTCAGAACATGCGATATTTAAATATCTTGAATTAGGCATGCGTTTTATCCGAAAAATATTCATAAACACCAAGAAAATTTTTGGGGGGAGAAAAAGTGTCTGATTTGGCTGCTTATACCCTTGTACACTCTCCAAAAAAAGTATTCGAGCAAGAGAGAAATTTCCTAAGTTGGTTTCGTATATTAAAAATTATTTATCAAAGAATATGAATTAGGCTATGTATAAATATGACTTTCTATATTTCTATCAAGTTGTGCGTTTTTCAAAAACTCAGTTATTATTCGCAAATCTAAAATAGGAAATTTCTCTCTTGCTCGAATACTTTTTTTGGAGGGTGTACTACATTTTATGATGGAAATATCAAACGCCCCCTGTTTTCCCTTGTGATCATTCTACAATTTTGATTACTTTTAAATTACCATTGGAATAATAATTGAGATCTGACATTACATAGGAAATGAACGAAATCCCAATAAGTTTGATGCAGTAGTGAATTAATAATTGATAACTGCGTATGTATTTATTATTTATGATTCCTAATTTGGAACCATGAATTTTGCATTACGCATTATTCTTTATCCATTTTTTACAATGTCAGAAACAGCCGAACAGTATTATATAGATCCGGAAAACATACACAAACACATAATAGAACGCTGCTTTTAATGAGGCAGTCGCCAATCTTCCTCACGCTATAAAGTGAGAAAACTACACTGCCATTGGAAACGTTTGTGAAATTCGACGAAATCCATCCCTACTGTCCACTCATCACGTGACAGGTACGAATCACACGACAGCTGTACATGCTTAACTTAAGGTTTGCTTTTGATACCTCCATTTACTTCTTCTCTGTGATTGATGTAATCACAAAACCTCAGATTGGGGAGATCAATGTTGTTTGCCCTCTTTCAGTTTACCTGTAAAACTGGTTTCTCCTTCTTAGCAGCAGAGATGCGGAGAAACGCGGCTGATTTTTCTCTCATTCGAGTATTCCTCTCTCATAAAAATACAGGTTGCATAGGAAAAAAAAAAATGTGTACACTCTCTGAACTGTCACAGAAAAAATATTTTCCATCCTGCATGGTTGAATTTCTTGGGATATAGTCTTACTGAAAAAATAGGCGAATTGCAAATTTCTAAAAGGGCGCGCTCAAGTCTGAAAATTAGAATTTTACGGGAGACAAAAAAATTATTTTCTGCTGAACCATTCGACTGATTGAAGCAGTTTTTTTTTTTAACATTATCAAAAACTACGCACGTTATAACGAGGAAAATAACATCCCTGAAAGATAATTTGGGGCGAGAAAATTATCGTTACGATTTTAAGAAGAGCAAAAATTGCCCTGAGATTATACCGTTTATTTATTAAAGGGTTTATATATAGTGATATCGCTATGAAATAACATGAGCAACTATGAACTGTGAATAACAATTACTATTGCTGTTATTTTAGGCAAAATTATCAGGTTGTAACGAAAGTTTTCCGCCATATCTGCCTGAAATACTAACTTCTAACTCCTTAGATAACTGTTTTTGAACTTTCGGTACCAAACCTGCACAGTGTCACATGATACAACAATAGTAATTAAAGCTGTACTCCTAATTCGTTGATATTCTGTAGCTGACTTTTTGCAACACAACTGGAAGTAAATGATGGTTCTAATCCTCTAGAGTGATAGTTCCATTTGAGACACCTTATACTTGATATGATAAATGATAACTATATTTTTTACAGATTTCACAACACAGTGTTATAAAGTAAGCCTCTTCCTTTCAAATGCCAAAAATTGTTTGACAAATATGAGCCAATACGCCAACGAGAACTGTGTGCTGACGAAGTTTGCGGTAGCGGGAAACTTTCGTTACAACCTAATAGTTTCTTAGTTAGAACTAGGGTGCCATTTTACTCAGTACGAGAATTTTGACAAAGCGATCTTGTCGACAAGTTTTGGAATATGAACTGCCATGGTGAAGATATTTTCAAATGTGTTTGCCGGGTAACGTAGAGAGGGAGGGGGGAGGCGTTAATAAAATGTTGAAAGTAGCACAAAGTTTGCAATTTTTGATAATGGATCGCTAAATTGGGTGCCAAAACGCGACAATTTATTATAAATATATTTAGAGTATAATTAGAAAACGCTTGGCGAATATTGTAAAATAGTTTTAGTAGGCGATTTTAATATATATTTTAATCCCGAAGAAGTGTTTTATGGAACAGAGAAGACAAATACGGTACACTCATAGATTATGATACACTTTCCAAATAGTATTTATAAAGGTGAAGTATTAGTTTGACTATACCTGGTGAAAACTATTAAACAGTTTTGGTATGTGATTTTAATATAGATTTCTATTCCGAAGAAGTATTTTATGGAACAAGGAAGGAAAACACGGTACACTCATGGATAATGATGCCCATTCTAAACAGCATTTTAAATGCCTATGCGATATAGTTGGAATATGCCTATAGTTCGAATATGTCTGGCGAAGACTGCAAAATAGTTTCAGTAGGCGATTTTAAGACAGATTTCGAGTCCAAAGATGTGTTTTATGGTCCAAGAAAGGGTTGATTCCTATTTTAACAACCCCACTCTCGCCAACCTAAAAAATCCCCCGCACTTTGTCGACCTTTGCAGTCATGGGTCTCCAGGAGTTATGCACAAGTTTCAACGCTCCCAAAAGAACTAGATGAAAACTAAAGTGAACAAATGAGCTATAAACGCACCAGTTAAGGAATTTGAAGACACTTAATTATTAAAACTACATTAATTGGCAACCCGAAATAAATAAAAATGTAACGGAATGCTGTACTTACAGGTTGTTCCAAAATCGCCATTTTAATTCTAAATTATGATTGCCACATAAATACAAAAAATTATCACGATAAATGCATAAGCTTAACTACCACCACCTCGGCGAGAATTGGGGCGTTAAAGTTGGAAACACAAACGACAAATGACAAGAAAAACAAACACGGCACACTGATGGATTATGGTGTATATTAGAAACAATACTTAAAACGGTGAAGTGTAGTTGTAGTATACTTGGCGAAGATTGCAAAATAGTTTTAGTACGCGATTTTAAGATAGATTTCGATTCCGAAGATGGGCTTTATGAAAAAAGGAAGAAAAATACGGCACACTCATGAATAATGATACACTTTCCAACTTAAGGGAATAAGGAAGAAAAATAGAGACGACTCATAAATTATGATACGCTTTTAATATATAGCAATTCAGTGTGTATTTAAAATCTGAAAGTGTTTCAGATTTTCTTCCTTTTTTTTTCTTATTTTAAATGAAAATCAAAATTTTAAAAACTATAACTTAAAGAATGGTTTCTGGGATCCCTATTTGGTTGGAAACCGGGTACTTGCCCCGCTTACACGCTTAAATCTATTGATTAAAACTAACACTACTTTATTGATTAAATTTCTTATCGGCTGATTTAAATCCTTTTACGCTAAAAATTTCCGAAAAATACTCTTTAAAGATAATAATTTGTAAACTCCTCAATTCGCCTCAACGCTCCCAATTCGCTAGATTCAATTTAGCTCTATTTTCACTTAAATCTTGCCTATTTGAGAATTCCCACTTTCCTCCCCCACGAAAAGAGACCACATCGTATTGCTATCACGTGACCAACGCTCTTCAACGATGCCAAAGGATGCCCCACACCATAGTCACCTCGCGGGCATCGAAGGACAAGCGTGCCGTTATCAAATTATGAATTAAAAGAATTTCTGAAGAGGATACTCGATGCACTTTACTTAATGCAAAGTCCTTTTGCTGTGGGTGCTTACTTCTATTATTATAAATCTAATATATTAATCTATCTAATATATTAATCAAAAAAGGACTGATTTTGTAAAAACGCTCATTCTATAGCTTAAATAATAATCATAATTGAGTACAGTTACATTAATCAAAATCGGACAGACAATCCTCTTTTTTTATGATTATTTAGGCTAAATGGAGCTGTTGTATAATGCTCAAAAATTGAGAATTTTTCGCTTGATTTTTGTCGATTAATGGAGCAAATTTTACTCAATCGGGAGAATGGCTGTTTGAAGTCAAAAATTGAGTAAAAATATACTCCGTTTGATTATTATTTTACTCAGTAGATTTAAGCGTGTACTAACGACGTTTGACTGTAATAATAAGTGATGGCACCAAACTTTCCCCGACGGGAGGGCCATCTTCCCCGACAGGGGGGCCAAACGATAACCCCCCCAAATTTTACGTTTCAGTACTTGCACAGCCTTTCAAAATAGTATTCGAGTAAGTGATAAATTTCCTACTTTGGTTTCGTAATCATAAAAATTATTATGATGAGGTCATTAATTATCTGTTCTTGGTTAACAGGAAAGCCCAGTGATTTTCACCAAAGTCGTAGTTAAAGTGGTCGTTACGAAGGCAATTGTCAGCAGATCGGGCAAACCTGCTCACCCTAGAAATGTGGATCTTGTACGCTGGTTCCTTCGAATCCCGAGAAACATACTCCGAGCTGCAGATAATCAATATTCAGTATATGAATATCGTATAATTCCAAGCAGAATGAGAATAGAAGTGAACGGAACCCCTACGGTCGGGTCAGACACTTTGACTGGAATTTTTTAATCTGGTTGCAAAACTTCCTTCGTTTTTCTAAACCAACAAATTCTTTAAAAAAAATCTCCGACGACACTCCCCAACAGGGGGGGGGGGCAGTGATCCCCGACGGGGGGTGCATGGCCCCCCCTGTTCCCCCGCTGGCGCCACCCCTGGTAATAATAAATGTTAGTATCCTTCTGCGGGGGACCCGTCTTTCCGCCCTCTTGTCACGTCACTTTGTGTTACAATGTTATACATTTCAGTTAAAAAAAAAAAATAATTTCCGACTGTCCGTTAAGACTGAAAAAAAAAAAAAAAAAAAAAAGAAAAGATAGGAAAGAAAAAGAAAAACGTCTCCTCGAAAACGCACGTAAATAGGCCGAAAAGTCCCAAATGGTGGTTAGTACCTCTTCATCTTCCACAGCCCGCACATCCCCCCGCCTCTACCTCTTCCTCTATCTCTCTACCCCATCCTGGAAAAGGGTGTGTCGACGACAGAGAACTTTTGTGTGACGTCACACGGGTGGGGCGTGCCCCGATCGATTGGGGGGCAGTGAAGAGCCGATTTTTATTGTCTGCCAGGTACAAGGTGGAATGCAGACTGGACAACCCCATCCGGACGAACACTGGACACAGGTAATTTCAGACTGGCCGTCCTTTTTTGTTTTTTTGTTTTATGTATTTCTTCAGGAGGGCATTTCGAAAAGGGTTTTTTTTTTCGTTTAGTTTTTCCTTAAGTTTACACAGGGCACACAGACACACACACCTGTTGCACGTGAGCCACGATATAAGTAATCGGTACTTAATTGAGTATTTGTAGAGGTGCATTCTTTTCTTAAGAACAAATCTCTGGAGTTCCAAAGTTTTTCCAGTTTTAACTTTCTTGAACACACATACCTACTCATTCAAACGCTCTCCTTAAAAAGATCATGAGAGAACTCTGACGGATGCATTATTATTACTTTGTGAACTGTTCTGAAAAGTTTCAAAGTTTTCCAATTGCAAGCACACGTTCGCCAAATCCAAAAGTCTTTGTTAAAAGATCTGAAGTTGTATGCTAATATGAAAGTATATTTCTTGAACATGAAAACATCGGCTGACAAGTTTTTTTTTTTTTTTACAAACGAATTTTAAGAGTTGCAAAGTTTTCTAGTTCGAGACTTTCTTATACGTACACGTTTGCTAATACAGAAGTTCCCCTTAAAAAATGTAAAGTTGTATGGAAACAAATGATATATCTCTAAAGTGCGTGAATGTAATATCTCAAAAGTTTATATCTAGTACACAAAAATTTTGGTGGATATACTATGATTCTTTCGTGAGCTGTTATCAAAAGTTTCTCCGTCTGAGACTTTCTTGTTCGCTAATCCAAAAGTCTTCGTAGGCTGATGAAGGTATATCTGTAGTATACGAAGACTTGGCTGATATATATTTCCTTCAAACTGTTTTTAAGGGCTCCAAAGTTTTGAACTTTTTTTTACGGACACTTTTGATAGGCCAAAAGATCTTTTGAAAAGATATACAGTTGGAAAGTATATATCTAGTACTTAATAACGTCGACGCTTCTACTCTGATTTCTTTTTTAATAAGTTGATCTCGAGAGCTCCAAACTTTTCTAGTTTAAGACATTTTTGCACGCACACGTTTGCTAATAAAAATAAAGATTTTAAGCTTTATGTTAATGAAAGTATAACGCCAGTGAATGAAAACTTTGGTGGATTCGCTTTAACTTTTTTATGAACAGGCCTTAAAAGTTCTAAAGTTTTTCCCATTTGAGCCTGTATTTGCACGCTTATTGAGTTAAAAATCATCATTTAAAAATGCAACGTTTCATGCTTTTGAAAGTACGTCCCTATTAAAGGAAAACTTCAACGGACAGATGTACCTCGATTTTTTATGAACTGATCTCAAATATCCAAAGCTTTCTAATTTGAGCTTTTTACGCTTACTAGTTTACATTTTCTCCTTGAAGGATCCAAGTTCTATGCTAATGAAAGCATATGACAAGTATAAGAAAATTCGGCAAATACATATATACTGCAATTTTTTTCTTCTCGGTTTATTTGTATTTGTCATTTTTGGATTAAGTAATACCCTCATTAGTAAAGAACGATTCAAATGAGAATGGTTTAATTTAAGACCTTGGTTTTACCAAAAGAATAAAGTTGATGGGCTGCTAAATCATTAAAACCTTTTACTTTAACACCCGAGAACTTGTTATTGTTAATAGTAGAGGAAATAACGACTTATAAAAGAGCTTATTCACATCGCTGAAAAAGAGCATTCAATACTTTTAACAAGATTAGTTTTCTTGGGATAAAAAAAAAAAAGGAAGAAAGGAAATTAAATGTGAAATTCAGATTGGGAAACACACATTTTGCTCTGAAACTTTAAATATGAGTGTGTTGTTGTGTCATTACTTTATTACGAAATCGTGATAAGAAGTAAAACATTTTTTCCCTCAAATTTCTGTTTCGGACACATTTTAAATATTTTACTTCTTTTTCTTTTATTACGTAAGAATCATAATGAGGCGCATTTCTCTCCTTTTTTTTTTTTCATTTCTATCTTAAAAAGATTTAAAATACATAAATTTTCTGTTTTATTACTTAAGAATCATAATGAGGGGTCAAACTTCCCCCCCCCCTCTTCTTTCTAAAACAGATTTAAAATACGTAATTACGTAAGAATCATTATGAGAAGTAAAACTCTTTTATTCACATTTTTTAAAAGACTTTAGGAACTTAATTTGTTTTCTCGTTTCATGTATTTGGGTTAGGCCATTTTTGTAGACTTTCTTGATATGTTTTATTATTTAGATAAAAATTTAAACAGAGTGCTTCACTCTTCAAATATCCCGTTCCGAAAGTTAGAACTCTTCGAATAACATCTGGATTTTATTCAAATAAAAGTTTACTTCCTCTTCCTCTCTAGATGTACATAAAGGAAAAGATACAATAACTGATTAATTACAGCGTTCTAGGGTATTTTGATGTATGAAATACAAGAAAAAATAATTTATCTACATTTTTTCAAAACTAAAGTCATAATACTTGTAATATTAACACAAATACTAATTAATATTATACAATGAACTGCAGCACTTTAAGTTAATTTAGAATTTCAAAAGAGGTATATGTTATGTTTTCTTTTTTATTTAAGATTTAACTTTACGAATTTCTCTGTACTAATTCTCAACTTCTTCAAATTTCTGACAATTTAACATAAAAAAATAATTTATCTACATTTTTCAAAACTAAAGTCATAATACTTGTAATATTAACACAAATACTAATTAATATTATACAATGAACTGCAGCACTTTAAAGTTAATTTAGAATTTCAAAAGAGGTATATGTTATGTTTTTTATTTTTCTATTTTAAGATTAACTTTACGGATTTCTCTGTACTAATTCTCAAATTCTTCAAATTTCTGATAATTTAACATAAAAAAATAATTTATCTACATTTTTCAAAACTAAAGTCATAATACTTGTAATATTAACACAAATACTAATTAATATTATACGATGAACTGCAGCACTTTAAGTTAATTTAGAATTTCAAAAGAGGTATATGTTATGTTTTTTCTTTTTCTATTTTAAGATTAACTTTACGAATTTCTCTGTACTAATTCTCAACTTCTTCAAATTTCTGATAATTGAACATAAAAAAAATGTATGTTTGTAACCAGATTTTGCAGAAACAAATGCAGGTTTTTGCTTAGTCTTGTGGATTCAGTCACTGTTCGAATAGATTAAAGGTGAAATTTATATGAACACTTTTTTAAACAACTCTTTAGGAATAAACAAATACGAAGAAAGATGCGTAAAATGTTAGCTTAATTGCTCTCATCATTATTGTTTTCAGAGATAGAACGCTTAGATTTATTTATTTTGTTGATTATTGCGATATTATTTTTAAAGATAATTTACTTGTATCAATTGAATATAATTGGGGCACAAATAATAAAGGCATAGTATATTTGTTTGAAATAAGAAAGGCTTGTGTTCAGGGGGTACTTTTGCATAGGAGAACTGAGCACCCGTACTTCTTTCTTAATTATTTTTAGATAAAATTCGAAAATTTAAAAGCCATGTGATAAAATTTTGATATCAGTTTTATCACATTGGACACAATTACAGTGGTAAGTAAAAATTTTCTTAATTTTACAGTAAGTTAGGCGATTAATGTTGTAATTCAAAGTGCAAAAAATTAGGACCTCTGTATTGAAATTGTTCGGAATTAAGGGTGGCAATTCAAACGTGAACTTATCTAAAGTATAAAAAGAATCTTTTGAGACTCATTCAGAGAAAAATTTAATTTTTCGATATTAAAATTTATAATTATATATAAATTTATAATTATATAATTAAATAATTATTACATAAGTTTACATAGGCAAGTTCAAATTGAATAAAGCCTTAGGTAGGACATGGCAAAAAGAAAGCTAGGAAACTTTGTCTTTTAGGTGACTCTTGTGATAAATATCTTCGAAATTTATATTAAATTACATTTCTATTTCCACATCAATCCTTCACATTTTTACGTTTGTTAAAATATAACATTGAAAGAGTTTTAAGGTACCATTTTCAAGCAAAAATTTTAAAACGAACACTTTGCTGAATCTGAATCCACTTAGTTAAAATATTTAAGGTTATGTTAAGTAAGGGAAAGAGGGGGGGGGGTTATTTTATGATTCAAATGAACAAAAATTAGAAAAAGTTTTCCATAAGTTATCTAACTTGTAGTGCAGCACTGTGGAAACTAGTCGCTGTCACAATTTATCTTGTATAGGAAAGTTGAAGCCGTTTTTGTTTCTATTACCACTACTGGAAAAAAAATCAGACACATTTTACTTTTTTGTATTTGAACAGTAAATTATCATCGGTTTATTAATTTCAAGCTTAAACTTTCTTAAACGCATACATGTAATGTCCTTCATTATGTTGATAAATTTTGTGAGAATATATTTTAAAAGATCAGATTTGGTTTGTAAGGGACCAAAAGAGAAGAACAATGGCACGTTTATCATTTCCAGTAGACTTCCGATCTTATTCTATGACTAGCTGAAGTACCCGTCCTTGACGGGTTAGTGAATGCAAATTTCCAAAAAGCAAGAACTTTCGTCAGCATTGTAGGAGTACACAGAATGGATGGAGTATGTTGCCAAAGTAAAGAAAGCGAAGTTATAATTTTTATGTATTGTTAAAATATTACAGGTTAAGAGAGTCCCTAAGTAATATCATTTCATTCGCTTTAGTCGTAATTATGTGATGCGCGAACGAATATTTACGAATATAGAAATAATTTTCGCAAAATCTCAAAATCTAATCAGCATCTTTGAAAAATTGGAAGCCTAGAATTTAAGTTGAGTGACAACCTATCATGTCACCCAATTTCGTTTCATTCCCTGCAGTCTTTATTTCGTGATGCTGGAACAAAATTTCAGCATTTTAAAACGATTTTCTCAAAATCTCCAAATGTAATCAAAATATTTTAAAAATTCAACGCCTATAAATTAAGATTAGCAACTACCTATCCTATCACTAAATTTCGTATCATTCGTATCAGTTGTTATTACGTGATGTTTGAAGAAATATAAACGTATTTTGAGAGAATTTTCACAAAATCTCAAAATCTAATGAAAATGTTTAAAAAATTGGATACCTATAGTTTATGTTGAGCAACCATCTATCATGTGACCCAATTTCATATCATTCGCTTTAGTCGTTATTACGTAATGCGGGAACAAAGATTCACTCAGTTTTAAACGATTTTCGCAAAATCTCGAAATCGGATCGATTTTTTAAAATTAGATGCTTATAGTTTAAGGTGAGTGACCACCTATCATTTCACCAAATATCATTTTTTCACCTTTGCAGTTATTACGTGCTGTGCGAACACAAATTTACGCAGTTTGAAACGATTTTCGCAAAATATGAAAATCTAATGAAAATTTTCGAAAATTCGACGCCTATGTTTTAAGTTGAGTGACCACCTATCATGGCACCCAATTTCATATCATTCGCTTCAGTCGTTTTTACGTGATGCTCGAACACAAATTTACGCAGTTTGACAGGATTTTCGCAAAATCTCAAAATCTAATCATGATTTTTTTGAAATTCGACGCCTATGTTTTAAGTTGAGTGACCACCTATCATGACACCCAATTTCATATCATTCGCTTCAGTCGTTTTTACGTGATGCTTGAACACAAATTTACGCAGTTTGAAACGATTTTCGCAAAATCTCCAAATGTAATCAAAATATTTTAAAAATTCAACGCCTATAAATTAAGATTAGCAACTACCTATCCTATCACTAAATTTCGTATCATTCGTATCAGTTGTTATTACGTGATGTTTGAAGAAATATAAACGTATTTTGAGAGAATTTTCACAAAATCTCAAAATCTAATGAAAATGTTTAAAAAATTGGATACCTATAGTTTA
This sequence comes from Cheiracanthium punctorium, assembly GCA_038373885.1. Taxonomy (NCBI): domain Eukaryota; kingdom Metazoa; phylum Arthropoda; class Arachnida; order Araneae; family Cheiracanthiidae; genus Cheiracanthium; species Cheiracanthium punctorium. Next base: position 262,731 of record JAWZYV010012270.1, read on the forward strand.
TGTTGAGCAACCATCTATCATGTGACCCAATTTCATATCATTCGCTTTAGTCGTTATTACGTAATGCGGGAACAAAGATTCACTCAGTTTTAAACGATTTTCGCAAAATCTCGAAATCGGATCGATTTTTTAAAATTAGATGCTTATAGTTTAAGGTGAGTGACCACCTATCATTTCACCAAATATCATTTTTTCACCTTTGCAGTTATTACGTGCTGTGCGAACACAAATTTACGCAGTTTGAAACGATTTTCGCAAAATATGAAAATCTAATGTAAATTTTTAAAAATTCGACGCCTATGTTTTAAGTTGAGTGACCACCTATCATGGCACCCAATTTCATATCATTCGCTTCAGTCGTTTTTACGTGATGCTCGAACACAAATTTACGCAGTTTGACAGGATTTTCGCAAAATCTCAAAATCCAATCAAGATTTTTTAAAAATTGGACGCCTGTGTTTTAAGTTGAGTGACCACCTATCATGATATCCAATTTCGTATCATTCGCTTCAGTCGTTTTTACGTGATGCTTGAACACAAATTCACGCAGTTTGAAACGATTTTCGCAAAATCTCAAAATCCAATCAAGATTTTTTAAAATTTCGACGCCTATGTTTTAAGTTGAGTGACCACCTATCATGACACCCAATTTCATATCATTTGCTTCAGTCGTTTTTACGTGATGCTTGAACACAAATTTACGCAGTTTGAAACGATTTTCGCAAAATCTGAAAATCTAATCAAGATTTTTTTAAAATTCGACACCTATGTTTTAAGTTGAGTGACCACCTATCATGACACCCAATTTCATATCATTCGCTTCAGCCGTTTTTACGTGATGCTTAAACAGAAAAAGCGTCACGGACAGAATGACAGAATAACAGAACGACAGAACGACAGAATGACAGACAGACAAACTTTTTTTGAGGGTCGCATCGGATTCCAGGGTGCTTGAAACGGATAGAAATCACAAAATTTTTGAATTCAAGAAATGTACAAACAAAAGTCTAATTTTATTTACATAGATAAAACGAACTTTTGAAAACCTTTTTTGTATCCTTTACTGTTTCATTTGATGATACAGTCTGTCAATGAAATAGCCAAATGTCGGAGCCCTTCATCCGAAATACAGTTGTTGGGACGTTTTTAGATTACTGAAAATGAGGACTGTTTTTTTAAAATATTAAACTTTATAAACTTTATCTTTTCTAAAAAACAGTCCTCATTTTCAGTAATCTAAAAACGCCCCAACAACTGTATTTTGAATAAAGGGCTCCGGCATTTGGCTATTTCATTGACAGACTGTACTTTATAATTTTCAATTCATCAAAAGTTACTCAAAAAATTTTGCTACTCTTAAATGTGTTTCATCATTATCACTATTTTTAAATCTTGTCAGTAGAAAACTGCTTTCATACATCTGTGTCGAATATTTCAACCTTTATTTAATTATAATAGTATTGTCATAACATAGCTGAGTATGTGCCTTACACATTGCCCCACTGTACCTCAATCTCTGTTCCACTGTGTCCCGCAAAGGGTCAAGAGTGTGATAACTTGAGTATTTTTTGAAAAAAAAATTCTATTTCAAAGAGTAAAATAAGAATAGATTCTGAAAAAAATCACAATGAAAGCCGAATGTTATCAAACTATTGCTCTGTATTTAATTTTTAGTTTTAATTAAACAAGAAGAAATTATTATAAATCAAGTAAAAATTGCCCACGGTACACCTCCCTCCCCTACTATAAACTTATTAAAAATCAAAATTTCCTTCTAAAAAAAATTGCTATAGTTAGTTTTTGAACATTATGTTTTTTGATAGATTATTTGAGAGTTTTTAGCTCTTTTAAACGAAGAGTTAATTTTTTCGGTTTTGTTTGTCTGTCATACCGTCTGCTTTAATCGTCTTATCTATGCACGACGTGTGCATCCTATCTATCGATGATTACAGAATTCGTAGCATTTATAGTTCTTTTACAGGATCGTACAAAAGAATTCTAATTATATTACACTCTATGGTAAATTATTCTTTAACTTCTTAAATTCTCCGGGCATATATATACACTTTACATAGCCGATGCTTTAACTGCGCCGTCATATACATGCGTTTTTCTCAGTAATTTGTTGCTAGTAGTATAAATACTCTGTACTTTTGGCATACAATAACTTCAATTTGAACAGAGGTTCGCCGAAGATACGCTCTTTTCTTTGAATCGGGGGGGGGGGGATTTTCTGAGGTGGCAGTTAAGTAGTTAAAGTATACTGTAGAGATATTTTTATTTATTTCAAAGAAAAGAAAATTAACACAGTTTGGTTCGTTAAAGATTACAAAATAATGCACTCTATCGAAAATTGTGTTTGTCTGTGTACTTTTTTAAACATCCGAATATTGCTTTAATAAGCAAAACATCTGTGCTTAAAAATAAAAATAAAATTAGCTGTTTTATACGGCGCTTTATTTTAATAAGCTATTTTTCAAATTCGGCTTTGGTTAGAAAGCAATGGACGTTTTGGACACAATATTGCATATTTTTAAAGTGATTTAAAGCACTAACTATTATGTAACATGCATCGTAATTTTCTTACGTGGTTTATTGTGTTTTTATATTTAATTAAGTTACAATTTCGAATAGAAAAGTATAATAATCTATTTATTACTATTTTTAAATGTATTTACATCTGCAAGGGAGCGTGGAGTTTTAAGTATTGGCTAATGAAGGAAATTATGTGCCGTCATTACGAAATATATAAATTATGGTTTGCGATTTGCGGAAATAATTAAGTTAGGTCATTATTTAGATCATTAAAATAACTCCTCTTTGATAATAATACCAATAATAAATTTTAATAATGCACGTTTTAAAACAGAATTCTTCAAAGTGAAACTAGTGTCCAAAGCACTAGTTTCTATTTTTTAAACAAATTGTTAAAGTGTCAATTAAAGTAAATTGTAAATTGTTAAAGTAATAAAAAAAAATGCTTCTAATTTAAGGAAATTGTAAACTTATAGTAATTTCTATTGTTATTTAACACACGGCAGATTTTTCCTTATAAAGCAAACTTATAAGGAAAAATAACTTGTTCATCTTCTTGCTTAAATAAACAGTTTCAAGTGAAAAATAATACAGCACTAGATTTTTCCCTTTAAACTTTCATTTCACATTTATCATTTCAAAACCTTTTTAAATCAGTGTTTACAAAGGTATCTTTGTAGTGTTTCTTATTATGCATGATTTGTAATTAGCAGAATTTTTTTTTATTCACTGACAAAGTTTTCAACTTTTCTGTTGTGTATAGTTTTTCGTTTTTCAGAGCTTGCCTAAGAGACAAAACGCACGTATATCTTTACTAATCTTAAGTTTTACTTCAAAACTATAAAATTAAAAATGACTCTCCCACCTATACTTTATGTTTCTAAGTTTCATAAGCATATCAATTTGTGTTTTTCTATTCAAACAATCTGTTTATAAAATTCTATCAATGAATAGATTTAAGAACTTTTTAAAAAATCAGACTGTTCTCTTTCTTTCTCCAAATGGCAACGCATAAACTTGCTTGTTAAAAGACAAAATGGCGTCATGCACGGATGTGCTTTTTCTCCGAGTAACTAATAGTGCTCGTTCTCATGTTGATGTATAGTATATTGCTAAATAAAAATAAGACTTTTTAAACCTATTCCTTACTGTCAATTAATTTATATCAAACCGATAACCAGTGATTAATTTACAGCCCACTTTGATAATATTTTTGATATAATACTTGAATTGGTAAGGGGGGGGGATGCCATTCTAACATGATAATTTGACAGCTATTTAATCATGGACCAAAATAAAAGGACATGCATCATAGTAAGAAATGATCTCAGATCCGAAATCAGAGGACGCTTTATCTAGGGGGTTTGTGATTTACACTAGTAATAAAGTAATATTTGCTTAGGTATAAAACAATTCTTACTTAGTATTTGCATCAATGATAATACACTCACTACATTTCATCTTTTTCTACTTAAAATGAATAATTAATGCCATACTCTACTCTCAGAATTACAAGGTTACCGTAGTAACAGAATCCATTCTTGCAACATAAGTTCTTGAATTCAACATTCAAATGGAAACTGAAGTCATTTGTAAAGTTCTGTGGCTCGTAAAATAAAAAAATATACAAATATAAAACATTTGAAATACTATTTTACCGACACTTTAAAAATACTTGGATTTTTCATGCTATTCTAAATATTTTGCATTTTATTTCTTTCGAAAGTGTGGCAAATATTCAGCTCCCCCGCAGAGGCAGCGACATCTAGTGTCGATAAAAGCGGAACCGCTTTGAGAGCATGATACCATCTTCAAATACTTTTTTTCTTTCTAATAACCGGGTCATCGGCCTATTGGATGCTTGACCACAACGAGGGCCGCAGATGTTGGTCATTTCATTATGGGGCGCCTATTAGGCCGACCAACGTTGCCCCTTTGAGTGGTCCCCTAATTTTAAACCCATTCCAGATGAGGGGCCTAGCACCTGAAATTGGCACCCCCAGAGGTATCGTTCGAACAAGGAGAACATTGGAACCACCATCAGATTTTACGTGCACCAGCTCCCATTAGCGTACACGGTCCCACAGCAGCAAAGAAGAGAGAGGAGTTCACCCTTCCAAGCCCTGGTCAAGCCGGTGCTGCTTTACGTATCTTTAAATATTAATCCATGACTTTGCATAACAGCTAAATGTTGCTTAATTATTTAAGAGATTTCTTACAACACTACAATGAATGTCAATACTACGTAACGTATTTCATGTGCTACAGCTGCAATAAGGTCGATGGTAAAATTCAGCGCGCATTACTGTAAGTAACGCAAATTTGTAATTTAAAATTCAGTTCTTGAAATTTACTCCAGAAACCCAACGCAACATGTTGCTTTTTAATTTTCATTTAAGAATCGACCGTGAATTTTCAGAGTCATATTGATTAACTACACTCAAACTCTCGGAGTGAGGTTGTCACGGATTTGTTTACGCTACCAATAAACTAAAAAGAAAAAAAAAGATAATACTCTAAATATCCTAAATAGCACGTACTTTTGTTGTTTTGCTGGGACATTGTTACCTGCAGTAGGACAAATTCGGTTTCAAAATAAAAATAAAAACCTAAGCTTGTAACGACTGTAGTGCTTTTAACGCTATTTTCGTCTCTTGATGTCGTGTGCATGTAATATTGATCATTTTTTATTTAAAGTTGGAAAGACACAAAAGCAAAAAGTACAACTCATTGCATTGTATTTGCTGGACCGTACAGAAAACTTCAGTATCAAGTCTGTTATCGACGAAGGAGTTTGTATATGCATAAATGGAGAACAAATAACGGTATAGATGCAGGCGGTACATTAAAATTCATTCCATGCTCGGAATGTTTAAGCATATTTTTTTTGTTCGGTTGAAATGATCGATTTATGAACAATTTCTAGGTTAAATACGCCACTGGCTTCTGTAGTTTTGGCTATAGTCAAGATATCGACATGCGAAAAAAAATTACACCACTTTCCCGTATACCTAATATAACAACCATAAGGTGTTTCAACGTAATGAGCATAGTATCGTCGCAGATAGGTTCCATTGTTGTGTAGACAGACAAACAAGCACCCCAATACTCCCACTGTTTCCTATCAGATCGATTGGTTATTTATCTTAGCGAAATGGCCCCGAAATCTGACATCGAACAATATGTGTGCTATCGACTCCTCCGGTTTTTATCTTTAATGAGGCATTGTTGGCGATGAGAAAGGAGGCAGTTCTGCTTATTTGTATCTTGGGTCAACATGCTGTAGCGATAGGCACATACATAAAACAGAATATTGTTATTTGGTAAAACAGCGTGTGATTTGCGGTTTTTGTTTCTTTCTAGATTATTATTTTTTTTCACCTCCCCCGCTTAACCTGAGTGTACAAGAAGCGTGAAATGTCTCCGAAGCACTATGATATCGAACACTTTCTAGGTGAAGTTGCTGTGATAAGGTGTCGTATATAGTGCTTCTGTTTGACCTTGTGCTTTCATGGATTCCGTGTTCTTTATTAATGTATCAAAACTGTGCAAGATCGACTTTTTAATTTCTAAGCCATATTTCCACAAATAGTATTTCCACTATACATGGGGGGAGGGGATCAGTTTGAAAGAGTACCCGTTGGGTTTTTATTTCTATTACCCTTAACCCTTTAACGCGCAGTGTTCCCGCTCTGGGAACACCCAACTCTGGCGTTTTGACTGTTACCAGTCACGAAGAATAGATTGGATTTCTATAAAAATAGTTGCGGGTGACACGAGAGCTCCACGAGAATCCTTTACTTTTTAGCACGTCATTTCCCGTAAAAAAATTGGTCACGATTATTTTTAACAGCACTGGCATCTGCTGTTAAAAATAATCGTGGAGGAATGGAAGAATGCGAGAACTGCTGGAGAGACCCTTTTTGCTGGTCTTTCCAGAGCTGGCTGTGCTCGCGCACAGCTAGCTGTCGTCAAAAAAGGGTCTCTAGATCTGTGGCACGCGATGAACGTTTCGGTCGACCGCCATCTTGCTGGTAGTTAAGTCGAGCGATGGAAACGGCTGCCCTTTTTTCAGCATTGGGCCATCTATCCAGCTGTTCTTCGCATTCTTCTATTTTTCAGCAGATGTCAGTGCCGTTAAAAATAATCGCGTGACCATTTTTTGACGGGAAATAACGTGCTAAAAAGTAAAGGATTTTCGTGGACCCATGTCACCCGCAACTATTTTTATAGAAATCCAATCTATTCTTCGTGACTGGCAACAGTCAAAAGGTCAGAGTTTGGTGATCCCAGAGCGGGATCACTGCGCGTTAAAGGGTTAAACGAAACAATGCGGCATTTCTATAACGCAATAGGTGGTAGTTCATTAATATGCAAACTATTAAAAGCTTGCCACACACACAACACACACAACACACATACACAAAAGAAAGAAGAAAAAAAAGAGAAAAAACGAAATAAGATAATGAAGGTTTTTATTGAAGTGAAAAAAAATCTTTCAATCTGTACAAAAATTTCGATTTAGACTAACTGTATGATTTTAAATTTGATGAGGAAGGTTAGTTGAAAACAGAGGAAATTTCGATAAATAAACATAAAATGCTGATTTTGCTGTTTATTCATTTCAGAGAAGACCAAAGAGTTTAGTGAAGAAATTCATACTTCGGAGAAGTTTTACATCTGAAAGAGACAAAAAAAAATTACTTGTTGTGAGTTACATTATTAACGATCCATAATAAAGTGCACAAATCGTGTATAATGGAACTGAGTCAGAGTTTCCATTGCTGACTCTCTGTCACTTCACAGATCAAGAGTCGTTTATGGTTACAGATCCAAATGTAATTACAGCAACACTCAAATCATCCATATTCTCGTAATACACCTTATGAAGAGTAGATTTTATTAAAAAGACGCATGAATAAAATTTAGAAATTCTTTTAGTATAATGACTGATGAAGAAGAAAAGATTCTGTTCACTTGCTTCAAATTCGCTTAATGGCGAAATGCTCTAGGGCGTTTCAGAAATATCTAGCTCAATTGTCGGTTAATACAGGGAACACTAAAGCTTATAAGAATGACAGAGCAGTGCAGTATGAAATTTTTGTGCATCTGATCATAATTACTTTACAAAGGGTACCTAGCAAAGAAGTTTAGGGGTCGTTCTCGAAATATTTTTACAAATCATGTCGCTTCTGTTAAAGAAATATTCAGGTTTTCAATTATTGTTAAGTCCATTCATAAGCCTTTGTTACGAGGAGTACAACAAATTAAGATTTGTAAACAAATATTCTGTTTTAATTTGAATATAAATAAAAAAATACTTTTGTGTATGAAGGCATTAGTAAATTACTTTCAAGATATATAATTATTTAAATATTATCCCTACTAGCAATTTTGCTCGATCCGTCATCGGCTGGATGCGTGGCCGATGGTAGCCCGAGCAAAATTGCTAGTAGGGATATGACATTTAGGCTATATTTTCTCCTGTCAAATAGTACGTACAGTTTATTTTTCTAATGCCGGGCACTGCCGCTTATGTTGTTGTTGTGGGATTACGGTCAATTATCTGCACGCAGGATCTAGGCTCCGTGGGGCTTTCTAAGGGCTCCTGACCCGTGTTTACGCTAGGCTTCGGCGGAAACCAGGAGAAAATTCGGAAAGGTTTGGTCGGCGGAAACGATCTGGTTTTGAAGAAGGCACCTTCTATTTCCCAGTTCAAAGCGCTATGTGCTAGGCCACTGGTGGGGCACAAGAACGTTTATCGGTATAGGTCACTGCTAATCACTTTATTATGGAGACATAATAGATGGACCAGCTTTTCCTCCTCGAAACGGACGCATGAACTGAAACCCATGTCCATTTTGGATATCAAATTTGAACACTTCTCCAGCCACTGCAACACGGGGAGCATGTTTATTGTCGAATAAATATCCTCGTAACGAGTGACTGAAAATACGCAGTTAAAAAATATTCGTCAAAGCGACAGTTCATTATAAATGAATTATACAAAAAAAAAGTTGTGATCGAAAGGTTTCTTTCGTTGGTCAAAACTGCCCTTAACCGGAGCCCCCGGGAAGGGAGGGGGAGAGTAGACAAATACAGGCGAGCCTGGGTACTGAACGCGTGGAGGTGTTGTGACGTCACAAGAGAGGATGGACTTTTCTCCGTTAAAAGCATTAGAATCATAGGGAAAAGTAGAAGAAACTAAGATGTTTTGTGCCTTTTTTGGATACTAATGGTAAGTCAGCAATCTCTATTCTTAATACGACATACTTGATAATAGTTATTAAGCTATAGAGTACATAAAAATATAAAATTGCCGTATTTTGCGTTAGTTTTATTGATTTCTGTTCTTTTGTTCTAGCAATCACTATGCTTCCGTTTGCTGCGTCCCAGGCTGTAAGTAAAGCTAATTACAAAAGAGGAGAAAATGTAAATGTTTTCACTTTTCCCAAAAAACGAAGAAATGAGGGCCGAATGGACTAAAAATATTCCAAGAAAAAATTGGTCCCCAGGAAAAAATATATGTTTGTATTGAGCATTTCCGAGATGAAGATCTTTTAAAAGACGATGCTATTTTAAAATCAGATGGGGCACTTTTAACTGTAAAAAGAAAGCATTATAAATTAGAACCGAATGCTATCCCGTGCATTTTTTCGAGCTTACCAGCCTATATATCCGATATTACCAAAAAACAAGAAATAACTGATCCTACTAAAAGAAGAGAAAACGTTTTGGAAAAAGATATTGAGGAAACCGAAAAAAATAATGCAAAGGAAAATATAAATTCTTTTGAAATTAAGAAATGTATCAAGAGTTTCATGGCAATTCTATGTTAAGAAAATTTCACCATTAATTATAAATTAAACGCAGATCCCCTTCCACTGCACATACCAAGTAGCTTAAGGTTCAATGCGGATCTCATGGTTGATTTATTTATTTAAAAAAAAAAAAAGAGAGAGAGAGAAATGTATTTGCTGGATACTTAGAAAAACAAAAATATAGAAGGTATTTATTAAAGAAATATTTCCAACTAAACGGTTTACCGGAATTTGTTGAAAGTTCTGCAATTAAGTATGAACACAGATTTGGAAATTAACTCAAAAAAGAAAATGTATTACTGCAATGCTAACAACAATAACAAAAAAGTATATGTATTACTGCAATATATTTTACATGAAAACCCCTGAGAGCATTTAGACAGTTTTACATATTCAAGAGTTATACTCACTAATTTTTAAAAATATTTAATTATGTATATTTCAAATGTCTCAATGTGATATTTGAAAGTCTTATCTAGAAAAAACTAAAGCAAACACTTGTAATGCTTTCATGAAAAACTTTATAGTATTTGTAAGGTTTGGGTAATAAAAGCTTTTACTTTTTATTTTCTTGTTTTTTGTGCTTTAATTGCTTCTAATAAAATTTGACATTAGGAGTCTGTATAACATAATTATATATAGAATGTATTGTACAAGTTTTTAAAATATTAATTGTGGAAATTTCTGATTATATTCCTCGTGCTACTAGTGTTTATTGACATTATTGATCAGATTTCTTCCATAGAATTCAATACAAACTCTTTGAAATCCCATCCTCTCTTGTGACGTCACGAAATGGCTTGAGATGACTATTTATGAATCTGGATATTTTTAACATCAATTCTTTCAAAAAGCTTATTAAAACGAAGCAAAACTAAATAATGTATTTCAGTTTTTAAGTAAAATTAATAAAAATTATTTTTTTTACTTAAAAATATATTTACTCTTACTTACTTAAAAATATGACTTTACGCTTATACAACGTATAAATTTAATCCATATACATATTATTTTAGATAAATGATAACATTGAGTAACCATTATATTATTTAGAATGTATTTGCTAGCCCGAAATGCAAAACATACTGCATACAATGCTGAAACTGCTTTAAATTCAGTACCAATTTATTTCATTAATTTCTGACACAAAATATTGTTGATTCACTATTATTTAAGAACAAAGTGTTGTAAAACGAAAATGCTATTTCAATGCGTCATAAAAAATTAAGCTACTCGTATTTATTGGCATTATTAATTCCATTTCTTCCATTGAACTCAATGCAAACTGTTCCAAATCCCATCCTTTCTTGTGACGTCACGAAAACCAGTACCCAGACCCCCTCTTGCTTTCTCCTTTTCTTCAGTCGCGGCGACCCCGCCTTAACCCTTTGAGGCGCAACCCTTTACCAACGCTGAAAAAAGGACAGCCGTTGCCATCGTTCGACTTAACTACCAGAAAGATGGCGGACGATCGAAACGTTCATCGCGTGCCACAGATCAGAGACCCTTTTTTTGACGCAGCTGGCTGTTCCGGCACAGCCAGCTGTCGTCAAAAAAAGGGTCTCTAGATCTGTGGCACGCGATGAACGTTTCGATCGTCCGCCATCTTTCTGGTAGTTAAGTCGAGCGAGGGCAACGGCTGCCCTTTTTTCAGCATGGGGCTATCTATCCAGCCGTTCTCGCTTTCTTCCATTTTTCATCAGAAGTCAGTGCTGTTAAAAAATAATCGTGACAATTATTTTACGGGAAATGACGTGCTAAAAAGTAAAGGATTCTCGTGGACCCATGTCACCCGCAACTACTTTTATAGAAATCAAAACTATTCTTCATGAAAGACAACAGTCAAAACGTCAGAGTTTGGAGTTCCCAGAGCGGGAACACTGCGCGTTAAAGGGTTAAAAGGGAAGCTCGTTGTTACTAGATTAATGAGTTTGTATAAACATCGATACATTTTGTTTAATTAAGAAAAATAATATCCCAGTCCCATAAGTTTTGGACTAAACCTGTTCGCTTCCATTATAGCTAAGCTAAAAGGTCAAGATTTACCCCTTTTTTCATGCGCGCAACCTATCATTCATACTTACATGCCAGAATTTCCTTTCGTATTTGGAATACTTTCTCCAAGACAATATTTGCATAACGTACAAATTCATAAAGTTCAGTCAAATAGTCTCCTTCCAGTCCAAAATTTTCGTAAAATATTTCACTTTTCGTAAAGAGTAACTCTGAGAGATTCTGCCTTGGACGAAAAATTATTTTTTTCACTCTTTTCCTTAACTCATTTCTGTAGGTTCCAACATTTAAGTAAGGAGAAAGGAACTTTGTTGGCGAAGACTTGCAAAGGTCCTTGAAAAGAATTTCTGTTTCCTCAAGACATGCCACAGCGTTTTCTATATATCTGCAAAAAGAAAAGGAATGTTAAACTATGCTGATTCTATAAACATAATCTATTCTAAATTACTCATACAGCAACACAGTGCCATGTCTGCTACTTCTTACAGTATAGCAAACGTGCTGGATTCCATTGTCGCCATGACTTCCCCATCGGTGCCTGTTGCTGCTTAACCCTTTAACGCGCAGTCTTCCCGCTCTGGGAACACCCAACTCTGATGGTTTTGACTGTTGTCAGTCACGAAGAATAGATTGGATTTCTACAAAAATAGTTGCGTGTGACATAGCTCCACGAGAATCCTTTACTTTTTAGCACGCCATTTCCCGTCAAAAAAAGGGGTCACGATTATTTTTAACAGCACTGACATCTGCTGAAAAATGGAAGAATGCGAGAACGGCTGGATAGATTGCCCAATTCTGAAAAAAGGGCAGCCGTTGCCATCTCTCGACTTCACTACCAGCAAGATGGCGGACGATCGAAACGTTCATCGCGTGCCACAGATCTAGAGACCCCTTTTTTGACGCAGCTGGCTGTGCGGCACAGCCAGCTGTCACATGAGAACCAGCTGTCACATGAGAACTGGACACAGCCAGCTGTCGTGAAAAAAAGGGTCTCTAGATATGTGGCACGCGATGAACGCTTCGATCGTCCGCCATCTTGCTGGTAGTGAAGTCGAGCGATGGCAACGGCTGCCCTTTTTCCAGCATTGGGAAAGGGTTGTGCCTCAAAGGGTTAAACCGTATGCGTATTTTTGAAAAGGTTCAAAATGCGAAGTTTCACATCGCAATAGTTCCGGTTGTTGTGTGAAAAAGAAGACAGAGCAGGCGTTGATAGCATTGCCCGTGCAAGAAAAACCAACGAAAAGATTTTTTTTATCATTTGGAAAATGAAAAACATCTCGTATGAACACCACGTGACTTCCCTGTATTTTTCCACTAACTCATACGCATTTCGGATGACATTCATTCAAGTTTATTTCATCTGAAATTGTGGAAAAGGTTATTTCAATTACATTCCGGCTTTGCAAATTTTCACCCAATGTAAGAGGTTATCACCAAGATAGTTCCCCATTCGGAAGCTTTCTCTTGGCGACAAATGTTAGCGAAAAATTCTCCAAGCTTGTCGACAGCTCGAAAGAATTTAAGTATGGCGCTGACAATGATTTACCATAATGTATTGAATGTATCCATAGACGTAAGTTCTTCTTGGAGACCCTGCCAATGCACTACCTGGATACAGATACAGTCGACGCTCATTTCTGCGAATAACTCCCCTTTTTTACGGACATTTGCAATTTTACGGACTAGCGGTTAGTCCCAAAAAACACTCCCAGAAGCAAATCTACGAGCATTCAATTTTACAAGCTGTTTGAGTGTTCGCTACGGATTCGTAAAAAACGAGCTTGGGCAGATTTTTGAATGACACGTCATGATGTATGTTCAGTATTTATTGGATCGAAATTTCTTGACATTTCAATCCGTTTTAAAATTGTCATTCATAGTAGGGGATTATTTACTGCTTTCTCCGAGAATGAAAAATAAACATATTTTGGGAATTTAAAAATGAAATTACTCAAATAGTTTTTTTAATTACATCATAACAAATTGATTTTAGCAACGTCTAGAATACTTGTCTGAAGCAGACTTATTTTTACTTTCCGAACATGTACACGATAGCTCCTGAACGGAGCATTCGATTAAGCTCAAATTGGATATATATGTCATAAACCACCGTCGCAAGACCGGTATTTATTTTGGTATTTATAGGACTTATAGTTTTTCTACAGGGCTACGACAAAGATTTCTTTTACATTATGGCCTATGGGGGGAATTTCTTGAAAGTGCGCTAGCGTTTAAACGATACATTCGATTGAGCTCAAATTCGGTATACATGTTATAAACCACCATCCTAAGACCGGTATTGATTTTGGTGTGTATAGGACTTATAGTTCTCCTAAAGGGCTACGACAAAACTTTCTTTTATGTTATGGCATAATGGCATATGGGGAGAAATTCTTGAAAGTGCGCAAGCGTTTAAACGGTGCATTCGATTGAGTTTCAATTTGGTATATATGTTTGAATGATTCATCGATTAAAATTTATTTAAGTGCTTGGTAATGATCTTAATCGTAAGTGTTCGGAAAGTCGAGTGGAGTCACTCCAGATTTTTTAAAGACTCGAATACTACGGTATTTTATTAAATTCTTCCTATGCCCAATTCAATATACTGTGCTATTGTTTTGTCTTTCTGAGTTGTTTCATTTACAAAATTCTTAATTAATTTTATTGAATTCCGTTACAAGGGGATAGGTAGGTCATGCCTTGTTAGCCAATCGAGTCTCGCCCTGCTACAATAATGTCTAACTGCATGCAGCTGATTTCGAAATTAAACGATCATCCATTTGGTTATACTCACATACTTATGACGGCGATGTCTTCTTGGAATTTTTCGGCTCGTTCATCTTTTTCTTCCTCTTTTTCTATGCAACCACAGCAACTAGACGAGAAAAAAAAAAGCAATCGTTATCCAAGGGACAATGCGAAAAATGCAAAGTGCTTTTCAGTCGCGCGCTCCTTTATAGAGCCAAAAAAGTAATGAGGCTGCTTACATTGCATTTAATATAGAACTTTATTTGAATTTCGCAGTTAAAAGAAATCATCCCGTTGCACCTTTGCAAAACGTTTACATCGATCCTACAAGTTGTTGAAAGAATGCTAGAAGTTCTTATTGTGTACGCGCTCAAAAAAAAAAAAAAAAAAAAAAAAACTATATTCACTCCAAAGGAACTGAAACAGCTCCGAAGGAGTTAAAACATCAGTGGTGAACATTCACCTGAAACTCGTTCCTACTTCAGATGAAGAACAAAACGTTTTTGTTCAAAATAGCTGCATGGCCGTTCAAGTAACCTTTATGGTGTACTTTTGGAAGTTCATTATTATTTTGTTAATTTAAACTTGCCGAGGTTTTCAAATCCTTCGGAGTTATTTTAATTCCGTTGGAGCGAATTTAGTTCCTTTCTTTTTTGAGCGTGTGCCTCCTTCACTGTCTTTGTCATAGCATGATGGGATTGCTGGCAATGCACAAGCTTTCTGACCTCTACACAAGAAAGCAGTACCAACATTTAAACAGATCTGTGTGCTTGAAGATCTAAATTATTCGCCTGATTTGACACAGAATTTTTTACTAAAATCGAAAGTTAAACGTGCTGTAAAAAAAGTACGTTTCAGGAGATTGTAAATGTTCGTATTAACGTCACCAACAGACTGTAAGCGGCACACAATGAAAGCTTCCAACATTCTTTCAGCAATTCGTCGAATCAATGTGAACGTTGCGTGGAAGTGCAAAAAATTATTTTGAGATCCTTAACTGCTAAATTGAAAATAATTTCCTAGCTTGGATGTAATATTAGCAATCTCATTACTTATTTGATGCACTGCGCGTAAAAAGCATTCAAAACTAAAAACTGGGTGTCTTTTTTATGGAAACTCTGGAATACTCCCCCCCACCCTTCCTTGAAACAGGCAGATACACCTCGTAGAGCAAGAGCCAGCGACCGCCAGACCTTCGTCATAGTATAAAAGCTGAAACTTTCTCTGCGCATTCCCCCCCCAACAGAGGTAGGAACCATCGGCCACTCTAAAGTTTGGAGGATCGTGGCTTTGGCAGGTAAACAAGTGGCAAAGGTGTATAAAATTGCCGAAAATTTCGTCATTTCATAAAGCTTCATTTTTTTATAGGTTCTTCTTCGCAGTACTGGAAATCACTTGATCCCTTGCCAGACACTTTTCCATCGTGGCAAACCCCCGCCAGACAATCTCAAAGTCTTGAAAAATGTAATTCTATTACGAGCGCGCTGCAAGAAAGTTCGAGCGTAAGAAAGTTCAGAAGTAATAGTATAAAATGTACTTGGCACTTTGTGACTTCTTGACGTACTTCGTCGCGGGAGTTTACGAACACAACAGTTTTCCATATGACTTTGAGATTGTCTGGCGGGGGTTTGCCACGATGGAAAAGTGTCTGGCAAGGGATCCAGTGATTTCTAGTACTGCGAAGAAGAACCTATAAAAAAATGAAGCTTTATGAAATGACGAAATTTTCGGCAATTTTATACACCTTTGCCACCTGTTACCTGACAAAGCCACGATCCTCCAAACTTTAGAGTGGCCGATTGTTCGTACGTCTGTTGGGGGGTATGCGCAGACAAAGTTTCAGCTTTTATACTATGACGAAGGTCTGGCGGTCGCTGGCTCTTAGACTATCGTGTAGGTTTGTCTTTTGGAATTTCATGCGCTTCAGGAGTAGAGCAATTTTTTCAATAACAATTTCTTTTTTTTTTCCGTATTACAGACCACTGAAACATGGTTTTGTTTTCTCAGTTTCAGCGGTAACTATTCCTAGGCGAATTTGGAGTTTATCATTAGGCTACTTCGAATAGTTAACAGAAAAGAATAAATTGACCGGATGATTGTGATTTTTTAGTCTTCAATAATGACCAACAATAAGTAAATAAAGTAACGAAAGTTACCCCCACCTGAATATCGTCAGCAGACAGTAATCGCGTCGAAGATTGCTAACTATCTTCAAGACGATTTCCGCATGAGGAAAGTCAGCCTAATTTATACACTGCTTTGTCAGTAAAACCATATTTCATTGCATAGGTGTCCCTTTTTCGGAACGAGCACTTTCGCGTATTAGTCGAAACACCGTTACTTCTATTTTTCAAAAAGTCCTACTTATTCATGATATTGAGCCTCAACTTTACAGAATATTGTTGTAACATGGACAAAGTAGGATATGGTAGCGAGTTCAGATTTTTATGCATAATGATTTAAAAGAAATCATCCCTTTTCACAGAAGTGGAACACTTCAGACAATTTATCTATTATTTCCTGTTATCAGTAAAAATGCGCAAACTAAAGTCGCAAAAGATTCCAGGCACCCAAATGCTTGTTAAAGAGAGATCATGAAGATTGGCATCCCATAAGTGAACACGCCAAATTCTTTCTTGTATCGGTTTCTGAAGCTACAAATATTAGTTGTACGAATGTTTTACGCCACTCCAATATTGCCTGCACACAGTTCGCGTTGTGTACTTAGCCATATTTTGTAAACGATTTTGTTATGAAAGAAAAGACTTGTTTTAGAGCACTGTGTTGTGAAATCCGTAAAACAATATCGTTATGATTAAGTATAAGGTGTCTGAAATGGAACTACCACGCTACCAGATTGATCCATCATTTACTCTCAGTTCTGTCGCAAAAGTCAGCTACAGAATGACACTGAATCATGTGTATAGCTTAAGGTACTACTGTTGTATCATATGACATTGTGAAGATTTGGTACCGAAAGTTCAAAACGAGAACTAGATATTAAGAACAGCGCTCTGACCAGACTACTGATGCTGATGAGGCCCGCCTACGAATGTGTGAAGAAGATAAATATTCATCCACTCGAGAGCTAGCTAAAAGAGTTAGACTTTAGTGCATGTCCATTAGTCGCGCTAAGCATCGCATAAACTTGACATATAAGTCATAGCTGGTACCGCGTGAGCTGACTCAGCAAAATGGCGGAAAACTTCGTTACAACCGATATGTAGTACACTGTTTACAAATACCTAGCTTATACCAGTTGCTAAATGTGTAATGTAGCGGGACATGTTTTTAACTGTCAAAAAGATATTAACGGGAAGGAACTGGAATTTGTCAAACGAATGTTCGTGTTGGGGACATTTTAAAATCTGTTGGCATCTTTTTTCGACCGATAAGCACCCTAGTTTCACCTACTATGCTGAAAACCGTATTGAAGAAAAACAAAATTGAAACAGGTACCTGAGGCAACGTTTAATGAACCTTTCAGTTGCGAGGAAGGCTTTAAAGGCCATTTTGAATCAATGGACCCGAAATTCTTTAAAGAAAAACAGCAATATATTCAATTCAATTCGAAGGAAATTAGCAGGACAGGTTTAAGATGCAGACGTTACTATTTCAGAATGGATTGTTGAAAAATACTACAATATATTCAATTGAATTCGAAGGAAATTAGCAGGACAGGTTTAAGATGCAGACGTTACTATGTCAGAAAACTTTGAATGGATTGTTGAAAGATACCACTATTAGATGGATAGCATTGTTTCCTACAATGGTTGAACCAACAATGAATGTACAAAGTTATTTGTTAATGTGCGTATCATTGTGTGATTTGTTTTTCTTCCATTGTTGTCGCAACTATAGCACTGTGTCGAGTAGCAGCCTCATCCAAGATGGCTGACTATACGAAATTATTATATGTGGACAGAACAGGATACATACGGCTGAAATTGGGTTCTAAACACATATAGAATACAATTTTTGATTAATTCTTGTACTGATAGCAGTGATACACGGTCCTGCAAAATTTAAGATCAATTGGATTGTGGGAAGTTAATGAAAAATGGATGCAATGTTTGACACAGACGTACAGTGCGACTAAATTAAAAAGGCTTAAAGGTGAAAAAAAAATGGAATAGATGTGTTTCCTTCAAGTTTGTCTCCCTTGGCAAGGTTTTCTGGGACTTGCTTTGGGTGGTTTCGGGGTTTTCTTATTTCACAACTCACAATTAGATAAATGTGGTGTACAGTAGCGGATGAATGCAATTTTGTTCGCGGGGGCGGCTATTTGGAAGATAAGCATATGATTCTATTTTATGGAAGTAAAACATTATTTTTTACATTTATTTCTTTCCTCCAGCAGGGGGAGGGCGGTCGCATCTCCGCCCTCCCCTTAAATCCGTCCATGGTACTCTATTTTGTAAATGCATACCTATTGCTTAGTATATTGTTGCGGAACTACTCTTCTTGTTTCCGGGGTTCGTCGTTCTAAAGTTCAGTTGGTGTAGAACGTGCTGGTAAAAAGTCCACTGGTCAGGATGGAATATAACTTTATTGCTTCTAGAACTTCGTGGAACAATCAGCTGTACAGAATTCACAAGCACAATTAAACAGTAATGTGCTTTTAACAGTTCTCTTAGATCAGAAGCTCTCACAAATGCTGTATTTCTCACACAAAATAAGTCACTTTCACAGGCAAAAATTCAGTGAAAATATTCAAGAGATATCGTACACAATCCCTTAAGACACAGCAATGAAGAATTTACACACAGCACTTTGAAAACAGCTTCGTAAAGCAAGCTAAAACACGGCTTCTATAGCACTATCAATTCACAAAGCAAGCGTACTCTCACTGACAGCTCTTCACACATTGAGCATTCAACTCGCACTGAACTGTCGGGGCAACGCGCTGGTGGAATTTATAGAGGAGGCAGAAGCTGCGAGCAGTTTCTAGAAAAGTATATTCCTCGAAGGTTCCAGATAAAGCGGGATTTCTGATTACGTCATAGAAGAGAAATGTTAGGTTATTATGCGTTTTTAATGCAGGAAAAACAACTTCCAGGCCCCATTGGGAAAATCGCGCCAAATGACCAAAAAGTAACCAAGCTTGGCGACTTTTGGCGAAATATCGCCAAATTTGGCGCCAAAAATAAGTCTCCAAATGTGAAGAGATCGAAGCCCTAGGACTAATATTTCTCGAGATTTCTAGAAGCTCCATAGAAAAACATACGGGAAAGCGAAACCTCCATATCTCCGGTTCTAATTGACCGATTTTGATGCAACAAAAAGCAAAATTTATCTATTTGAAGCGTAGAATACGTATTTTAAACCATTTTGAGCCCCAGAGCAGCGGGTTGCCCCGAAAATTCGTAACAGTATCTTAACTGTTTTTATTCATTCTTTTTTTTTGGTTTTCCAATTTCCTCTTGGACACACTCACAAAGAAATACGTACAGAACATTTACAGTGGCAATCCGAACAAAGACAAAAAGACAAGACAAAGTTCATATTGCTTGGAAGAATCAAAATGAAAACAGTCGCTCTTTTTATACACGGAGTTGCAAAAACGTTGATCCGTTCTTTTATTCCTCCAGCATAGATCGTAGGCAAGTACCATAAATTACAAAATTGTGTAAAAATGTCACAGAAAGTATAAAGTTTTCCTGAGATTGAATTTAAATAAGTGTGAAATTTAAATTCTCATACGGTCCACTTGGAAAAAAAAAATATCAGTAAAATACGTTCCAGCAATGCATTTGGTGATATTCAAAGTTGGCCGCTTATCGTAAACAGTCTCGAAGTTATTAAAAATGGCATGTGTTGATTTGCACCAATTAAAATTTACACGGAAAATCCCAATTCAGGGGCTGTGCACAAATAATGAATTAAAAGAGTGATTTTCATAAATACATAAACTTTGATCGTTATTTATATGCTATAGTAGCCCCTTATGCCAACTTTGTTTAAACGTATCTCGGTGGCGTTTTGTAATGAAAGAGTGAAAATTTGTGCATACTCTAATTAACCCATTCGTGCCTGGATATTTTTTCGACTTCCTTCGATTTTTGCTAACACCAGCAGTAATTGATAAATTTCTGATGTCAACTTTTTGAACAAGGGATGATTTCATTTAAAATCGTTATGTATAAAAATTGAAATGTCAACATCCTACTTGCCATATTAAAATATTTTGTGGAATTGAGGTTCAATACTCACGAATAAAGGCTAGGAAAAATAAATAACGTTTTCGAATGATAGCGATAATGCCGTCTCAAAAAAGGGACGCTAGGCATAAATGGGTTAACGCATTGCGCATTAGATACCAGGTGGTTTTATTTATTTTTTTTTTTTACGGGGACCCTATGAAAATAATATAAGTTTTTTATTTATTTAGATTAAACTCCGAAAAATTTTAAGTGATACAATAGAATTCCTCATTTTTGTAAATTTGAAATTTACTGTATATGTCTGTGATCAGCATTTAAGGAATAATAGCTTAGAGCATTTTTCTTTCTTTCTTTTTTTTTTTTTTTGTGTGATTATCTAGAGAATGTCGACTTTTTCACTTGGGCGTGTCAACATTCACATAGCCTTTTGTTTGTTGTTGTTCTCATGCCTATGGATAGACGATTGCATTATTAACGGGTGCCATTTCACCTAGGGAGGTTGCAATTCTAACTGTTGGTCCTTAATTTTGAACCTATTCAAGATGAGGGACCGACCACCTGAAACCGCCAACCCCATAGGTAACGTTCGAAAATGGAGGAGATTCGAGCCACGACAGATTTCAAGTGTCACCAGCTCCCATTAGCATCCACTGTCCCACAGCAGTCCAGCCAAGAGAGGATTTCACCCTCCCAAGCACTGGTTTCAAACGTCCCAAGGGTCACGTAACGTTTTGAACTCTCTTGCTGAGATTAATGAACCATTCCCGTTTTACCAGGCGTGTAGACAGGAAAATATTTCGGGAGGGGATATGCGCCTGGAAAATTTTTCGGGGGGGGGATATGAACTTATATGTGTATAAATAGACGGAATTTCCACTAATCCAAAAATTTCGGGGGGGGGGGGATATATCCCGAAATCCCCCCCCCCTGGCTACGCCCCTGCGTTTTACATTTCACTTACATTACAACACCTTACAACATTTCAGTGGACCTCTACACATTCCCCCCAATCCCCCCTGTAGAAAAGTTATTTGCTTATGGTATTTAAATTATTAAAACCGCGTTGTGACACATGAAAATCCAGGTTCGATACACTTAGTTACAATATAATAAAAAGATGTTAAATACTTAAAACTATTTTATTAAAAAGATACTATTGAAACATAAACTTATTACAACGGATGGTGGTGGCTCAGCGAAATAAAAATTACGTCCTATATGCATAGTGAAATCAAGGTGGAAAAAATTAAAAATTACGCCAGCAAAGAATTACACATTGGCGAGAACAACAACGTGGCTGAGATCAATAACGCCAATTCCAGAGCAACCCTAAAGCTTAATCCAATAAAATTAAAATGACGTAATCGCGAGCAAATAATTTTCAAGATGTCGCAGGGCAACAAAATTATAACTGACGCCAGCAGGATACCAAGAGGGAATCAAAAAGGCAGTTGATTTTGCAAACGGACGCAATGAAATCTATTTTTAGCTACAACGACGCAACAATGTCTGAAGAGAGACAAATAAACAAATAAGAATAATGCATACGGGAAAAGCGAATATACAGATTTAAAAGCCGAAATGGCAGAAAAACGAAAACAGAAGTGATTTAGAATACATGACTTTGGATAAATTACATTAAAAAAAGCCAAATTAAATAATTATTAAAAATTAAATATGTGATCTTCATACCCCCCCCCCTCCCCCCTTGTAGAACCATAAGTTGCTAGAAGCAAATGTCTACTTGTTTCACCTAATCTGCATATTATCCTTTAGGGAAAGTGACTGTAAACAATTCGTATTTATATTATTTTACTTGCTGTAATCCTTCGCTCTCATCGTTGCAGTGACGCAAAGGCACACATGTCCCTTTGTGCAAGAAACTAAACAAAATTAAACTGAAGCAACGAATAAGATGCGAAGGGTTTTCACAGAGAAGGAGGCAGATTCAATCATGCACTAGTTTGGAGTTATATGTTTTTATTGCTGTTCTCGTGTCCATGGATAACCCTTCAACGCGCAGTGTTCCCGCTCTGGGAACACCAAACTCTGACGTTTTGACTGTTGCCAGTCACGAAGAATAGATTGGATTTCTATGAAAACACTTGCGGGTGATATAGCTCCACGAGAATCCTTTACTTTTTAGCGCGTCATTTCCCGTAACAAAAATGGTCACGATTATTTTTAACAGCACTGACATCTGCTGAAAAATGGAAGAATGCGAGAACAGCTGGATAGATTGCCCAATGCTGAAAAAAGGGCAGCCGTTGCCATCGCTCGACTGAACTACCAGCAAGATGGCGGACGATCGAAACGTTCATCGCGTGCCACAGATCAAGAGACCCTTTTTTGACGACAGCTGGCTGTGCCGGCACAGCCAGCTGTCGTCAAAAAAGGGTCTCTGGATCTGTGGCACGCGATGAACGTTTCGATCGTCCGCCATCTTGCTGGTAGTTAAGTCGAGCGATGACAACGGCTGCCCTTTTTTCAGCAATTGGGTAAGGGTTGCGCCTCAAAGGGTTAAAGTATAGAAAGAAGTAAAGTAGAGTTGCTGAATTCGTTATTTAAAAAAGAAAGAATAAGTCTTAAAACATTGCGTTATTTGTAGGGCAAAGTTGCAAGCTTACATTCCAATTAAAAGTTATTTTAGCTGATAAATTGTATAATTCATTCGTTATATATTATTCCAGTTTCCCAACTCATTGAAAAACAAATAATTCAGTGTTCCTCTTTCAATACTTGAAACCTCTTTTATTATTTTTTTTTTCCAATTCTGAGAGAGTGAAAAATAAGTAAATAAAATCACCATATTTGTTTAAAGCCAAAGCTTTCACCATTTCTTACTTTTATTTAAATTCAAGCACAACAGTTGGGGAGAAAAAAAAACGCTGTAAAAAGTTAATTTAATAATATCTCTTTTTTTTTTCTTAAATGAACCGAAAAAACAACACCAGTGGATACTGTCCATTTGTGTAAATACGAATTAAACTCTTCGAATAAACATGAAATTTCGCAAAATAATTACCATTCATGGTATGCTAGCCCATAAACCACCAACTCCAAATTCATTCAGAATTCGAGCACGCCCCCCGTTGGAAATATTTGTGATCTCCATGCCAGCATTATAACCCTGCCCCCCCCCACCCCCGTCAAAATGTTCCTCCCTCAAATGATTCTAAATCAGTTTTATGCGACATGAGCTTGCGATGCCGTGCAAGGAGGGGGTGGAAACTTATTTTGAGGGGGGGGATGACCCCCGCAGGGAAGATTTTAAAAGACTTGGGGAAAAATTCGCTTAAACATACACAATTGTGCAAATTATATTTATTCATGGGGGGGGGGTTAGTGTTTCGGACAAAGTTTGCTAAGGTTTGCAATTTCGGCTACGATATGCGACTGTGAATCGGAGCGTGTGTTTAGTTCAGGATTAATTTGAAGTTAATTAGCGAGTCTATTTTCCTTAACCCTTTAGCGCGCAGTGTTCCCGCTCTGGGAACACCCAACTCTGACGTTTTGACTGTTGTCAGTCACGAAGAACAGATTGGATTTCTATAAAAATAGTTGTGGGTGACATAACTCCACGAGAATCCTTTACTTTTTGGCACGTCGTTTCCCGTAAAAAAATATCACGATTATTTTTAACAGCACTGTCATCGGCTGAAAAATGGAAGAATGCGAGAACAGCTGGATAGATTGCCAGCTGTCGCACAGCCAGCTGTCGTCAAAAAAGGGTCTCCAGATCTGTGGCACGCGATGAACGTTTCGATCGTCCGCCCTCTTGCTGATAGTTAAGTCGAGCGATGGCAACAGCTGCCCTTTTTTCCGCTTTGGGCAATCTATCCAATGATTCTCGCATTCTTCCATTTTTCAGCCGATGACAGTGCTGTTAAAAAGAATCGTGACATTTTTTTACGGGAAACGACGTGCCAAAAAGTAAAGGATTCTCGTGGAGCTATGGCACCCGCAACTATTTTTATAGAAATCCAATCTGTTCTTCGTGACTGGCAACAGTCAAAACGGCAAGAGTTTGGTGTTCCCAGAGCAGGAACACTGCGCGTTAAAGGGTTTGAGGGTTAAATCTTCCATCGACCAGTTAACAGCGTTTAAGAAATAACTAGCTGCGTACCCGTTCTCCGCACGGTAGGGAACGAAACTTTTTCTTACATGTATAGTTCGAATTGATTGCAGTGATTTGGTATCTAAAAATAAGCAAAATGATTTGACTCTTGGCGTAAAGTTACTCATTAGTTATTTGTAAAGTTAGTATAAGTACTGACCTGAGACCCTTGTTAATATTATGACGCAAAAAACTATGTCGGTGTCATACGCAATTAGAAAAGATAAGCGTGACGGTTCGCAGTGAAAATTCCTAATATTCAAAATGTCTCATTTCTGCATCATACTCTTTTTTAGATTTAAGTTATGCCATTAATACCTTAGATACTACATGATGTGGAGAACGGTTTTATTTTATAATTAAATAGCTGTGTACCCGCTCTTCGCAAGGCAAGAAGAGAACATTTTCCTAAAAAATGTGATCAGAACTCTTGTGAGAAAACAGAATCTCTAAGAAAAAAGAAAGTTCTGTTACAGTCTTTTTTGTTGAAACTACCGCGGGATATATTAACGCGACGTAGACTTACTTACTGTTTTGTTAGCTGTGATGTAAGACGGTTGTTGAAGAATGAATAGAAGGCTAAGTTTCACGAAATATTTATTAATGCGGTATATTGTGCTTTGATCAATATTGCCTTTGCATATCTGCTTACTATTACTTATACTATCTTTTACTGATACCAATACAATATATTTTCGTTTTGCAACCGTTAATGCTTAATTTAAAGAAACGGTTTAGATATTTGCCACGAATGTAGTCTTTTACTCTTTGGTGATTCTTTGCAATTTACGCATTAGCATAAACGATAATCATTTCACTTTATGGTTGCCACTAAAACAGCTCTCCATACATTTGTATGCTTAATTATTGTCAGATTGGCGTATTTAGCACCAGGGCCCTAGTATCCCACGGGCAAATCGGAACTTTGCCTAGTGCCTCCGGCTCGAAATGGCCCCCAATTTCAAATGTTGTTCTGAAATATTCTTTTTCATAAACACATTTTATGAAAAATAAAACAAATTTCATAGATGGACGCCAAATTCATTATGCCCGGGGTCCCTGTTTGCCATAATCAGGCCCTGTTTAGCACCGCAAAATATTTCTTGCGATTCGAAAACGTGTCCCGTTTAAAATCTCAATTGAAAATAATGCTGGATAATTCACTGGTGAAAAAACAGCATTCAATTCTTTCTCTGGCAACGTAAAATAGAATGTGGAATTATTTCATGCGTGGCGTATGTTTTGCGTGTGAGTCCGTTATTCTGATTGAGTTTCGAAAGGGGTTTTAAACTCTTGACATCAAATTGGCGCACATTTCACATGTGAAAACTCAGTTATTTTAAAGTAATTTTATTTATTTTTTTCAACTGGCAATTTTAAACATTGTTACTGTCTCCAAGACAACCAAACCTCAAGATATAATACCGAATTTTTAAGCGGCGGCGATTGAAATGAAAATCCTTCTTTACTTAAAAATTTGTAAAAAAAACTCCTAATTTATATTTTTCCTCCGTTCTTCTTTTAAAAGCGGGCGAATTGTATGCTCCGTCTTTTGCCGAAATATAAAAAAGCTATGACAGATAGAATTCAAGATGTAGCAGTGTTAAAAATATTTTACGAAAGTCAGCGTCAAATTTAATTTTATTTGAAAAATTCCCAAAAATCTGAAAATTATGTTACACAATCCGAACAAACAATTTTTAAAAGAAAATTTTCTCCTCTATCCGATGATGTAAATTTCGTTTTACTGCGAGTGCAATTACCGGCGTTATTACGTATTAAGCGAGAAAAATCTCTAAAAATCTGACAAAATAAAACATTTTATAAGTGTAGTCATAATGATGACGTCAAAGCTTACGTAGAACACGTAGAACACGTAGCACTGGTTAGGCTTTCTTTACCTAGGAGGTGTTGATTTAACTCTTTGACGCGCAACCATTTCCCAATGTCGAAAAGGTGCAGCCGTTGCCATCGCTCCATTTAACTACCAACAATCTATCCGTGGTCGATCGAATCGCCCCGTGTGTGCCACAGAGCTCAAGAACATTTTTGACACAGCTGGCTGTGCGGAGCCACACAGCCAGCTCTAATAAGCTGCCTCTACATGTAATGAGCTTCCTGCAACCTCTAATAAGCTGCATCATTATTAATGTAATTTTGCAAGATTTAATGAAACTGTAATTATAAAAAAGTTTCTAACTCATCTGTTTTTTTATGCGCCAAATCTCATCGTTAAACTTGGCAATATTTTAGGAACAATCTCTGCATCACACTGTTAAAATAATTTTGCAAGATTTTGTGGAAGGTTAATTATAAAATACTCTCTAACTCAACTGTGTTTTTATGCGCCAAAGCTCGTCGTTAAACTTGGCGGTACTCTGGAAATAACCTCGCATCACTATTAGTGTAATTTTGAAAGATTTTATGAAACATTAATTATAAAACACTTTCTAACTGAACTGTCGTTTTAGGGGCCAAATCTCGTCGTTAAACTTATTATAGCGATATTTTGGGAGTAACCTCTTATCACTGTTAATGTAATTTTGCAAGATTTTGGAAAACATTAGTTATAAAACACTTTCTAACTAAACTGTCTTTTTATACGCCAAATCTCGTCGTTAAACTTAGCGATATTTTGGAAATAGCCTCTATATCACTACTAATGTAATTTTGCAAGATTTCCTGAAAGAAAATCAAATGTTATTTCCATCCTTTAAATCTATTTGGATTCTAATTTGGATTAAATCCATTTGGATTCTCCATCCTTTAAATCTATTCCATCCTTTAAATCTATTTGAAATTTCCATCCTTAAGAGCTATTATAAACGCTTTTATTGTATTCTGCTTGAAATGCATGAATGTTTTTAAACTGCCATAGACCGCAGTGTATTAGAATTCTTTTGAGGGTAGAAAACTATAACTGCTGCGTACACTCTTTCCGGTGGAGAACACCATTTTGTAATCCTTAATAACATAGGGGAAAGTGGGGTTCGCTAAATGGTTTAAAAACCTCAAATTTACAGAAAGACTTCTTAGAACTTTTGCGTCTCATTGATTTGATTTGATTTTGTGGTTAAGACAAAGCTACAAGAGAGCTATCCTCTTAAAATGGGGATGCCTTGAGCGTTAGATTTTTTTAAGGGTTCTAACGCGTATCCACTTTACATCTAGAGAAAACCACACCAAAACTCTAAATCGTTAGATCGACAGGCGCGTAGTAGGACACAACGCAAGACATTCAAACATCGGACATCTAAAAGTCCAGTGTCTTGTCTATTCGACCATGGTTGACCTTTTGTGCTTCATAAAATTATAATTGAAAGTATTTCATGTCCTCTTGGAAGATATGACGAAAAAGTTTTTTCGTCATTTTATACACACCAGGTGAGGAAATGAGATATATAAATGTTTATTTTCAAATATGCAGATAAACAATTTCACTTAGTTAGTTAGGTAGTTTCAATGTAATTTTTTGCAGAATTTATTCTTATTTTAGTCTATTATCTTTAAAAAAATATTAATTTTCAAAAATATTAATTTTCATTAATTTTCAATTATCCGTTTTGCCCTGAAGAAGAGGCACAGGTATTGGGAGGATTGGGGAGGACAGGGATTGGGTACAGGGGACAATAAGTTCGGCAATTCTCAGATGTGTTATGAAAACCCATTATTATTATTATTATTAAGTACAAGTTGAGATAGTGAACACAGAAGATATGAAAGTAGTTTTCAAATGACAGGACTTAAACATAGTTATAATGATGAAACCACATTTAAGAGTTGCAAAATAATATTTGACGAATTGAAAATAATAAAGTATCATCAAATTAAACAATAAAGGGTAACAAAATGTTTTCAAAAGTTCATTTTTATTATCAGGGAATAAGATCGGAAACATACTGGAAATGAGAATTGTGTCATTATTCTTTCTGTCACCTCCACAAGCCGTAATTTTACGTACAGTGGGCATTGTCCTTGTGTAACACAATCAACACGTTCTACTGTAGTAAGCACAAAAATGTAACTTGGTGCAGAAGGTAAATAAGTATAATAATCACATATACGAGTACCAGTGCGATAATTAAAATAGCAGATCTGTTTCAGCATGTATGACATGCCGTCTTCAGTGCCTAAATGTCATGCAGCAAATGCCGCCAAAATTCAGCGTGGCTGACGAAATATACAGGCTGCGGCATTGACATTTTGCGCCCACCTCTTTGCACTAGAAATCATATGGACCTAGGAGGTGTGACCATCTTCGTACGGCTAGCTTGTACTAAGATGGACACCCACCATTGGTCACATGATTTTTCGGGTGCATAGGGGTGTGGCCAAAATGTCAGAGCCGCATCCCGCATATCGCCACGGAACGCAGTAAATGTCGCCAGTGCTTAGAGTGTAGTGCATTCTTGCACTCACGACGGCGTGTCTCACATGCCGAAACTGGTCCGATGTTTTAATTCCCTTATAGGTGCCCTTATACGTTGTTTTTTGTTGCTTGTTTATGTTACACTGTACCCTCCAAGAAGTATTTTTCAATTCCTACTATTAGTTCACATACTCCCTATATATATTTATATACTTTGTTCCAATTTTCAGTCGTTAATAAAATACGTTTTTTATTCAACCGCTCAAGTTCAAATACATTTTTTTAAACTTGCAGTGGATGACACTTGATGTTAATACAGTTTTTTTCAAATATTAATCCATTAATTAAATTTAATTAATTATAGTTTAAATTTAATTAATTATAATTAATTATAGTTCTTATGTGGGATTAAAAATGAATGAAAAGAATAAACTAAACAGACAAACTGGATTAACGGTATTGGCGTATCGGCCCTTTCTTCACAAACGACCCTGCATTAATTAATTAATTAATTAAATTTAAGAAAAAGTAATTAAAATGAAATTTTTCTTTCTTGACCTAAGTTTGAATTCACTTAATTTTTCTTTATTTTTTTTTCCTTCTTTTTTTTTTAATATTACTTGTTAAATCCAAACTCAAAAGTTGCACAAAATTTATCAGCAGAATAAAGAGCATAAGTTTAATGTGTTGAGTGCAGTTAAGGAAGTTTAAGTTTTAAATTAATGCAACGATGAGGAATGAAATCCCGTTCGATGATTGGGTTTCTTCAGTAGCGAATCACCAAGACAATACTTAACCCTCAAAACCCCGCACTTCTGTAATGCGCTTCTTACAGTGTTGCAAGCAGGGGATTCCGTGTCAGCTCTGAGGTACGTTACTCAGGAAAATCTCTCGTAATACAATGTTCGCGTAAGAAAGACCGCGTTGTATAGCGAGTCCTCTGTATCCCCCCCCCCTACCTCCCTCCAAATTATTTCAAATTTCTAAGTCAATATGTCCAATTTTAAGGATTGATTTACTGAGTAAAGCAAGGCTGGCATAGTTTAAAATGGTTTTTTTCTCAAAAAAAAAAGTTTTTTTTAAAAAAAAGAATAATTTAAAATTCCGAATACTACGGATAGAAAACGTTCTGATATCTTTTAAAATTATCCTTATAAGTATCAACCATGATTTTTTGTATCAATATAATAGATACCTTATTGTTTTATCATTATTAAAAATTATTAATTAAATTTAAATTATAGGCTGCATTTTTAATTTGTTTCTAAAATAAAGGTTTTGTGTTTTAACAGCTCATTTTTAAACCTTAAGAATATCATTTTGAACAACATATCACCATTATTACTGATGAATTTAAATGCAAGATTCCGTGTAAAATGTAGTAAACAATTAATATTGTATTATATTATATACTAAATATAAAAAAATAGTATCTCTAAATAAAATATTAAAATTAAATGATTTCAATGTCCACATAAGTATAGCAACAATTGTTTATTTACTTTGTCTTAATTACTTTCAGAAGGAATATTAATTGTTATTTGAACATTTTACAAATAATTTTATTTATAAGCATGTAACAGGTAATTATAAAAGGATTTAAAAAAAAACCTGTTTTAAACCAAAACAACCCGGTTTAAACCTGGTTTTTGGGGATTTTTTTTCAAATAAACCGTTTTTTTCCCAAACCTGGAGTAAAGAAACAAATCTACAAACGATTTTTCATTTTTATTTATAAGATTGTTACGTTCAAGCGCACCACTGAAACATAAAATGATAGATTGCATCGATTGCAAAAGCCGCCTAAGAGAATTTTACTAAATTTTGAAAATTCGAATCCGAAACTTTATCTGTTAATTTTTAAACTAAAGAAAACCCTCTAATTTACATCAATCTTTTCGCAATTAATAGCCATCGGTGTTTGAGAAACGCTTGTATGATTCTGCCGAAGTTTCCATATCAGGAATCAGTCAGACTGTTCCACTTGAAAATCACGTAACTTTTGAACAATTTAACTTTTTACGAAATTGAACACTCGGAAAAATTTAAAATGTCTCTTTGCAAGTTGCACTGTGAACAGACATTGACAACGAATCTATAGGAGTTACGAAAATGTCGGGGGGGAAATGCCAAGCATACGGAATTTCGCCATAATTCCAAAAAAAAAAAAACGGGCAAATCCTTGGCCTATTTTTGAAGACCATTTTTGTGTTCATGATTTTTTATTTCTGAAAGTTGCATGAGACATACAGCTGTTAGTATCAGCCCATAGCACATAGGGTGAAGAAGCATGATTCTTGTTTTAAAATGTTTAATATCAACGGTTTCTATTAACCCTTTATCTAAGGAATTAAGAATTATCAAAGAATATCAACTTGAAACTGTTTCTTTCCTTTTGTTTTAGATGGTCAATGAATGATCCCTACTAAATTATGTAGTAAGAAATAAAATTAAGTTAACAAACACTAGCGATACGTCTGACGACCGTTTTTTTTTTTTTTGAGCCTCACCATGGCACAGTGGTTATGTCACTGAAAATGGCAGACGGCCGAAGTTTGAAAGTCCCGGTCCCATCGCGCTTCTGTCGATCTAACGGTCTGGAGTTTTGGTAGGTTTTTCTCCAGATGTAACGTGAATACGCGTTAGAACCCCTTAGAAAGTCTTCCCACCAAGGCACCACCCCCACCCTTGGCAGATCGCCCTTGCGTAGCGTTGTCTTAATCACACAAACACTGATGTCTGTTTCATAATCAGATAGTGGGTTTTTTCAATAAAACAAAGAGTATAAAACAAAAATTGAAGAAGAGTTAAGTGATACTTTGATTGAGACACACTTTTTGGAAATCTAATCTTTTAATCATAAAAACAACGTCTGAAAATTTAATAATACTCATTTTTTTTTTCTCTGGCTCGATTAGAAAGTGGGCGAAAAGCTAACATGCAGTTTTGGAGTAAGCTGATTAAATAAAGTATTTGGTATTGATTTTTTGAGTATATAGTTACAAAGAATCAATGAAATTTTTACAAAACAATTTTATTTTTACGATACTCCACCGTCAGAAGATAAAGGGTTAAAGCTGTTCAGAAGTCCTGCGTAGACGGTCAGGTAAAACACTTTTAACTCTCATTCCCTGTAAAACTGCTTTCCCCACCATAGCACTGTCGATGCTGGAAATCAAGCGCCCAGTCGACCATGTTATCTTGGAATCCACAGCGATTGGAAAACTATACTTGAGGATGCGGATACGGAATGGCTCCGGATATTAGTATCCGTATTTTTGTAGATATGTATCCGTATTTTTGTATATCCGTATTTTTGTAGATATTGATTTACTGAGTAAAGCAAGACTGGCATGGTTTAAAATGGTTTTTTTCTCAAAATAAAAAAAAGGTTTTTTTTAAAAAGAATAATTTAAAATTCGCGGATACGATTATAGATTTTTTTCCGAGTCTAGATCAGAGGACGCGGATGCGGATCGAGCAATTATTGCGTAATTTCTGTTCAAACGCCAAAAAGAAACTGATGGTATTGACATCAAATACGCAGGAGTGGGTGAATTTTGGAGCCCAGATCCGCGGATGCGGATACGGATAGTTCAATTATTGCAATTCCGAAGTATTACGTTATCTGAATGCATTTTAATTATTATTTTAATTATTTAGAGTTGATAGATATGTAAATATTCCATGAAATGGAAAATGTAATCAGCCACTATTAAGTAATTCTTGAGGCATCCCAAAAATTTTTTAAATTATTATTAACATTGCAAAAAAAAATTTTTTTTTGGTTATTATAGGGTAAATATTAAACACATTTAACCCAATTTGCGACAAATAATATAATAATAATAAATAATAGCAATTTTAAAAGAAAATGACTCACGTTAAGTCAAGTTAGTTTAGTCAAGTTAATTAAGTCTTGCTGTCAATTTTAAAATGTTCATTATTTTTTCGTTTGTAATTGTTTTGCTTCAATTTTTTTCAGATAGTAAATAGTAATATTTTGAACAAATGTAAGGATTATATTTTGGCTAATTGCATTATTAAAAAATAATGCAATTAGCATTATTATTTAACTAAACAATTAAATGATAATGAGAAAAATTATTATTTAATCTCATAATTAAACACCACAATTATGAGACTGAGAAAAAAATTAAACTAACGAAAAAAAAAAAAAAAAAAAAAAAAACTAGACGACAATTATGTATAGAAAAGTGGAAAAGATGAGTAATGCTAGATTTGAATTTTTAAGTTTTCAACGTACAGATAAAATTCTCTTAATATAAGGTTCAAGCAGAAAAATTCTCAAACAATTTCATCACATTTGACGAAGCCTTTTCATTTCAAAGATGGTATAACTTCAAAAAACAATAAACTGAGATAAATGCGATTAAAGATTGCATTTAGATATAAGTTTTTGAGAATAAGTGTTCATATAAACAGCTGTAGTTGTAATTGAATGTGTGGCTTAGAAATTTTAGTAAGATGCGCGTTTTCTTTTTTTCAAATACTTGCTACCACAAGCCTTTTCCACTACTAAGGATCAAACTACTGGCCATTTCATTACGGGGACAACCCCCATATGATTGGTCTCCCAATTTTGAACCCGTTCCATATGAGAGACCTAGCACCTGAAATCGGCACCCCCAGAGGTATCGTTTGAACACGCAGAACACTGGAACCACGAAAAGATTTTGCGTGCACCAGCTTCCATTAGCGTATACGATCTCACAGCAGTCCAGCCGAGAGAGGAGTTTCACCCTCCCAGCACTGGCCAAGCCGGATGCTGCTTCACTTTCCGCGTTCTTACGGGAACGGAGTTTAGTGACTAGGCCACTGCGGGAAAGGCGGACTTTAAGGTATAAAGACTAGTGTTTCAGGATAAAATCATAACATTTATATTTTCATCAAATTTTGAGTATACTGTAAAAAAACGAGAGCTTTGAAAAATCTGAGCTTATTTTCTTTAAATCTTTTTTTTTCCGCAAAAAACTACCTTAAACCTTATTAAAACATTTTTTTCTGGATTAAATTATTGAATTTTTTAAAAATTTGATTCAATTTGTTTGTTTCTTTAAAAAAACACTCTTCTTTCAAAAGAAAAAATCTCTTTCAATAACCTGCCAACAATATTATGTTCATCTTCCCTCCCTTTAAAAAGAAAAATTAAAAACCACTCACGGTGAAACACAGCAAAATATTTCCACCAAATTCCCATAGGGTTCCCCCACCCCACCTTTAATATCTCTCCCATGTGTGTTGTCCATTTAATTTGCCGGCTCTGGTTCCAGAGTAAAAAACAATCGGCCCTCCCATTATTAAATGAAGCCACCTACCGTTAGCGACGGCGTTGCTATGTGTATCTGTAAGTGATTTGTGGTCAGTTGAGCAAAGCGATTCAACCCCCCCTGGGGGGAAAGTGAGTGTCAGATGATATTTTTCTTACCCCGTTTGTTGAACATGACTGCGTGTAAGTGATATTCGTGATTTGCATAACTAGCCGCGCAATGAGATTATTCGTCTGTTTTTATTTTTTACTTTCGTTTCCAACGTCGTCTCGTACGTGATGATACTATCCTGTTAACCCTTTGAGGCGCAACCCTTTCCCAATGCTGAAAAAAAGGCAGCCGTTGCCATCGCTCGACTTCACTACGAGAAAGATGGCGGACGATCGAAACGTTCATCGCGTGCCACTGATCTAGAGACCCTTTTTCAGAATGGCTGCCCTTTTTTCAGCATGGGGCAATCTATCCAACTGTTCTCGCATTTTTCATTTTTTCTGCAGATGTCAGTGCCGTTAAAAATAATCGTGACCATTTTTTGACGGGAAATAACGTGCTAAAAAGTAAAGGATTCTCGTGGACCCATGTCACCCGCAACTATTTTTATAGAATTTTACAGATGGCTGTTTTACAGATGGCTGTGCGCGGGCACAGCCAGCTGTCGTCAAAAAAGGGTCTCTAGATCTGTGGCACGCGATGAACGTTTCGATTGTCCGCCATCTTGCTGGTAGTGAAGTCGAGCGATGGCAACGGCTGCCCTTTTTTCAGCATTGGGCAATCCATCCAGATGTTCTCGCATTCTTCCATTTTTCAGCAGATGTCAGTGCTGTTAGAAATAACGGACCATTTTTTTTACGGGAAAGGACGTGCTAAAAAGTAAAGGATTCTCGTGGAGCTATGTCATCTACTTTTATAGAAATCAAATTTATTCTTCGGGACTGGCAACAATCAAAACGTCAGAGTTTGGTGTTCCCAGAGCGGGAACACTGCGCGTTAAAGGGTTAAGCGCTCTTTCGCTATTTTCAGCTCCATTTCATTTCCGAGATACAAAATTCTTAGTCATTTACGTGACAAAATGAGCTGTCGTAATCGACATTGGCGTCCTACTGAAGTCACGGTCATCCGGCTTTGAAGGGAAAATTGCGATTCCAGTTCGTTTAAAACGGCTTTTTTTCAGATCACATAGTTTAATTGTTTTTTCACAAATAACAGCATTTCTTCTGCATGAAGCATTGATATAAGAGAGGTTGTTTACACAAATCAAAAAAACTTTCGAATGCAGGAAGTTTTCGCACGTTTCCAGATGAGCATGAAGTTTGATTTCGGTCCATAATAAAAACTGAATA
Source organism: Cheiracanthium punctorium (assembly GCA_038373885.1). NCBI lineage: Eukaryota > Metazoa > Arthropoda > Arachnida > Araneae > Cheiracanthiidae > Cheiracanthium > Cheiracanthium punctorium. The sequence continues at coordinate 298,129 of JAWZYV010012270.1, forward strand.
TGAAGTTATTTTAAGTGTACAAAAATTACATAAATTGATTGTTGATATATCTTCCCCGAATGTTTTTTCTAGACCCCGTTGTTATATAGCCTCTCCACCACGGGATTTATATTCTAGAAGAGTTATATCAAGAGTTTGTCAATTCGATCTCCCGGCTTTAAGAACATCTATTAACCCTTTAACGCGCAGTGGTTTCGCTCTGAGACCACCAAACTGTTTTGACTGTTGAAGGTCACGAAGAATGGATTGGATTTCTATAAAAATAGTTGCGGGTGACAAAGCTCCACGAGAATCCTTTACTTTTTAGCACGTCATTTCCCGTCAAAAATTTGTCACGATTATTTTTAACACCACTGACATCTGCCGAAAAATGGAAGGACGTGAGAACAGCTGGATAGATTGCCCAATGCTGAAAAAAGGGCAGCCGTTGCCATCGCTCGACTTAACTACCAGCAATATGGCGGATGATCGAAACGTTCATCGCGTGCCACAGATTTAGAGATCCTTTTTTGACGACAGCTGGCTGTGCAGCTGCGTCAAAAAAGGGTCTCTAGATCTGTGGCACGTGATGAGCGCTTCGATCGTCCGCCATCTTGCTGGTAGTTAAGTCGAGCAATGGCAACGGCTGCCCTTTTTTCAGCATTGGGAAAGGGTTGCGCCTCAAAGGGTTATTCTGAGCGGGGAAAAAATTTCCTCAAAACAATATAATATAAAATGTAAATTCGTCTAATTATTAGGGAGACTAGAAAATAACGTCTTTTTACATGTCTGTATTTCGCCTAGCCCAGGGATGGGCAAACTTTTTCGGCCGTGGGCCAAAATTCGAAATAAAAAAAAAGTTTGGCGGGCCAAGATAAATTTTTCTAAAATTTTAAAAACAATATACAAGTAATTACAATTTAAATTATATTAATGAGATGAATGAAATCGCGATTTCATTTTTTAAAAGTTCCTTTTATTGAGGTTCGAAGTGAGATGTACTGATTCTAAGGAACGAGGCTAAATGCTCATCTGTCTGTCTACTTCTGAAAGAATTCTTTCTAAGGTTCATGGTTGAAAACACTTGTTCACACATATAAGATGAAGCAAACATAGCACTGATTTTCTGGGCGCGAGATATTAAATTTGGGAAACTTAACTTTCGATCATGATTTGTAAAACTCTAGCTTTGGCATATTTAGAAACAACTGCTTGAGATGATTGTTAGATTGCAACTCAATTCATTCAAGCTGCAAATCTGACCTCACTGCTTCATAATTTATGTTGAAAGGCATGGTAAAAATATGCAATTCTGTTTGAATGGCACTGAAATCTTGAAATCTGCGTTCGAACTCAAAGTGCAGTTTTTTCAAGCCATCGTCATAATTCTTAAAATGAATATATATTTTCTTTTTATTTCCGTCGGACCGGCAAATTAATATTCTATCCGTGGGCCGGATAAAACCTTCCGGCGGGCCGGATTTGGCCCGCGGGCCGTAGTTTTCCCATCCCTGACCTAGCCGAAACCACTGATACCAATAATACGAAATTCCTCCCGCAAAATCAGACCGTTCGAATGCGAAAAGTTTCCGCACGTTTGCAGACGAGCATGAAATTCGATTTCGGTATAGGTAATAAAAATTGAATATGAAGCTTTTTAAGTAGACGAAGATTCAAATAGATTGAGTGTAGACACATTTTCGTCGAATGTTTTTTTTCTAGCACCTTTTGTAATCGTCTCCACGACGGTCCTTATCTTCTAGCAACGAATAAAATATCAGTTAAGAGTTCCGATTGGGAGGACGAAAAAAAGCATATAAAAAGCGGCTCCTTCTCTGAAGTCCGCTCAGATTGATCGATAGAGGCACGAAAGTAAAAGGCAGGTAGGTGATCATTGCGTGCCTATAGCACAGAGAAAATAGCATAAGTAAACGGATATTATCGATTTACTGGAAAATGATGACTATTGACAGCAACGCTTAGGCCCGAAAATTCGCATGTTCCCGATATCGGATAACTGCAAGGGTAGAAATTAGAATTATTTAGTCAGTGGTCCGGTGACTTTATGACTTCCTTGTATCCTTCCGTGTACATGATTTTTAAAAATAACTCGCCTGTTTGAGCCTCGTCAGGGAAGACCCCCCCCCTCCTGATTCTCCTAATTTTTTAGTTTCATTATTGCCATATTAAAACGATATTAATTAACTATGCCATTTTATCTCTCACCCCTTTTTCTTTTACTTATATTCATTCTTCTTTTACATTTATTTCATCGACTGGAGGAGGGTATCCTGATCTTTCCTTGCAATTGCAAACGTGGGGCGATGATAACTGAAGTAACTTATATAATTTTTAGTATCTATCTTAACACACCAAAAATTTTGCTTTTCGTTATTTGATATTGTTGAGATAGCTTTAGGCGAGTAGGCTTGATGTATTTCGCCTGGTAACCCTATTGGCGAGTTATCCAGAGTGGATAAGAATCCCAGGCTGTTAAGGCTTAGGTTTAAAATTATTCTTTTTTTTTTCCACTTTCACATTCACTAGCCCAGTGCCCGCTGCGTTCACAACTTTTACAAGTTGTTCTTGGTGCATCCTCAATTTTATGAATCCATGTTTTATGTTTCCATGTTTCGTAATTATCTTTATTCAGCGTTTCAATTCCCCAAGTTCCAGTCGCCATTTTGAGGATGAAGGAAGCAGCCTTGAAACGAACGTTAAAAATCAGCAAATAAATAAATGAATCCATCTGGTGTCCACCACCTTTTAGAAATGCTAGCAGAGTTATGGCACAAACATAGTAAGCGTGGGATTTTAACATAACATTTACTTTATTAAATTAGAACGGAAGAAACAGGTACATCGCATAACAAGGTAACATCAAGAAGGAAAAAAGTATAGAAGTAAAAAGAATGCTTGCGCGAGCACAGTTTCAGTTAAGTAGATAAATGTTTATTGAGGGATACAGAATTCAGGAGGATAAGACATTGCACAGTAAAAAAATAAACAATCAATACTCAACAATTTTCTTGAGCTGTTGAAATTTTTATGATTGTAACCTATTTATAGAAAAAATACATGTAAGCATATTCTACAGTTTACGAAATATTGTAAAAATAGATTAAAGCTGTTGTGAACTAATAGTATTTAAATATTATGTAAAATACTCAATAGATATATAGATATGTTGCATTTTTGGGCAGTTTTCAATAAAGGGGGCGAGAGATAAAATGACATAGCCATTAAAATACAAAACAAAAGAAATTATGAGCAATCTACCGTATAGGAGCAATCTACCAGCCCAGTGGTTAAGGCGTTGGACTCGTAACGGGAAGGTTGTGGGTTCGATACCGATGTACCACCAAAGACCACCGCGTACATGCGGTGTACGTGCACGTTAAATCCGTGGTTCCGAAAGTCCTCTCGGCGGTCGCTAGCAGTTTCCGAGGGGTGCCAATATTCAGAAGTCCCCCACCTTCTGATGAGGCTCCAAATTGTGGAGGGAAATTCCGGGAAGGACGTATATGTAGCTCTAAGTGACACATTCCGTGACGCGAGCTGTCCTCGCCTGGCAAACAAACAAGGCCCTATACCTTACTGTTCCTTATGATTAGTGCAGTGTCGACCAAATTATTGACTCATTTCAACGAAAATCAAGTTTATTTGTTTTAACGGTATTTGTCATTAAATTTATTTAGGTTAGGGTTATTACACATTTTGGGTATCATCATAAAAGCCGATGGTGGCCATGCCAAGTTTTGACATCGCAAAATGTACAAAAAGACACAGTTGGTGACATTTCTATTCGTAAAGTGATTATAAAAATACAGTTTTGGGTAATACGTGTTGTGCCAAAGTTAGCAATCTCGTGATTTTGTTTTTGTAGTATGGTTCCATTATTTAATACGCATCCCTAGTTGCAATTATATGAAAGAAACAGGAAATGGCTAAAATGTGCTTTATAGTCCACTGCATGGTGACATTTTTTTAGTTGAGTGATAAATGCGCCAAGTATTGTAAATTGGACATTTTAAAGCTGTGAAAAGATCTTGCATTTTCACGTATTCATTATTGTTTTCTTGTAATCTGGCTACTCCGTGACATACGTTAGAGATGAGTTCGGGCTCATTTTTTGAAGCCCGAGCCCGAGGACATTTAATCCGAGCCCGCCCGAGCCCGAGCAATATTATTTATGTCGGAGCCCGAGCCCGACCGAGCCTGAAATTTCAGCTAAAGATAAATAAAATCCAATTACTTCATTGAATAGAATACGATAAATTTTGCCGTTTGTGCAAATTAAAGACAAATAGTTGCAAACTCTTAATGCACTTTCTAATTCTTTATATCCATGTTTATCAAATAATAACAATAATGTTTCAATTTTAAATAAAAATTCCGTTGAGTAGTCACACCAGTGTTAAACATTCGTATGCACTTAGACATATTAGATACAGAAAAATACAAGTTACAAATCTCATATAGTGACATTAAAAAATGTTATATTTAAAACACGTCCAGAAAAGAGATTTTGCATAATAAATTTAAGAAATTTGCATAAAAGAATGTAGTTGATAGAAAAAAAAAATCACTTAAAAAATATTTTATGATACGATGTGAATATATACAATGCGAGCAATTAACTAAGAAAGACCAGTAAATAATGAGGCCAAAATTTTGAATGAATAGCATTTTAACACACACGCGCAAATGCAATAGCACAACACACCATTTAGTAAATTATGTGAAAAAGCTAGCTTTTTATCCATCCATTACTTTGTTGCAAGTCCTAACATCATATCAGCACGTTTATTTTACCGATGAATCGCGTTTTAAAATCTGTTTTAAGGAGTATGCTCAATAAAGGAGACATTTTTCACGAGCCCGAGCCCGAACGCAATCATGAATTACAGGGCCCGAGCCCGGTTCGGGCCCGGGCTCGGGCTCGGGCTTTCGGGCTCGTGCTGAGCCCGTCTCATCTCTAACATACGTAAGTAAAGAATGTGTTCGCTCCATTGGACGTCATTGAACTGTTCATTTGGACGTTATTATTATTACGCTAACGATTACATCTAGTTGTAGCGTAGAAATATCGTCGATTTTGGTACCGCATAAGTTGGCGTATTATATAAGTAGATTGATTTCCGTTAACAGCTGAATTAAATGCCTATTAAAATTAGATGACATGCATTGTGGAACTAAGTGAGGAGAGTTTGCAAGTGAAAAATTTAAATAAAACGTAACTGGTTACGACGGACCAATAAACTTTGTATTCTACTGGTCCGCTATGCATTTGAGTAGTCTCGGACAACACCTCCTTGCAGGGGCGTAGCCAAGGGGGGGTTATGGGGGTCATAACCCCCCCCCCATGAGAAATTTTTTGCCATACAAAATGTATATTCCTCACTATATTATCACACACACGTATACAAATATATGAGTTGTAGTAGTCGTAACCCCCCCCCATGAAAAATGTCTGGCTACTCCCCTGCCTCCTTGATAAAGAAAGCCTAACAAATCCTACGTCACCAAGCTTTGACGTCATCATTAGGCCTACATTTAAAAGTTTTATTTTCACAAAATAAAATTATAAAAAGTTTCTGGTGAATTTACTCAGGAATAGCAATATTTTAATAATTTGAGATAAAAATATAATTTTATGACAAATGGCAGTTTTTAACCATGACTAATTAGATAATATGATAAGGAAATGGATAGGAATGAATAATTTTGTATGAGAAAGGCATTTTAATTTTAATTTTTTATTTAAGATATTTCCTAATATTTGTAGCATTCACCAGAAATTTTAAATAGTTTTACTTTGTGAAAGTAAAACTGTGATGACGTCATCACTTGAAGGCCTAGTGATGACGTCAAAGTTACAGTTATTAGGCTTTCTATATGTAGGAGGTGTTGTCTCGGACCAGCGCACCACCGTTAATTTGGAGGGTAACCGCGTCGATAACCGAGTCAACCCTTTACCTACCAAATTATGAAATGCCAAGAATATCACTTGAAACTGTTTCGTTTCTTTTGTTCTTGTTAAACAATGGATGATCGATATGATAAGTGTAATATGACAGAAAATTGAAGAAAAAATTGATAATAAACTGTAACTATACTTCTGTTGATTGTTTCTTAAAGAGCATAGCACAAACAGAATGGAAGAAATCATGTATTACTTTGAATGACACGCTTTGGGGAAATCTAATCTTTTAATCATGAAAACAACGTCTGAAAAATCACTCATGCTCATACTCTTTTTTTTTTTTTTTTTTTTTTTTTTTAAAGGCTTGATATGATTGGAAAGTGAGCGCCATTTAAAACAGCCTTACTTTAATAGAACATGAAATCTGATTGAATAAAGTATTTGGAAGTGATTTTTCGAAAATAAATAGTTACAATCAATCAATGGTATTTTTAAATTTTTCTTTTATTTTTAAGGTACTTCTAAATAATGTTAGTAGATAGAATGTAAAAGGTAGAGCAAGTGCAAATAATAATAATAAAAAAAAAGGGGAAGAAAATCTGAAACACTTTCAGATTTTAAATACGCACCAAAGTGCTCTATATTAAAAGCGTATCATAGTTTATACGTCGTCCCTATTTTTCTTCCTTATTCCATTCAGTTGGAGAGTGTATTATTATTCACGACTGGGACGTAGACATCTTTGGAATCGAAATCTATCTTATAATTGCCTACGTAAACTATTTTATAATTGTTGCCAAGTATATTACAACTATACTTCACCGTTTTAAATATTGTTTCGAATGTCCATCCTAATCCATGAGTGTGCCTTGTTTCTCTTTCTGGGTTGATTCCTCCTTGACTCTCGCCAAGGTGGCGATCATTAAGCATATGGAGCTACCACGACGATTTTTTGTATCGATGTGGCCCTCGTAATTTAGAATTAAAATGGCGATTTTTAATAACCTGTAAGTAAAGCATTCCGTTACATTTTTATTTATTTTGGGTTGCCAATGAATGTAGTTTTAATAATGAAGTGTCTTCAAATTCCTTAACGGGATCGCTAATTAGTACACTTTAGTACATTAGTACATCTAGTTCTTTTGGGAGCGTTGAAACTTGTGTATATGTCCTAGAGACCCATGACTGCAAAGCTCGCCAAAGTGCGGGATTTTTTAGGTTGCCGAGAGCGGGGGCGTTAAAATAGGAATCAACTCTTGCTTGTATACCGTAAAACACATCTTTGGAATCGAAATCTATCTTAAAATCGCCTACTGAAACTATTTTACAATCTTCTCCAGGTATATTCCAACTATATCCCGTAGACATTTTAAATGCTGTTTGGAATGGGTATCCTAACCCATGAATGTACCGTGTTTTCCTTCCTTGTTCCATAAAACACTTCTTCGGAATAGAAAGCTACATTGAAATCGCCTACCAAAACTGTTTAACCATTTTCGCCAGGCGTAGTCAGACTATACTTCACCTTTATAAATACCATTTGGAAAGTGTATGATATGTACCGTGTGTCCATGATGTGTACCGCATTTGTCTTCTCTCTTCTATAAAACACTGCTTCGGAATTAAAATCTATATTTAAATCGCTCACTCAAACTATTTTACAATATTCGCCAGGCGTTATCTAACTATACTCAAAATATATTTATAATAAATTGTTGCGTTTTGGCACCCAGTTTAGCGATCCTTTATCAAAAATTGCAAACCTTGTGCGACTTTCAACATTTTATTAACGCACCCCCCCCCCCTCCACGTTATCTGGCAAAACTCGCTTGAAAAGGGACTCGACGCGAAAAATGTGCCAAAATCGTGTCTACACAAAAAACAAGGTTGAAATTAATAGAACTCTGGTGCTAATAAATAAACATGAAAAATAAATTATGTTCAATGCACGGATTAAAAAACGCTTTCCAACATTATTTGTTCTTACGCTGCTGCTTAAGAAACGGTTGATCTGTTCTCTCCCATATTGGAAAAGAACGGCGGTGAAAGCAATGCCCCCTGCGATGTTCCGCGTTGCTTCCCGGCATGGGTATTTGAGGACTCGTTTCGGGAAGCAACGATGGTCACAGAAGAGAGAATCTTTCAGCTGGATTCTCCCCTCGTCGTTAACTTTTCCCAGTCGTTAACTTTGCCCCGCCTTGAGGTGGAGTTTTAAGGAGGAGCGTCAAGGGGTTCATGTGATTGGCTAAAAGACCTCCCGTTTTCCTCCGGAGTTGTTAGCGCAGTCGGTAACCAAACAACAGGTTCTGCCCAGTTGGCAGCTAACAACCGACGATTTCGTGAACCACCGGGGGAGAATTCCACCCTTTGAAACGGAAGGAGTAAGAGGTGAACTATTCTATAGGCGCGTGCTTTAATGGGATTGCGTTGAGAATTGTTTAATGATCGATGGTTTTTGTGTGATTTGTCTTTCTTGTATCGATTTTATGAATTTCTGCTCTTATTGAAAATGAAAAGATAAAATGCATTATTCTCAGTCTCCTTTTTAATAATCAACTGATAGTGCCACCGCCTACTATTGACTAAAAACTAATAATTCTTAAAATTATTATATATTATTTTTTTAATCACATTTCTGATCTGTTAACATTTATTAAAAATTCAAGTGTTTAAGAGTCGCCAAATCCTTTTTGAGGGAATTAACATTTGTGTTTATTCAACTTATTTATTTTTTTTAAAGAAATATAGTTGTTTTTCTGGCATTCCTTGACAATTTCTGATCTGAATTCCTGACGATAAACTTAGCCTAGTGTTTTTTAAAAAAGTTCCTGACAGTCATAAAAAAAATAAATTAGTAATGATAAACCATTTTCGTAATTTCTTTCTTTTTAATCAGGACCTTAAAAATTCAAGACACTTTTGAGCTATTTCACAGTCTGCTTGCATTCTGCCAGTTAACGCACATGTTCATAGAAACAAGAAAGTTTGCTTAAATTATTTGTAAGATGTGACAAAATCTTAAACAAACAAGTTGATCATGTGGAAAAGTAAAGAAATATGTGGCAAATAAAAAATTATTTATATTGTTACGAAAATCGCCAAGTGGTGTATTTCAAAACAGTTCAAACAGCACAGTAAACAAAAATAACACTTTATTTTACGGCTCGCAGCTCAATAGCTCAAAATAATACAAGAAACTTTAGCATACGCTAACTAAAATCACAAATAAGCATAACAGAATCAACCGTGCGTTTCAAAGTCTATCACTTGTTGCGGAATTACTCTGCTACTCCTGGGGTTCGTCGTTCTAAAGTCCAGTGGTATAAAAAGTCACTTGTCAGGATGGAACACAAACTTTATTTCTTCTAGAACTTCGTAGAACAATCAGCTGCACACAATTCACAAGCACAATCTAGCAGTAACGTGCTTTTAACAATCCGCTTGGATCAGAAGCTCTCACAAATGCTGTATTTCTCACACAAAATAAGTCACTTTTACAGGCTAAAATTCCGTGGAAATATTCAAGGGATATAGTACACTGTCCCTTAAGACACAGCAATGAAGAATTTACACACAGCACTTTAAAAAACAGCTTCACAAAGCAAGCTAAAACACAGCTTCTATAGCACTATCAGTTCACACAAAACAAGCGTACTCGGAGCTCTTCACACATTGAATGTTCAACTCGCAACTGACTGACTTCGGGGCGATGCCCGCTTCTATAAATAGCCGACGCAGGAGGTACAAGAGGTTTCCAGAAAAGTCAATTTCTCGAGGGTTCTACATAAAGCGTGAATTTTGATTACGTCATAGAAGAGAAATGTTAGGTTATTATGCGTTTTTAATGCAGGAAAAACAACTTCCAGGCCCCATTGGGAAAATCGCGCCAAATGACCAAAAAGTCGCCAAGCTTGGCGACTTTTGGCGAAATATCGCCAAATTTGGCGCCAAAAATAAGTCCTCAAAAGTGAAGAGATCTAAGCTCTAGGACTAATATTTCTCGAGATTTCTAGAAGCCCATAGAAAAACATATGGGAAAGCGAAACCTCCGTATCTCCGGTTCTAATTGGCCGATTTTGATGCAACAAAAAGCAAAATTTATCTATTTGAAGCGTAGAATACGAATTTTAAACCATTCTAAGCCCCAGAGCAGCGGGTTGCCCCGAAAATTCGTAACACACTCAACTGAACTCCCCGGAGAGAGTCGCAACAATATTTTCTCAAGATTATATTCGGGTTTAACGTGCGAACTGCCATAAATATACATTGATTATTACAAATGTTGTATATGTTATTCCCCTATGTATTGTTATGTATATGTTATTCCCCTATGTACGACTGTTGAAAAGGATTTATGTAACAGTTTTAGTTTTTTACAGTGTATTATAAATGCCCAGGCCCCTTGGACACCCCCCTTCCTGGCTACGTCATATGATCTTATGGCAGTTTAGAAATTTCGTATTTAAAAATAGAGATTTAAAGCCCAAGCCCGGGCAGGGGCTCTGTAATTCACGATTGTGTTCGTGGTCGGATGGGCTGGAGCTCGGGTGAAATTTCTTCCTGTATTGGACATACTCCTTGAAAGCAGATTTTAAAAAGTACAGTAGAACCTCGATTAACCGAAACTCTCCGTTAACCGAAGTCGGTTTCTTCTTCACTTTTTTTACTTTCCGAACATGTATCATGTAAGGAAAGTATTGTAATCATGAAAAAATTCGAATTCGAGATTTTGGTGTATTTACACGTTTTGAGGTCTTCTGAATTCATTTATGCTATTTTTACGAGATGTATGTATGTATGTGTGTATGTGTGTGTGTGTGTGTGTGTGTGTGTGTGTGTGTGTGTGTGTGTGTGTGTGTGTGTGTGTGTGTGTGTGTGTTTGTGTGTATGTGAGTGAACACGATAGCTCCTGAACAGGGCATGCGATTGAGCTCAAATTGGGTATATATGTTATAAACCACCGTCGCAAGACCGGTATTGATTTTGGTGTGTATAGGACTTACAGTTTTTCTACAGGGCTACGACAAAGATTTCTTTTACATTATGCCCTATGGAAGAAAATTCTGGAAAGTGCGCTAGCGTTTAAACGGTACATTCGATTGAGCTCAAATTGGGTATACATGTTATAAACCACCGTCGCAAGATCTGTATTGATTTTGATGTGTATAGGACTTACAGTTTTTCTACAGGGCTACGACAAATATTTCTTTTACATTATGGCCTATGGGGAGAAATTCTTGAAAGTGCGCTAGCGTTTAAACGGTACCTTCGATTGAGCTCAAATTTGGTATATATGTTATAAATCACCATCTTAAGACCGGTATTGATTTTAGTGTGTATAGGACTTATAGTTCTCCTACAGGACTGCTACAAAGATTTCTTTTACATTATGGCCTATAGGGGAAAATTCTTGAAAGTGCGCTAGCGTTTAAACGGTACCTTCGATTGAGCTCAAATTTGGTATATATGTTATAAATCACCATCTTAAGACCGGTATTGATTTTAGTGTGTATAAGACTTATAGTTTTTCTACAGGGCTACGACAAAAATGTCTTTTATATTATGGCATAATGACATATGGGGACAAATTCTTGAAAGTGCGCAAGCGTTTAAACGGTGCATTCGATTGAGTTTCAATTTGGTATATATGTTTGAATGATTCATCGATCAAAATTTATTTAAATGCTTGGTAATGATCTTAATCGTAAGTGTTCGGAAAGTCGAGTGGAGTCACTCCAGATTTTTTTTTTTTTTCATCAGAAAATTACTTTTGAAGGAGATTCTGAATCTGGTGCAGTTTCAATAATTGAAATTTGGAAAACTGTCAATATCAAAGACTGCATTTATATGACCAGTGACGCTTGGGAATCTATGCCCGCAATCGAACAAACTAACGCGTAAGAATCGAACGACGAAGTTGGCGAAAACTTTTGACGAATTTTTGCAACTGCGGCGCAGATGAAAATGCTACAGAAACTGTGAAAGATAGTGTTACTGAGTTTTCAAGCCTTTTTTTTTCCACAATGAAAGGTTTTGATAAATTGTGGGGATCGAGAAATCACAGATTGGCTGAATTGTGACGTGGAAGATGCAGGCTTCCAGTTGCTCAATGATGAGGAATTAATAGCAGAAGTCCGAAAATCTCAAAAAAAAAAAAAAAATATGATGATGATGAAGATGAGAATGATTCTGGAGTAAATAAGATCAGTAACAATGATGCTTTTGAGTGTTTCTCAAAACTCCTTCTTTGGTTGGAACAACAGGAGCAGTGTGATTCCTCTGAAATCATGCTTTTAAGAAAACTTCGGGATAGATCTGCCTTGCAAATTATGGCCAATCAGGGGCGCACACAGGACTTTTGGCTGGCGGGGGGGTCCAACTTTTACGATAGGGCGGGGGGGTGTGTCCAACTTTTAGGTATGTTCCAGATTGTCAAAAATCAGTGATGAATAACGTGACCATTTATTTTTTCCCTTCAAAACGGGACTACTACTACTTTTTTAGTAATAGAGTATTTATTTTCTTCCTCAAAACGGGACATCTACTGTTTTTAAAGTAATAGTGTAGGGAGACTGAATTTCAGGTAGGGATGGACGCGAGACGAAAAATAGGAGTCTCGCGTCTCGCAAAATAGCCTAAAAGCTTTGTCTCGTCTCGCAGAAATCCCTATATCGTAATGTTAAAAATGTGTGTCTCGTCTCGCAAAAAAGCTGAAAATCCCTGTCTCGTCTCGCAAAAAAGTCGTCTCGTGTCCATCCCTAATTTCAGGTCTGGGTATCTTTCAGTTGTTAAGAAAACGCCCGAAAAAAGCTTGTGTTAATGTTAATTTCAAAATAAAATAAAAAAATAGTGCAAGACGTACGTTTCGGGTGGTACAAATGGTAGGCCCTTCTTCGACTTCAAAAACACTATCCGACTCAAGGCAGGAAGGTAGGAAAGTGAGGAATGTAAAAAAAAAGGAAACACAAAAAAAAGTAAGTTATTCGGAAGGAAAAAAAATTCTAACAAAACCGCAGTGAAAAGGGAAAATAATTGGAGATCGGGGAGGGAGGGGATGAGATCAGCAAAAGAGAAACATGACTAAATAAAAAATAATAAATTGAAATAGTTGACAAAAAATGAACATTAAAAGAACAAACACAAAAACAATACATCCCCCGGCGTTTTCTTAGCATCTCGAGAGAGGAGGGAGGGAGGTTAGGGGTTTTTTTTAGACACTGCCTTTGGAGGATTTTAGATTTTTAGAGGCCTTTATTGAATTCGTTACCGTGGGTTGCTCTTTTATTAAAAATGGGACATTACAGGGGACATTTTCTAAAAACGGGACATTACGGTGTCCCGAAGCTGTGTTTTGGCACAACGGGATAAGCCACCTAAAAACGGGACGTATGGTCACCTTAGTGATGAAAGAGCTCGTTTTCATTAGATGGAATTCATCAAAACTCCTCCCATCCAGTTCCCTAAGAATACACTACACAGTGCAATAGGAAGTAAAGTAATAGTTGTTCAGTTTTGAGAACAAGATGGTGTTTTATGTTCGCTTTCAGTTCATTTTTGAAAGTTGAGGAAAACGGAAAAAAAAAATTCTTTTTTTATTTATTAGAACTAAACCTATTGCTACCTTTTTTTGGAATTATTTTACTTACTATAGATATAGAATAATAATCAATCGGAAAAAAAATACCAAAGCCGATGGGGGGGGGGGGGTCCGGACCCCCTGGATCCCCCCTTGTGTGCGCCACTGTGGCCAATGTACACCAGATGAAGCTTCCATTTAACCCATTTATGCCTAGTGTCCCTTTTTTGGGACGGCATTTTCGCTATTAGTCGAAAACGTTATTTATTTTTCCTAGCCTTTGTTCATGACTATTGAGCCTCAACTCTACAAAATATTTTAACATGACCCAGTAGGATGTTGATATTTCGATTTTTATGCATAAGGATTTTAAAAGAAATCATCCTTTGTTCAAGAAGTTGACATCAGAAATTTATCTATTATTTCTGTTATCAGTAAAAATCGAAAAAAGTCGCAAAAATATCCAGGCACAAATGGGTTAAACCATTGTAAGTTTTTGTTTCAGAAATAAATTTATTTTCATTTATAATTTTGATTTATTTGACAGTTAAAATAGTCATAACAACAGTTCAATGACGATACTACATATTAAACTAGATGATTATTGATGAATTCTCGATTATCTGAAAATTTCGATTGTCCGAAGTAGGTTCGGTCCCAATTACTTCGGATAATCGAGGTTCTACTGTAATTCATGAGAGCAATAAACTAATTATTATTATTTGATGAACCTGAATATATAGAAAGTGCATTAAGAGTTTGCTATGATATTTGTCTTTAATTTGCACAAACAGCAAAATTTATTATGCTTGGTCAATGAAGTCATTGATTTTTATTTATCTATTAACTGAAATTTCAGACTCGGGCTCAGGCAACGCCCCCTAGATAGAGAAGGCCTGCGAACAAGAGTTTTACGTCACCACTACGTCTTCTAGGATGACGTCATCACAGTTTTACTTTCAAAAAGTAAAACAATTTAACATTTCTGGTGAATGATTCGAATTTTAGAATCTTAACTTGAAGATAAAAATTAAAATACATTTCTGATAAAAAATAATTTATTATGATCTATTTCTACATCTTATTATATAATTAGTGATAGTTGAAATTTCCTATTTGTAGTATAATTAAATTTTCTATCTTAAATCATTAAAATGTTTTATGCAGGTGTAAATTCACCTCAAACTTTCATTAGTTTTACTTTGTGAAAATAAATGTGTGATGACGTCAATTTAGTGGACCTAGTGAGGACGTAAAAGTTCTGCTCTCAGGCATTGTATATCTAGAAGGTGTAGGCTCAGACTCCAACTTAAATAATATTGCTCGGGCTCGGATGGGTTCGAATTAAAAGTCCTCGGGCTTTAACCCTTTAACGCGCAGTGTTCCCGCTCTGGGAACACCCAACTCTGACGTTTTGACTGTTGCCAGTCACGAAGAATATAGATTTGATTTCTATAAAAATAGTTGCGGGTGACATAGCTCCAAGAGAATCCTTTACTGTTTAGCACTTCATTTCCCGTCAAAAAATGGTCACGATTATTTTTAGCAGCACTGGCATCCGCTGAAAAATGGAAGAATGCGAGAACAGACGGATAGATTGCCCAATGCTGAAAAAAAGGCAACCGTTGCCATCGCTCGACTTAACTACCAGCAAGATGGCGGACGATCGAAACATTAATCGCGTGCACAGATCTAGAGACCCTTTTTCCGACGACAGCTGGCTGTGCCCGCGCACAGCCAGCTGCGTCAAAAAAAGGGTCTCTAGATCTGTGCACGCGATGAACGTTTCGATCGTCCGCCATCTTGCTGGTAGTTAAGTCGAGCGATGGCAACGGCTGCCCTTTTTTTCAGCATTGGGAAAGGGTTGCGCCTCAAAGGGTTAATAAATGATCCCCAATTCATCTCTAATTTAAAGTAGTTTAGTTCTAAACCTTGACAATTTTTGCCACACAAAAACAAATCTCCGTGCTTCATACCGATAACATAACAAACAGATGATGATGTTTAATTACTCATTTAATGTAATTAAACATCATCAGTGTTAACCACGAGTGGGCATCCAAACAGAAGGACAATCACACACACACACGCCTATCGCTATGCAAATCGCGGACGTGCAATCCGAGTGTTTTCAGCCATCCCCGCGGAGGTCAGAAAATACCACCCGACACTCCTCCCCGGGTGATTCGGGTCGTTTTGTTCAACAGACCAAATCACACATAGCAACAACGCCTGAATACCGCTGCAAGGTAGCTTCATTTAATAACTGGACCGATTGTTTCAGTATTTTGTAATCGGCTTCCTCGTAATAGAATGAACAATACGCTTGGAAGAGAAGAAATCTTGTGGGATTTCGTTGTTTAAGCGATTTTAACGAGATTTGTGGCTTTCTTGTTGTTGTCGCTGTTGTTGTTGTTGTTGTTGTAACATGTATTTGTGTGTTTGTGCACAAGGAACCGCTTATAAATCCACGTCAAAGAAAGGACAAACACAATGGGGAGGGGGGGGGGCAAATGCCTTGGGGAGGACTTTTCTGGGTATCTAGCGCGCATTCACGTTACATCTAGAGAAAACCGACCAAAACTCCAGACCGCTAGACCGACGACCCCGCGAGAGGACAGAACCCTGTTCCTCCACTTGGGCCATCTACCAATGTCTGTGGCTTTAACCACTGTGCTACACATTGCTCTTGTTGTTGTTAACCCATTCGTGCCTGGATATTTTTGCGACTTTCTTCGATTTTTGCTAACACCAGAAGTAATTGAAAAATTTCTGATGTCAACTTTTTGAACAAGGAATGATTTCATTTAAAATCGTTATGTATAAAAATTGAAATATCAACATCCTACTTGCCATATTAAAATATTTTGTGGAATTGAGGTTCAATACTCGCGAATAAAGGCTAGGAAAAATAAATAACGTTTTCGAATGATAGCGATAATGCCGTCCCAAAAAAAGGACGCTAGGCATAAATGGGTTAATGTGGACATGTATGTCGGGTTTGTGGAGCTTGGCTCAAAACCCGATTATAAATCCTCATCAGAAGGACAACACAAGGGGAGATGCCCTCCATGGGGGTCTTTCTAAGGGGTCCCAACCCGTATTTACGCTACGTTTTGGAGAAAACCACGGAAAACTCCGAACGGTTAGGCTGTTGGACGCTCGACGTGACCCGAAACCGGGACCTTCACACTTCGTCCGTCTACCATTTTCCAGTGACAGAACCACTGTGCCATGGTAAGGCTTGCCGCTGTTGTATTTAGAACACTTAGTTTCGGATTTATTTGCTTAGTTCTAACAACTCACATATAAATCCTCGTCGAAAAAAGTGGATTGCACGATGAAAATGTTTATAAGCACAGAGAAAGGAAATTAAACAATCAGGGGATGAGTGGGAATCGAACCCACGACCGCACGCTCAAACAATTAACATAGAGATAGAAAGGTCCCCTTCATAGATATTAGGTTGTAATGAAAGTTTCCCGCCACCGCAAACTTTCAGCACACAGTTCTCGTTGGCGTATTGGCTCCTATTTTGTCAAACGATTTTTGGCATTTGAAAGAAAGAGGTTTACTTTATAACACTGTGTTGTGAAATCTGTAAAAAATATAGTTATCATTAAGTATAAGGTGTCTCAAAAAGAACTATCACTCTAGAGGATTAGAACCATCCTTGACTTCCAGTTGTGTTGCAAAAAGTCAGCTACAGAATATCAACGAATTATGAGTACAGCTTTAAGTACTATTGTTGTATCATGTGACACTGTGAAAGGTTTGGTACCGAAAGTTCAAAAACAGTTATCTAAGGAGTTAGAAGTTAGTATTTCAGGCACATATGGCGGAAAACTTTCGTTACAACCTGATAGTTAAATCTATGGTCTTTTAGGTAATGTAATCAGTCATGCAAAAATTTAAGTAGCATCTATCTATTTATCTTTGTATACATATATAGCATATTATTTCCACTTTTACGTGTTTTTACAGCACAATACAGCGCCGATAAAAAAAAGTTTACTTAATTTGGCAATGATAATGTGACAGCTAAATTGCCCCCTATCCCTCCCTTCGCTACGCCACTGGCACAGTACATAAGAAAAACATTTATAAGTTTGTAATAATCAGTGTATGTATACGCAGTTAGAGCACGGAGAGACAGACAAAGCAAGATCATGTACACACTTTTCAAGTTTGTTGGAAAGTGTTAAAAATTAATATAGAACAAGAGCGACCCATCCTTGTTAACCCTTTGACGGGCGGTGTTTGCGCAGGTGAAACCACGTTATTTCAGCGCTTTCACCGCTAGTCGCCAAAAAAAAAAAAATGTCGCTAATCGGTCTCAACGCTGAGAAAGTTCACTCCTTGCCCTCGATCCATTTACCTACCAACAGCATGGCGGTCAATCGAATCGTCTGTCTTGCGCGAGAGAGCTAAAAACGTTTTCTGACACAGCTGGCTGTGTGCGCCTCGCAGTTTAACAATTTTTATTGTTGGCGCGCTATCTGAGTACAATTTGAAGAACTATAGGAGTGGTTGTTTGTGATGATGAACTGGTGGGGACGGTCGATTTCAAATTTTATTTTTACTGAAAATTCCTGTATTTTCAGTTTTCTGACACAGCTGGCTGTGAGGGTCTCAGCCGGCTGTGTCAGAAAACTTCTTGAGCCCTCTGCCGACTGAAAGGGTATTTGATCGACTGCTGCCATGTTGTTTTTGGAGTTACATGAATAGATGCATTTTTTCAGCGTTGGCCAGTCTATCCAGTTGGTCTATATGGATGGCTGCGCGGACTCACAGCGACCGACACGTTGTAGGTGGTTATATGGATTGATGGCAACGGCTGCACTTTTTCAGCGTTTAGCAGTCTATCCAGTTGGTCTTCTTTTTTGTTTTTTCGAATGGCGATCCTCTGCCCTTGGAGGCATTGGCCACTACTAAGGCCGGAGTTGGTGGTCTCTTCATTATGGGGCACCTAGTATCTAGACCTACGTCGCCCCCTGTGAAGAGACTGACTGAAAATGACATCCACGTCCAGTCTGGGATCGAACTCCGTACGGCCGGGAGTTGAACCCGAAATTGTAGTACGGTGCTTTATCCACCATACAAGCTGGTCGGCAGTTGGTCTTCTATATTGATGTGAAAATGCTGGTGCTTCAAAGGATGGAAATTCCTCGTCATGCTTTTCACCTCCATCTTGACACCTCTCTGGATCCGCCACTGTAATCGTGTAAATTTTCATCTTTGGTGACCCAGAGACTCACAAGGGCAATAACTTTCCATTCGGCAAGGCTTCTGGCAAACAAGACGTTCAAGCGGAACTTTAACCCTTTAACGCGAAGTGTTCCCGCTCTGGGAACACCCAACTCTGACGTTTTGACTGTTGCCAGTCACGAAGAATAGATTGGATTTCTATAGAAATAGTTGCGGGTGACATAGCTCCACGAGAATCCTTTACCTTTTAGGACGTCATTTCCCGTAAAAAAATGGTCACAATTATTTTGAACAGCACTGACATGTGCTGAAAAATGGAAGAATGCGAGAACAGCCGGATAGATGGCCCAATGCTTAAAAAAGCGCCGCCGTTGCCATCGCTCGACTTAACGACCATCAAGATGACGGACGATCGAAACGTCCATCGCGTGCCACAGATCGAGAGACCCTTTTTTGACGCTGTGCGGCACAGCCAGCTGTCGTCAAAAAAGGGGTATCTAGATCTGTGGCACGCGATGAACGTTTCGATCGTCCGCCATCCTGCTGGTAGTTAAGTCGAGCGATGGCAACGGCGGCGGCCCTTTTTTTCAGCATTGGGAAAGGGTTGCGCCTCAAAGGGTTGAACTGGATTCCGCAGAGGGATCTAGGGACAAGAGCCGGGCCATTATCATCGAGAACATTTTGTTCCTTGACGCCCCTAGAAAAGCAGCAGTCGCGTGCTTCAGACTGCTGACAAAGCATGATTGTTTAACGTCCCATCTCTCCAATATGGGCATTGCCGATTCACCACCGGAATGTACTCTGTACGACTCACGTCAGCCTATGACAGTCGATCATCTGGACGTGTACCCTGTAGAGATGAGTACGGGCTCATTTTTTGAAGCCCGAGCCCGAGGAATTTTAATCCGAGCCCGCCCGAGCCCGAGCAATATTATTTAAGTCGGAGCCCGAAATTTCAGTTAAAGGTAAAAAAAAAAAAAATCCAATTACTTCATGGATAGAATACAATGAATTTTGCCGTTTGTGCAAATTAAAGACAAATAGAGTTGCAAACTCTCAATGCACTTTCTAAATCTTTATTTATCCATATGTTTATCAAATAATGTGGGATCTCATGACTCACTAATGAATATAAGCCGCCGATCTGAAATATCCAAAGAGCTTCACGCACCTTCTAGGCACCAGTGCCGATATTTTTTTTTATAAGTACAGCCAACTCCGGTTATAGTGAACCATCGGATATAGTGAACGCAAACCATTAGTCCCGATTCACACACAGTATCTCTATCCATCATGAAGACACCTGGGTTTTAGTGAACTTCGGATAGAGTGGACGAAATTGGATGGTCCCCAGAGGTTCACTATAACCGGAGTTGACTGTACTTTTATTTTCCTCATGAATCACTTTTTAAAATCTGTTTCAAGGAGTATGTTCAATAAAGGAGAAATTTTTCACGAGCCCGAGCCCGCCCGACCCCGTACGCAATTGTGAATTACAGAGCCCGAGCCCGGTTCGGGCCCGGGCTCGGGCTCGGGCTTTCAGGCTCGGGCTTTCAGGCTCGGGCTGAGCCCGTCTCATCTCTGGTTCCCTGCACTCAGCGGTTTTAATTGTATTGTTGCAGAAATACTCTGGTTGTTTCCTGTGTTTGTCATTCTAAAGTCCAGTAGGTGTAGAAAGTTCTAGTAAAGAGTCCACTGGTCAGGATGGAACACCACTTTATTGCTTGTAGAGCTTCGTTGAATAATTAGTTGTACAAAATTCGCAGGCACAATCAGACAGTAAATTGCTTATAACAGTTCGCTATAAGTACAGAAGCTTTCACAAATGCCGCATTTCTCACACAAAATAAAACACTTCCACAAGCAAAAATTCAGTGGAAATAGACAAGGGATATCGT
The DNA here is from genome assembly GCA_038373885.1 of Cheiracanthium punctorium. Classification (NCBI taxonomy): domain Eukaryota; kingdom Metazoa; phylum Arthropoda; class Arachnida; order Araneae; family Cheiracanthiidae; genus Cheiracanthium; species Cheiracanthium punctorium. The sequence goes on from JAWZYV010012270.1 coordinate 318,716, forward strand.
CCACCGTCCCTTAAGACAAAGCAATGAAGAATTGACACACAGCACTTCAAAAACGAAGCTTCAAAAAAAGCAAGCGAAAATACCGCTTCTATCGCACAGTTCACAGAGCAAAGCAGCGTACTCATCTGAAGCTCGATCCATACTGAACTGGGAGTCTGCCATGCCTGTATTTATAGGTGACTTAGAAGCTACAAGGAGCTTCCCAGAAGAATCTGTTTCCCGAAGATTCCACATAAAGCGGGACTTTTGATTATGTCATGGAAGATAAATGGAGTAATATGAGGCATGTTAATGCAGGAAAACTAACTTTACAAGCCCATTGGGAAAATCGCGCCAAATAACCGAAATATCGCCAAGATAGGCGACTTCTGGCGAAATATCGTCAGATTTCGCGCCAAAAATAAGTCCTCCAAAAGTGAGGTTAGCGAAGGCCTACGACCCATATTTCTCGAGATTTCTGAAAATGCTATAGAAACCTATGGAGAAACATAATACTCCATATTTTGCGTTCTAGTTAATCGATTTTGATGCAAAAAAAATGCAAAATATGACTATTTGAAGCGTAGAATACGAATTTTAAATCATTTAAAACCCCCCAGAACAGCGGGTTGCACCGAAAATTCATAACAATATACAGCCTTTCATGAATATTTTCTATTAAAAAAAAACTTCTGTGATCCTATCGAAATAACAATTTCAATTTGTGTGTTTTATTTTTTATCGGTTTCTGTCAAAAGAAAACACTTTCAAAACATAAACTGTCGTCTTGGAGATCTCCTGTACAATCGCGTGAACTTTTCATGTTTTTCCATGAATTGCATTTGATTGAAGAAACTTTCAGGTATAGTCAATGATAAAAGGCCGAGTTATTGCTTGGGAAGTAGCCTATTGATCTTGAACGGTTTTCGCGAGAAAAAAATAAAAATAAATGAGAATAAAAACTCCAGGACGCGCGTTCATTGTCCAGAATTCGGCGGTAGTTAGAATTTTTACACTTTTCTATCAAGCTTTATTGATGTGGGGGAAGGTGGCCTAAAATGATCCCCTTAAGGGGAAAACTTCTGTAAAATATAACATAACTGTTTAAATATAAGTTTTGTCCTTTGCTTGTATGTTTGACACTATATTTTGCATTATAAACTCGTTTTAGTAATATTTTAAATGTACAATAGGATGTGATGTATGAATGTACAATATATGAATACATATATTGCACATTCACTTATTTTTATAGAATTTTATAGATTAAAAAAAATTGGCACTTTTACGACCGTTTTCATGAAAACAATATGACCTTTAAGGGGTTAATTTTTGCAAACGTTAATTATAAATGCATACTTCTAGCTGCAAAAATGACCGAAATTTGAAGCAGAGTGAATATATTTAAAGTTTGAATCAAAAAATTTTTGGCAAAAACTACACTATCTAAATTTGTAAATATCCCTTAATGTCTTTACATTTATATTCCGGGAAATGTGGCCCATACGAAGACAGTGCAAACACAACAGTTTTGAGATCAGTACGATCAATATTCACCGAGATATGGAACATGGCGTTTAGATTATTCAGATACTTTTAGTGACCGTCCAGTACACTTCGAGGAGAGATTCACTATTCGTTCACTATTCACTATTCGTTCCTCCAAGCCAGTACTAAAAGTCGTACTTTTCGTGTTCGCAAGATTTTTCTGTGGACATTACCTTAACTCCCGCAGGGTGGAGCCACCTGCTTTTTACCGCAAGCCCTTCAATTTCTGATAAAATTTTTACGAACAATTCAGATGCATGCGTAAAAAAATAGATATACGATTCTTGTTTCACTATATCCTTACAATAACAACGAAAAGCTTTTTTTTTATTTTTCTTCAAATACCAATGTCACACCATCATAGATTAGCTTTCGAAAGTAAAATTTGGGAAACAAAACGGTATGTAATCGAAAGATTTTTAACTGCTTTTTTCAATCTTATTATCTTACATTCTAGACCATGGATAGCGTTTGAAAAAACGAGTGGAACAAATGTATTACGGAAGTTTTTTGTAAAAACCAAAAATTAACGTCATAGTTGCGTGTTAAAAGTGAATGTCCTTGTTAACAGGTTCAAATTACCCTGAGTAATACAAATGCCGTTGGAACATTGGTGAACTTTGATACTGAAGTAAAAATGACAAAAGATCTATCAATAATTTTTTAGCATGATAAAAAAAAGTTTCCGAAAGGAGAAAGTTTAATCATGCGAAACACATCGATTATAAAGCGTTTTTAAAAAACAAAGTCGTGTTTGTGGCATGCAATTAAAGCAAATGAGACAGCGGTATTAAAAAGCCATTTAGTGTATAAACTACGAATTCTGCAGTATCTATTGGCACATTCAGCATAATTTTGCTCCGTGTTAAAAGAGCTATAAATGCTGTGATCAATACGCTGTTTGAAACATTTTTTTGCCAATAATGTTCAGTAACATTCTTATTAAATGTACGTTTCATGCATATAGCTAAAAATACAGCTGGCTGGTGCGGCCGCGCTGCTAACTGAGTTAAAAATGTTTTTCAGCTGTCTGGCACGTGACTGGCGATTCTACCGACTGCGATGGCACTTTTTCAGAGTTGAGCAGTCTATCCAGTTGTTCTTCTATAAGAGGTTATAATTGAATTTTTCTTATAAACAACATTGTGCAGCTGAAGCAGGTTGGCAGATTGCTGCCAAATTTGGCATATGAAGTGTACACGAGATGCGCTATAGGAAGTTTGTTATAAAACTTAGTTCAAAAAATGTCTACTTGGTAGAGCTTTGTATTTTGAAATCAGCTCAAAAAATTACCCAAATTAGTTCACAAGTGTTCAAAAACTATTGAATAAATGTTGAAGCTTTTGGTACATTTTGAATTAGCTATTCCCATTGTTAGATTTGCTGGTTTTTTAATGCAATGCGCCATCTAGGGGATATTTTTTGAACTAATATTTTTTTCCCAAAATTCTTTGAGAACATATCATGCGTAGTCTTTAAACCAAATTTGGTAACCATCTATTAACCCTTTAACGCGCCGTGTTCCCGCTTTGGGAACACCCAACTCTGACGTTTTGACTGTTGCCAGTCACGAAGAATCGATTTGATTTCTATAAAAATAGTTGCGGGTGACAGAGCTCTAAGAGAATCCTTTAATGTTTAGAACGTCATTTCCCGTCAAAAATGGTCGCGATTATTTTTAACAGGACTGACATGTGCTGAAAAATGGAAGAATGCGAGAACAGACGGATCGATTGCCCAATGCTGAAAAAAGGGCAGCCGTTGCCATCGCTCGACTTAACTACCAGCTAGATGGCGGACGATCGAAACGTTCACCGCGTGCCACGGATCGAGAGAACCTTTTTTGACGACAGCTGGCTGTGCTGGCACACGCGGTGAACGTTTCGATCGTCCGTCATCTTGCTGGTAGTTAAGTCGAGCGATGGCAACGACTGCCCTTTTTCAGTATTGGGAAAGGTTTGCGCCTCAAAGGGTTAACCCGTTTTAGCTGTAGAACCTTGTTTATAGAAAAGTTTAATTATAATCACCCTGCATATCCATGCATTTTCATCGCATTCCCCAGTTTCCAGCAGATGCCAGTATAAGTAATAAAAATGATTATGAAATCTATTTTGCAAATAATTGATAATTTTTATTGGAATTTATTTGTTAAAATGTTAAGGACTGTCTAATAACTACGTCACTTTAAGTAGCATTTTATTGAAATCAAATTTATTTTTCATGAATCGAAACTTAGACAATGGACTAATGCATGGGTATTTTTTTAAACTGACAGCCAGTGTCTTGCGGCCTCACAGCGAGGACACGGCTCCCTAAAGGGTTAACTGTTTGTTTTGTGATGGTTGAATGATGGGTCACAGACAGAGAATTGAAGTAAACTTGATAGAGCGCATCGCCATTCAGAACCCGCTGGAACTGTGAGGCAAGGATGAACCTTCTGCCTCGGAAATGCGCAGAGAGGCCAGACTTGTGCTTTATCGCCACATTTGGCGAATGGTGAGAGTAAATTACAAGCCAAATTTTCTCTCGGCATACGCATTAGAAACCTTCTTGGCATAAAAATAATATTACCAAGGCTTAGTGGATATTAGAGATGAGTTCGGGCTCATTTTTTGAAGGAGCCCGAGCCCGAGCAATATTATTTAAGTCGGAGCCCGAGCCAAAATTTTAACTAAAGATAAAAAAAAAATCAATTACTTCATTCATAGAATTCAATAAATTTTGCTGTTTGTGCAAATTAACGACAAATATAGTTGCAAACTCTCAGTACACTTTCTAATTCTTCATATCCATGTTTATCAAATAACTAGCTGAAGTACCCGTCGTTGACGGGTTAGTACTGAATGCAAATTTCTAAAAGGAAGAACTTCCGTCAGCATTGTAGGAGTACACAGAATGAATGTAGTATGTTGCCAAAGTAAAGAAAGCGCAGTTATAATTTTTATGTATTGTTAAAATATTACAGGTTAGAGAGTCACTAAGTAATATCATTTCATTCGCTTTAGTCGTAATTATAGGATGCGCGAACGAATATTTACACATATTCAAATAATTTTCGCAAAATCTCAAAATCTAATCAACATTTTTGAAAATGTGAAGCCTAGAATTTAAGTTGAGTGACAACCTATCATGTCACCCAATTTCGTTTAATTCCCTGCTGTCTTTATTTCGTGATGCTGGAACAAACATTTTAGCATTTTTAAACGATTTTCCCAAAATCTCAAAATGTAATGAAAATATTTTAAAAATTCAACACCTATAAATTAAGATTAGCAACTACCTATCACACCACCAAATTTCGTATTAGTCATTATTACGCGATGCTTAAAAAAATATAACCGCATTTTGGGAGAATTTTCACAAAATCTCAAAATCTAATAAAAAGTTTAAAAAATTGGACACCTATACTTTATGTTGAACAACAACCTATCATGTGACCAAATTTCATATCATTCGCTTTAGTCGTTATTACGTAAGTGTGAACAAAAATTCACTCAGTTTGAAACGATTTTCGCAAAATCCCAAAATCTGATTGGTTTTTTTTAGATGCTTATAGTTTAAGGTGACCACCTATCATTTCATCAAATACCATTTTTTCACCTTTGCAGATATTACGTGATGTGCGAACACAATACGCAGTGTGAAACAATTTTCGCAAAATCTCAAAATCTAATCAAGATTTTTTTTAAATTCGACGCCTATGTTTTAAGTTGAGTGACCACCTATCATGACACCCAATTTCATATCATTCGCTTCAGTCGTTTGTACGTGATGCTTGAACACAAATTTACGCAGTTTGAAAGGATTTTCGCAAAATCTCAAAATACAATCAGGATTTTTTAAAAATTGGACGCCTATGTTTTAAGTTGAGTGACCACCTATCATGACACCCAATTTCATATCATTCGCTTCAGTCGTTTTTGCGTGATGCTTGAACACAAATTTACGCAGTTTGAAACGATTTTCAAAAAATCTGAAAATCTAATCAAGATTTTTTAAAAATTCGACGCCTATGTTTTAAGTTGAGTGACCACCTATCATGACACCAAATTTCATATCATTCGCTTCAGTCATTTTGACGTGATGCTTAAACAAAAAAAGTGTCACGGACAGAATGACAGAATGACAGACAGACAAACTTTTTTTTGAGGGTCGCATCGGATTCCCGAGTGCTTGAAACGGATAGAAATCGCAAAATTTTTGAATTCCAAGAAATGTACAGACAAAAGTCTAATTTTATTTATATAGATATCCGATCTCATGACTAACTAAGCCGCCTTTCTGAAATACCCAAAGAGCTTCACGCACCTTCTAGGCACCCGTGCCACTAATTTCTTTTATAAGTACTTTTATTTTCCTCATGAATCACTTTTTAAAATCTGTTTCAAGGAGTATTTTCAATAATGAGAAATTTTTCACGAGCCCGAGCCCGAACGCAATTGGCAATTACAGAGCCCGAGCTCGGTTCGGACCCGGGCTCTTGCTCTGGCTTTCGGGCTCGGGCTGAGCCCGTCTCATCTCTAGTGGATATGGACACGTTGCTCAAATATTCTTCACTTATCAAAAATATGTTTTAAAAATATAAAATAAGTAAATAAATAAAAATAAACCAGTCTTATGTGAAATGTTATTCTAGAATCGTTCACAAAACGTAAATTGCAACCCTATGGAGAGCAGCTATGCATAATTTTTTTCTTAAAAATACAACGATGAAAACGGAAATTCGCGCGCATAGAGAACTAAGGAAAGTTGGATGCGGGAGAATGATGCGCGTGAGATCTTGCCACAAGTCAGATGCCGGGACAAGTGACTTAAGATGTGGGTTACCAAAGCGCTCGCTATCCTTTATACCTACTCTATGGTGGCAGCACGGCAAAAGACCCAAGCCTGAAAGCGACGATGATGCCCACAGAAAGAGAAATCTCTTCCGTCGCGTTTTGGTGACGAAGTAAGCTAGCAAGTTAATTCGTTACGCAGTAATTTATGATTAAAGGCCGCTGCACAGTTCCCGAGTCTTCAGTGATAACCACTGCAGGCAGACAATTCCAAGAGTCTTCTCTACAACTCTTTGACGTAAACGCGAATTATTATTTAAACGAGACCGTCCAGAACCACAAACGTGATCTACAATTATGTTTTGTTTGCTGGTGAGCCCCCATATCGTAGAAAAGTCGTAAAACTACAGCAGAAAATTGTCCTTTTGCTCCCTGCTGTGATGCGTCTTCGACAGGATCTATGCAATAGATTTTAATGAGATTATGTTGGAAATTGTTTTATACTTTCAGCTTCATTTATCTGCCTTCTTAATTTTTCATCCTGTTTCTCATATTAGTGGGGATCTGTTTGTTTTTTATTGTATTTTTCAAATTTTTAAGGGGGGGGGGATTTATTTCCAGCTCATCCTTTTTAAATCGATAGCGAGATCGACGTCAAAGTTACACCGACCTTTCTAAACTGTGTTAGAAGTTGCATTGAGTTTAAAAGAGCCCTGGCGCCAAAATTAATTTCACTAGCGAAACAATTCTCAATTGGTTAATTAATTATAATTAATTTAATAGTTACCTAAATCCAAAATTTAGATTAGCTGGGAATGATCCAGTTAGCGACTAATTATTACTATTATTATTATCATTATTTTTTTTTTTTTTTTTTCAATTAGAGTAGAACCCCGATTCATCGTTTTTCAAGGGGTGCGGAGGTAAAAACGATGAATTCGGGAAAACGATGAATGCGGGTTCAAGTCAAACTACGAAGAAAGAAGTTTTTATGCAAGTACGCAATGACTGTATAACAAATACAAATTTGTTACACATCAAATAAATCGAAGATGAAAATAAGCGATACTTATTTTCCAAAAATCAGTATTTTATGTTGGGTTTTTCATCATTTTTTAAATTAAACAGTGAATTTTCACGATTTACAATACTTTTCTCGACCTTTTCTGTGATTTTATGTTTGTATATAAAAGTTCATACTGTTTCAAATGCCATTATTGCTTCAAACTTCATTCTAGTGCAATCTCTTCCTCAGTAGCAAGAATATTATCCTCTGCTTCGCCATTATTTTCGTTTTTTGCATTATCACACCTTCCTTTCATGTTTAGGATACCACATGCCTCAACTTCTTGATTAATGGAAAAAATTATTAAATTTCACGCTATGTACAACCTCTCCAACACGCAGCCATTTTTCATCTAATCATCCATCACTCATACCAAGAAACAATTACAGTTTGTATGCCATATTTCCACTTAACCTTCAATTTCGTTTTAGCCAGGAGAAAAATTTTACAACGATGGACGCGGGAAAGTCAATTTATGACGAACGATACATGCGGGTTCCTTTAACGTTATTCAAATACAAGTTGTGCAGGGACCACAGAAATAAAACGATCAATGCGGGAAAACGATGGATGCGGGAACGATAGATCGGGGTTTCACTGTATTTCCTACATTCATCGAAATTTTCCTTTCAAACCCCTTTCTCGGTGGTACTCAACTGATCACCAAACCTCGTTCAGTGTCGGAAAGTGGCGAAACGAAACGAAAACTCGGGAATTTCCGAAAAAAAGTTTTTCCCTGCGTTTTCCGGAATCGCGCGTGAGTTCAGCGGGGCCCCGCGGTGGTGGTGCTGCTCCTCCTCTAAATAATTAAAGAACCTTTTGTAACTAGTATTTATCGAGGCCAAAGTGGCAACGCCCTTCTCAGGCGCAGCGTATATATATCGTCTTCAGGCTCCACCCAGCGGGAGTTTGTGGAAAACTTTGCGAGAAATTTTCGACCAAGAGGAGAAACGCCGATATATCGCGCGCGCGCACACCCACACCCACCCAAAAAGGGTTTTGTTACTTTTCCAAAAGACAGAGTAATTATATTGTATTCTTCATCGGAAAGTGGAATATGGTGGACAAAGACGCGCTTTTGAGAAAGGGGGGTGTTAGTTTTTAACTAGTTGATTAATTGAGGGGATTTGCCAGGTGAGATGGGTATTGGGTGTTGTGCGCTATCGAAGTTTTCCACCGAGGAATGCTGTTTTTGAGCGAAGATAGGATGATTTATCAGCCTCCATAATTATTGTTCGTGATTTATTTTGTTGCTCCGTTAAGCACCGACAATATATTTTAGTCCTGAACAGGGTTGGCATGGTTTAAACCGACTGGTTTAAACATTGGTTTAAACCATGTGTTAACCCAGTGGTTTAAATTATGGTTTTTTTCTCAAAAAAAAAAAAAAAAAAAAACAATTGGTTTTTTAAAAGAATAGTTTAAAATTCCGAATACTACAGATAGAATACTTTCTGATATCTTTTAAAATTATCCTTGTAAGTATCAACAGTAAATTTTTATATCAATCTAATAGATACCTTATTGTTTTATCATTATTAAAAATTATTAATTAAACTTAAATTATAGACTGCATCTTTAATTTGTATCTAAAATAGAGGTAATTTGTGTCTAGAATAGAGAGCAACTTATTTTTAAACCTTAAAAATATCATTTTGAACTACTTATCACCATTATTACTGATGAATCTAAGTGCAAGATTCCATGTAAAATGTAGTAAACAATTAATATTGTATTATATTATATACTAAATATAAAAAATAGTATCTCAAAATAAAATATTAAAATTGAATGATTTCAATGTCCACATAAGTATAGAAACAATTGTTTATTTACTTTGTTTTAATTACTTTCAAAAGTAATATTAATTGTTATTTGAACATTTTACAAATAATTTTATTTGTAAATATGTAACAGGTAATTGTAAAAGGATTTAAAAAAAACCAAAAAACCCGTTTGTTTTTTTTAAATAAACCAGGTTTTTTCCAACCTTGGTCGTGAATTTCAAAAGCAAGCATTTTGTAGCTGACACGAAAAATGGTTTTGCCAGGGGCGTAGCCAGAAATTTTTAATTGGGGGGGGGGTAAGGTTACGACTACTGCAACTCATATATATGTATACATATGTGTGATAATGTAGTGAAGAATATATATTTTGTATGGCAAATAATTTCTCATGGGAGGGGTATGACCCCCCTAACCCCCCCCCCTTGGCTACGCCCCTGGGTTTTGCTCATGCACCCTCAAAAATTATTTCTTCGATTCAGCGAAATTCTTCTATTAGCAGTGCTGCTGGAATTATCTCCGTTATTTGACGGGAATGTCCGTTTCTTGTTTTCTCCTGTTAATTGAAGATTCAACTTCCTCAGATTCAACTAAATTTTCTCTTTTTCTTCAGACTTTCGGGAAAAATTCACGGGAATATCACGTTTGCAAGGAGTGCGGAAACTATTCGTTGAAAAATGAGGAATAGATGAGTGCATAAAGAGGCACACTCTCAAAAAATATTTCTTCAAATCACTGAAATTTTACTGTCAGCAGTGTTGCCGGAGTACCTCTGTTATTTGACTAATATTCGTTTCTTTTCTCCTGTCAACTTAGAAACGTCTTCATATTGAACTAAATTTTCTCCTATTCTTCAGACATTTTAGACTTTATAATAGATTCGCTCTTAAAGATACACTCTCAAAAAATGTTTCTTCGATTCACGGAAATTGTACTGTCAATATCAGCCGGAATATATCTCCTTTGTTTTATGAGGATATCCATTTCTTGTTTTCTCCTGTTTTAATTGAAGAAACTTCTTCAGATTCAACTAAATTTTCTCCTCTTCTTCAGACTTTCGAGAAGAATTCACGGGAATATAACGCTTCCAAGAAGTACGGAAATTATCCGTAAAAAAAAATGAGGAATAAATTAGGAGACACTCGCAAAAAATTTTCTTCGATTCACGGAAATTTTACTGTCAGCAGTGCTGCCGGAATATCTCCGTTATTTACAAGAATATCCATTTCTTGCTTTCTCCTGTTAGTTAAAGAAACTTCTTCAGATTCAACTAAATTTCCTCCTCTTCTTCAGACTTTCGGGAAGAATTCACGGGAATATTACGCTTCCAAGGAGTACGGAAATTATCCTCTAAAAAATGAGGAATAGATTAGCGCATAAAGAGGCACTCTCAAAATTTTTTTCTTCGATTCACGGAAATTTGACTGTCAGCAGTGCTGCCGGAATATCTCTGTTGTTTGACAAGAATATCCGTTTCTTGGTTTCTCCTGTTAATTGAAGAAACTTCTTCAGAGTAAACTAATTTTTTTCCTCTTCAGACTTTCGGGAAGAAGAATTCACAGAAATGTTATGTTTCCCCAGAATACGGAAATTATTCGCTGAAAAAGGAGGGATAAATTAGCGTATTAAGACGAGTTTTCAGAGAGAGTGTTTGAATGAGCACTTATGTTCTTAAATAAGCTTTTATCAATTTAACTTTACGATTAAATTAGACTTTATAATTTTTCAATACATAAGTAAATCATTGCATTTCGTATTATTATTATGAAAATTCTTCCATCATTCTTGAGGGAGATTTATTTATGTTTTTAAGTCGTTAAGACCAGGTAAGTTCTACTCCGCTATGTTTAATTCATCCATTTTATGTACCTTTTTATCAGTAATGATAAGAGATAATATTACAAAATTCTTACAGCAGCTGGAATTACATACTTTTTTACTGCAGTTTTACATACTTTTACTGGACACTTTGAGGGTGTGCCACAGATTATTTATTTTAGACAGCAAAATTCTATCGGAATGCAGATTTAAAAGAGATTTTTAATAAAACAATAATAATAATATTTATTACTATTATATTTAAAGAAATAGGTGTGTAAAAGTACGTAAAACGTGTTGTTCTAACTGCTGTAAAAATTTTATAACATTATCTTTTACCATTTCTAAGAAAAAGGTACATAAAGTTGATGATTTTAACGTGCAGAGATAGGGCATACCCGTCACCTGTTGGCATTGATTACTTGAATCTTTTTGGAAGACCGTTTTTTATTGTTTCAGTAAAACTATTTTTCATTAATTTATTTCGCAACTGTTAGCACTGAAATGCTATTTCACTCAGTCCGGTATTTACTGTTGACATAACTTGTGGACAGATTTGCGTCGACGCGTTTTTGTCGCATCTTTTAACAGGCTAACGGTGCATATGATTGAGCTCAAATTTGGTATACATGTTATAAACTACCGTCGCACGACGGGTATTGATTTTGGTGTGAATAGGACTTAAGAGTTTTTTACAGGGCTAAAAAAAAAAAAAAATTCTTATACATTACGCCTTATGGAAAGATATACTTAAAAGTACGCTAGCTTATTAAACGGTACATTTGATTGTGCTCAAATTTGGTATATATATTATAGATTACCGTCGTTCAACCTTTATTGATTTTGGTGTGTATAAGAAGCATAGTCTTTATACAGGGCTGAAAAAAAAATCTCACGCATTACGGCTTGTAGAGAGAAATACTTAAAAGTGCCAGATAGCGCGAGCGGGGGGGGGGGGGGGGGATGGTGCAGAAACTCGCCAAGGTTTGCAATTTTTGATGATTTATTATCAGATTTGGCTCCAAAAAGTAAGTCTTCAAAACCGAATCAAGCTTGGTGAAATCTCCCAAATTTGGCAAGAAATTGGCAAACCCGACAGTTTATTACAAATGAGAAGTATGGTTTGAATATGTCTTACGAAGATTGTAAAATGGTTTTAGAAGGTGATTTTAGTATAGATTTCTTTTCCTAAGAAGTGTTTTGGCGAACAAGAAAGAGAAACACGACATACTTATGGATTATGAAGCACATTCCGAACAGTATTTATATTGGTGAAGAATAACTAAAATATGCTCGGATAAGATTGTAAAACAACTTTAGAAGACAATTTTAATATAGATTTCGATTCCAAAGAAGTGTTTTATGGAACAAGAAAGAAAAAACTGCAGACTCATTAATAATATATATTTTTCTACTCAATGGAATAAGGAAGAAAAATAGGGACGACTCATGAATTATGATACGATTTTAATCGAGTTAGTGCGTATTTAAAATATGAAAGTGTTTGGTATATTCTCTTTTTTTCAAATTCATAAATAATAAAAATTTAAAAAAATGCAAAATGTTCACTGGCAGTCAAGTAATCCCCCCCCCATATAAAAATAAAGAAAACTAAAAACGGCTGCCGTTTAGGGCTTAAACGATTAAAAATATCAGGTAGAGACCGGCTCAAATTTGTCACCCTGAGAAGGGCCATTTCATAAACGTATAATCATGATTTCAGTTCACACTTCAGTCTGCGAAACGGAGATACAGTTATTTAAAAAAAAAAAAAAAAAATCTCTTAGATTTTTTTAGCAACGTTTAGAGAACATATAATTCTTATCAATAGAATATATGAAATTATCTAAAACATAAAGTATATTCACTATTTTAGGTGCACCGAAAAATAATGTCTTGCATTACATTAGTTTCAAACAAATAATTATTTAACAAGTCATTAATTAATATTGCATGCAGTTGTACCTAAACAATGGTCTAGTCACAGCAATTGAAAAAATTTCAGAGATCCCCCCCCCCTCTTTTTCCCTTCTAGAAACAAATGTGAAGTGGGTCAATTTCACTGAATTTTGAAAGGGATTTCAATTTTTTGAGTTGGCGAGTGAATTTCAAAACGCCCTGAAATTTTTAAAGCATGACTTCTTTGTGTATGTACCGTTTTAGAGCAATAATTTTATGAATTTTATGAATCTCTCTTTTTCTTTTCTTTGAGCGAGAAATATGAAAAAACAATTTTGGCTCCCCCGCCCATTGTTTACGAATTTTGAAAAATTCCCTCTTTTCTTGCACCTACGTCACAAACCTCACATAGATGCCAAATTTCGTATTATTGGCATCAGTGGTTTCGGCCATGCGAAATACTGACATGCAAAAAACGTTATTTTCTGGTCTCCCTAATAATTAGACGAATTTATATTTTATTATATTGTTTCCCCTCGAAGAATGATTGTTGTTTATAAAGCTGAGCAATCGAATTCACAAACTCTTGATATAACACTACTAGAAGATAAATCCCCTGGTGGCGAGGCTATAACAACGGGCGCTAGAAAAAAAAGATTTGGCAAAGATATATCTGCACTCCATATATGTAATTTTCGTCCACTTAAAATAACTTCATAGGTTTAGGTGGGGTAAAATGAACAGTCTATAAAAATCAAACAGTAAATGTCGAATGCATTGGTTTATTGGAATACTGATTTTTTTTTTTAGCTCATTTATATTATATTTAGCTCATTTATATTATAACTGATTTATTTGATTTGGTAATATTCTTTTAATATGTAATGGCAACACTTATAGTTCCATGTTCCATGTTTGACTCTATCTATATGAGGTTAAAATTTACTTTGCTGTAGCATTTTTGTGATTTAAAGTTCTTGAAATTTTGATGATACATAGCATACTATCATTCTCGAGGAATACATTTCTATATCAAGGAAATTTGTATTCGTATTATTTTTACTTTCCGAACATGTACCATGTAAGGAAAGTATTGTAATCATGAAAAAATTCGACTTCGAGATTTTGGTGTTTTTACATGTTTTGAGTGCTTCCGAATCCATTTATGCTATTTTACGAGATGTATGTATGTATGTGTGTATGTGTGTGTGTGTGTGTGTATGTGTGTTTGTGTGTATGTGAGTGAACACGATAGCTCCTGAACGGAGCATTCGATTGAGCTCAAATTGGATATATATGTCATAAACCACCGTCGCAAGACCGGTATTGATTTGGGTGTGTATAGGACTTATAGTTTTTCTACAGGGCTACGACAAAGATTTCTTTTACATTATGGCCTATGGGGGGAATTTCTTGAAAGTGCGCTAGCGTTTAAACGGTAGATTCGATTGAACTCAAATTGGGTATATATGTTATAAACCACCGTTGCAAGACCGGTATTGATTTTGGTGTGTATAGGACGTATAGTTTTTCTACAGGGCTACGACAAAGATTTCTTTTACATTATGGCCTTTGGGGTGAAATTCTTGAAAGTGCGCTAGCGTTTAAACGATACATTCGATTGAGCTCAAATTCGGTATACATGTTATAAACCACCATCCTAAGACCGGTATTGATTTTGGTGTGTATAGGACATATAGTTCTCCTAAAGGGCTACGACAAAACTTTCTTTTGTGTTATGGCATAATGGCATATGGGGAGAAATTCTTGAAAGTGCGCAAACGTTATAGGACGTATAGTTTTTCTACAGGGCTACGACAAAGATTTCTTTTACATTATGGCCTTTGGGGTGAAATTCTTGAAAGTGCGCTAGCGTTTAAACGATACATTCGATTGAGCTCAAATTCGGTATACATGTTATAAACCACCATCCTAAGACCGGTATTGATTTTGGTGTGTATAGGACATATAGTTCTCCTAAAGGGCTACGACAAAACTTTCTTTTGTGTTATGGCATAATGGCATATGGGGAGAAATTCTTGAAAGTGCGCAAACGTTTAAACGGTGCATTCGATTGAGTTTCAATATGGTATATATGTTTGAATGATTCATCGATTAAAATTTATTTAAGTGCTTGGTAATGATCTTAATCGTAAGTGTTCGGAAAGTCGAGTGGAGTCACTCCAGATTTTTTATTTTGGAGTAGTTCAAAGAAAGTGGGGTAAAACTAGCATAACTGATAGGCTTTCACTTAAAGAACACATGTATCATTTTAGATTACTTTTTTTCATCTGTAATATATTTTATGAAGTATTAATAGTAATAAAATGAATTAATGAATAGATTCCTTTATTCTACTTTTATTTTTACCGGAAAATAAGAAGAATAACGCAAAATTTACGATACTGGAATCATACATTTATAAATAAATGCTAACAGAGATGTGTTAGATGCACATTTTAAAGAAAAGCATGAAGACCATGAAGTAAAGAAAGTATGCTATTCTTGAAATTTTGTGAAGAAAAATCCCAATTCTTATTTAAAAAGAGTTGAAAGAAAAGCTCAAAATGGCATGATCGTAACACTTCTTTCGGAAAAAATATCTGCTGGCTCTTAAGTGCTCTGGTAAAAGTTTTATTAAACATTTTTGGACAGATTTTGTCTGCAGAAAAGGAGCTATTTACAATTTAATACTTTGTAAAATCTTTATTTGAAAAAAAAAAAGAACATTGCCAGGAAATGATGATGTCGAGGAAGCTCTAACTAAACAGATAATTCAAATACTGGATGAGCCAAATTTCGATAGTAGAGGACATTATAAGTTCTGATAGCTAAGTTAAAATTCCATGTAAAACTGTTTAATGAAATATTTGTTATCTATTTTCCAGTTGGTCTTATTCATATATCATTTTCTATGACTTGTTTCATTTTTTTCATCTATAATCATTTTACCCCACACCATGGGGTAAAATGATCATAATAACAAGCCAAAGCGAATTAATGATCAAACAGTTTTAATGTTTGTAAAAGAAAAACAAAAACAAAAATTTGTAATTACTGTCAGATAGTCCAATGTAAAATATTTGTCAAAAATTTTTAAATATGTTGTATCATTTTAGATGTGTAGCTTAGTAAAGTTAAAAATAGCTAAATTTATGGTCATTTTACCCCCACCTGATCCTATTCAATTTTTATTATATTCCGAAATCGAATTTCATGCTTTTCTGAAAACGAACAGAAACTTTTCGCATTCGAATAATTTCGTTTTGTGGGAACAGCCTCCTCTTATATAAATGTTTCCTGCAGGGGAAATCCTGTTATTTATGGGGAAAAAATTAAACTATGCGATCTGGGAAAACTATTTTAAGAGAATTATGAATCGCAATTTTCCCTTCAAAGCTTGATGACCGTGACTTCAATAGGACGTCAATGTCAACTGCGACAGCTAATTTTTTCACGCAAATGATTAACAATTTTGTATCTCGAACATAAAATGGAGCTGAAAATAGCGAAAAAGCGCTTAAAGATGAGGGAACAGGCAGATTTTCAGATTTTTTAAAGTAGCGCAGATTGCTTTCTGTATTTTTGTACATAGTAAAGAAAAATTTTAAGCGGTTGTACAATCGATGTAGATTTCATTGCGGTTTTTTTACTTTCCGAACATGTACCATGTAAGGAAAGTATTGTAATCATGAAAAAATTCGACTTCGAGATTTTGGTGTTTTGACACGTTTTGAGGGCTTCTGAATCCATTTATGCTATTTTTACGAGATGTGTGTGTGTGTGTGTGTGTGTGTGTGTGTGTGTGTGTGTTTGTGTGTATGTGAGTGAACACGATAGCTCCTAATCGGAGCATTCGATTGAGCTCAAATTGGATATATATGTCATAAACCACCGTCACAAGACCGGTATTGATTTTGGAGTGTATAGGACTTATAGTTTTTCTACAGGGCTACGACAAAGATTTCTCTTACATTATGGCCTATGGGGGGAAATTCTTGAAAATGCGCTAGCGTTTAAACGGTATATTCGATTGAGCTCAAATTGGGTATATATGTTATAAACGGCTATCTTAAGACCGATATTAATTTGGATGTGTATAGGACTTACAGTTCTCCTACAGGACTACTACAAAGATTTCTTTTACATTATGGCCTATCGGGGAAAATTCTTGAAAGTGCGCTAGCCTTTAAACGGTACCTTCGATTGAGCTCAAATTGGGTATATATGTTATAAATCACCATCTTAAGACCGGTATTGATTTTAGTGTGTATAAGACTTATAGTTTTTCTACAGGGCTACGACAAAAATGTCTTTTATATTATGGCATAATGGCAGATGGGGAAAAATTCTTGAAAGTGCGCAAGCGTTTAAACGGTGCATTCGATTGAGTTTCAATTTGGTATAGATGTTTGAATGATTCATCGATTAAAATTTATTTAAGTGCTTGGTAATGATCTTAATCATAAGTGTTCGGAAAGTCGAGTGGAGTCACTCCAGATTTTTTTTTGTGATTAACTTTTTAATCTTTTTGGACAAAGGCGTAGCCAAGTGGCGTAGCCAAGGGGGGTCATAACATCTCCCCCACGAGGAATTTTTTGCCTTACAAATTTATATATTCAACTCATATATATATATATATATAAATATATATATATATATATGCGTTGGAGTAGTCGTAACCCCCCCCTCCCCGATAAAAATATCTGGCCACGCCACTGAAAGGTGGTACATGTTTTATCTTCGAGTGGTTGAACCGGAATTGTTAGAGAATATCGAGTGAGGGATCAGCCTAACTATATAGTAGGATAATAACCCAATCTTTTATTTTGAGTGCGTGCGCAAATAAATCTGGACATATTTTCTTATCGCCGCATTTTCTCCCGAACTCTGAAATCTTGTATACACCCTGTTATTGACGCGCAAAGTTGAATGCATTAAACTCATGAATAGATCCCAAAAATGATTAAATGCTGCCACATTAAGGTACGGAGTTAACACCCAAGCGCCGAAGTCCTTCTTGAAAAGAGCCGGAACTATGGAACACCGAATGGCGGTCAGCCAAAAGATGACCTTGAGAGCAGCAGCAATAAAGATTTAGTACGCCTGGATTCTTCGTCCATCAGCGAAGAAACTGTTTTATTTATTTAACTCCTCTCTTCATTTCGCTTAAAGAGTCACATGGCCGCCATTGAAAATGATGCTTGCAGTGTTCACGAGTTAAACAAGCTTGTTCTAAATTTAAATTGCTTCTTTTTTTTTTGCGCTTGATTTGGAAAGTGAGTTCATGTGTGTAAACGGCTTTTAACCCTTTGAGGCGCAACCCTTTCCCAATGCTAAAAAAAGGGCAGCCGTTGCCATCGCTCGACTTTAACGACCAGCAAGAGGGCGGACGATCGAAACGTTCATCGCGTGCACAGATCTAGAGACCCTTTTTCCGACGACAGCTGGCTGTTCCCGCGCACAGCCAGCTGTCGTCAAAAAAAGGGTCTCTAGATCTGTGGCACGCGAAGAACGTGGGCACAGCCAGCTGTCGTCAAAAAAAGGGTCTCTAGATCTGTGGCGCGCGATGAACGTTTCGATCGTCCTCCCTCTTGCTGGTCGTTAAGTCGAGCGATGGCAACGGCTGCCCTTTTTTTCAGCATTGGGCAATCTATCCAGCCGTTCTTGCATTCTTCCATTTTTCAGCAGATGTTAGTGCTGTTAAAAAGAATCGTGACCATTTTTTTTACGGGAAATGGTGTTCTAAAAAGTAAAGGATTCTCATGGAGCTTTGTCACCTGCAACTATTTTTATAGAAATCCAATCGATTCTTCGTGACTGGCAACAGTCAAAACGTCAGAGTTTGGTGTTGCCAGAGCGGGAACACTGCGCTTTAAAGGGTTAAAGAGTCACATGGCCGCCATTGAAAATGATGCTTGCAGTATTCACGAGTTAAAGCTTGTTCTAAATTTAAATTGCTTCTTTTTTTGCGCTTGATTTAGAAAGTGTGTAAACGGCTTTTAAAAAGGAAATCCTGAACGGGGGAAAATTTTCTAAGCTGAACTCATCCATTTTGTTTTTCTCAAGAAATCCATACTTTGAGAAAGAATTGACAATTTTTGTGTTTTCGTGTTATGGCTAACTTTCACGAGGACTGTCTGCCGTGAGATGGGGAGACATTGTAAAGGGTTTTAATGCGTATACACATTGCATATGGAAAAAAAAAAAAACGCCTGAAATTCCAGACCGTTAAATCGATAGCCGGGAGGTAGGCCAAAATCCTGGACATCCACTCTTCAGCCATCTGCGTTTAGTGTCTTATCCACTCGGCCATGGTAGGGCAAAATGGTTACCTAATGTCTTTGAGATAAGAGTAAAACACAGTTAACAATTGATTAAGAGTATTTTCAATGCATAAGTAATTCCAGTAATGTTATCCAATGTTTACTCAACCCCGATATTTACTCAAGATGCAGCCAGCATTCGCTTTATTTTGAAACATTTTTACAGAAAGTTCTCGAAATTAAAAAAAGATATACATTTATAATACTGATGTCGCAGAAATATTTCTCCAAAGTATCTCCAATTATACGATAAATATTTTAAAACTGTCTGAAGCTCAACACTTGTACAAATTTGCTAGCTAATATTGTTTTCATGCTAGTATATGACTTCTGAGTGTATGAAGCAGTGATCCGTAACAACCGTTCTTATAGAGAATGTTGAAAAGGGGATCTGCTTGTGGTACACCGTTGCAGGGGCGCAGCCAGAAATTTTTCATGGGGGGGGGTTACGACTACCACAACTCATATATATGTATACGTGGGTGTGACAATGTAGTGAAGAATATACATTTTGTATGGCAAAAAATTCCTCAGGGGGGGTGTTATGTTCCCTCTATGGGTTATGTTCCCTCCATTATGACCCCTCTAACCCCCCCCCTTGGCTATGCCCCTGCACCGTTGGATGCCATTTAACCCTTTAACGCGCAGTGCTCCCGCTCTGGGAATACCAAGCTCTTACGTTTTGACTGTTGCCAGTCACGAAGAATAGATTTGATTTCTATAAAAATAGTTGTGGGTGTCAATAGCTCCATGAGAATCCTTTATTTTTTAGCAAGTCATTTCCCGTAAAAAAAATGATCACGGTTCTTTTTAACAGCACTGACATCTGCTGAAAAATGGAAGAATGCGAGAACATCCGGATAGATTGCCCAATGCTGAAAAAAGGGCAGTCGTTGCCATCGCTCGACTTAACTACCAGCAAGATGGCGGACGATCGAAACGTTCATCGCCTGCCACAGATCTAGAGACCCTTGCTGGTAGTTAAGTCGAGCGATGGCAACGGCTGCCCTTTTTCCAGCATTGGGAAAGGGTTGCGCCTCAAAGTGTTAAATGTAATCATCCGCATATCTATGCATTTACTTTCAGAATTATCTTGTTAGATAACGACAGACAAATTTATGAATCAACTTTTTCAACTCTTTCTGTTTTACAGGATGGTGCTTCAATAATGATACCGGGCACCAATGGAGGGTTCTGAGAGTCGACCATGGCCAAATGTTGGAGACAAAATGAGGAACATACTGGTGAGAAATAACTATTTTTTTTTCCTTAAAAAGTAGTTTTAAAAACTTTGAAAGCTTTTATAGAAAACTTAGTATTTGCGCATTATCGGACATCTGAATTTTAATCACCAAGCAACCGAGAAATACCGTCAATATGGTGGTGGTGAAATCTCGCGAAAGCGTTTCGATTACTGTGTTGTACAGACGTTTCTAAAATAACGAAAATCTTTGTATAAAAAACACACATAAAATGATATCATTTAATGTGTGTTTTTTATACGAAGTTTTCCTTTATCATTTTACACCAGTATTTTGAGCGTTTTTTTCCGCAGACGTTCCTGGTCTTAAAGCATAGCTACGGGCTTGGCGTAATCTCAATGTCACTAAGTGAATTCGGCAGCAGCTATAACCCACAAGTATTGAAACCATTTTCAAAGCTGACCCTCTTTATATCGCTTTTACTAGTTCCCGTCGCTGCCGGCAACTATCGGAGCGGTTTGGTTTCACGTTTTCAAGTCTCATTAGTCGTTGGATGTACACTAATGAGCCAAAATATTACGACCACCCCTACATTTTTCAATGAACTCGTCTGGATGACATGGAGAGCACGTAATTAAGCTTGAATGTATTTAACTGTTACTTGAGAAGGTAAGGGATCATTCTTGCACTTACTTTCCCGTTTGTGGGTGATGGGAAAGGCTGTTGATCTAAACGATAGAAGGCAGATTATAATGGTCCAAAGACTAGGAATGAGTATCTCCGAAACTGCACGACTGGTCGGTTGTTCCCGATCTGCCCGCCTTATATTGTTAGTATTTATAAAAAGTGGATTAAAGACGGTGAAACCAGCAGTAGACGCCAAGATGTTGGGCGTCCACGTAGCATCCAATAAAGGGGACGTCGGAGACTGTCCCGCCTAATGCAGCAAAATCGGCGACAGGCATTGGCTCAGAGCTGACCACCCAATACTTTACAGTTCCAAGTACAGTTCTCTCGTGTGCCTCTGCTTGCCAATCGTCATTGTCAACTACGCCTACAGTGGGTGCTCGGGAACATCGAGACTGGACTATGGATATGTGGAAGAGAATTTCTTGGTCAGATGAATCCCGGTTTCTCCTTCATCACGTCGATAGTCGTGTCAGGGCACGCCGTCTTCCAGGAGAACTCGCCTGGAAGACGGCGTCTCCTGCGCTCCGGCTCTCCTGCTCCTCTCTTCCCGGCAGCTCAGAGCTCAAATACCTCCATGTTCCAATATCTCGATTTTCTTTGACCGCTGCTTAAATATTTGGTAGAACTTGTCCCCAGTTATCTACCAAGAACTCCTGGCATCCAACCCCAGGGGAATCGGAGCTGTTTTGAAGGCCAAAGGAGGCGCAACGCGTTATTGAGTAGGTGGTCATAATGTTTTGGCTTTTCAATTTGTGTGTTTGTCTAAATACTGTGATATAAAATTGTAATTTGAAATAAAGATTTTCTTATACTTACGAACAACGGAGATGAAGGCCTAAAACAGCCACATATCTCGCTAAACTCTATCTATCTCTTCAAATCCCGAATTCTTCCTCGCAAATATATAACTCTTAGAGACGGATCATCCCTTCATCCCTATAGCGAGCTGCCATAGCCAAAATTGTTACAACAAAAAAGCAACAAACCTATTCCTCCAGAATCACGTTAAAAAATACATTTTTATAGGAAAATTATAGGTACTCTAAAACCCGACCAAGCTATAAAGTATCCAAAACTACTGGAAAACGTGGTGCCACAGACCCCGCAAGGAATCCCTAGCAAACTTCAGACAAAAGACTGAACACGGCAGCTTGGCAGAACATCTTCACAAAATATTTTTCTTCTTTTTCTATTGGCACGACAGCCCCTGTTGGGCTAAGGCCTTCCCAAGAACTTTCTTCCATTCTGACCTCCTCCTGGCTAACGTTCTCCAGTTAGTCACATGCAATAATTTAAGGTCTTCTTCCCCACAATCAATCCATCTCAGCTTGGGCCTATCCTTTCTTCTGGTTCCTGCAGGTTTATGGTTGAAAATCTAAAAAGTCAAGGATGATGGGGTCCATTCGGCAGATACAGCCCGCAAACCTCAGACGACCTATCTTTATGAATTTAATGTCTATATAGTTCAAAGTTATATCTTCGTCTCCACAGTCCATTCTGGTTCACAGCACCAAAAGTTTTTCAAAGAACCTTTCTGTCCAAGATGGCCATCTGTTCTGCCCTGCCTGTGCTTTAGTCAAAGTCTTCGATCCATAAAACAAAATAGGTATGCTCCCATCAAATATATGTCAAATCTGTGAAGTGGATCCTATGAATGCTGAACACCTTCTTAGGTGCCCGAACTTAGATCAAGAGGTTCAAAGACTTGGTGAAATATCCAAATTATATTGGACAGCCAAAACTCATAAACTCTTACTGGTTGAACTCTACCCTTCTTCCTTTCTTATTTGTTTGTAAAACATGATTATCTTGTTTCCTCATAGTATTTTTGTTCCTTTCTCCCACTATAAAATATTGGACTGGTCTGCGGAGGATTGAATTCCAGTCAGCCATATGTAACAACAGAGACTGATCAAAGTTGTGACATGTGGACAACTATCATTTTCATGGATTCGTCTGCCAGAAGCTTGACTTTTCTACACCTCTAGCTGACATTTGTATCAGAAAAGAATGGGGACGGGTGGGATGATCCCATCAGAAAGTTCCGAATGATAATTAATTCGGTGCCTCCTGACTCGGCACGAAAGGTAGTCAACGATTCCGATTATTCCTGGCAAAGAAACGAAGTGCATTACCCACCTTTTTGACAGCCCCACTGCACAAACTTACGATGATGACAGACTCACGTGACATCTAGAAAGAAAAGAATAAAAAACAAACAAATGAATTCCGAGCCCAAGAGGATAAAATTGCAATGCATTACATAAATGGAAGTTAGGGAAACCATTCTAAATTCCATCAGACCATTAGTGTAAGGGAAGAAAGGATAGCCTTCCGTTGACCGAAGATTTGTCAACGTAGCTGGTGGGTCCTCTCCCCCCCCCTCCTTTTCTGCCACCAATCATACCTCACGCAAATGATGCTGCCATGTGCCGCACGCGATCTTTTGTGCCAAGAAGATTCTAACAGATTTTGCTTGCCGTAAGGCTGGTGTTTTTCTTGATTTTTTTTGTCTTCATTTAATCATGTGTGGAATGATTTATGTATACATCAAGAGGGAGAAAAAAAGGTACCGGTTCAGATGGAATAGAGAACTTAACATCTGACAGGGAGAGACAGTGCTCCCCCCTGCCCCCTTTACTTTAGTGTGTGTTGTGTTGTTACCATAGCAGATGAGAAGCATCGCTTCCCATTCATATTTCATGAAACAGGTCTTTTCCTGCTGAAGAGTTTGAAGAGGTTATTTAGTCTCTTTCTTAGAAATGGGATGTAAGAAATTGACACAGGTGGATAAAGGTTGCAGTCTGGAGACAGAAAACGACGTGATACGTTCGTGTTGAAACTAATTAAACTGTTAGCAGAAGTAGCTCAACATGTCACTTAAAAATGCTACTAAATTAGCTGTAATCTTTCTCTGGAGGAGCAGCATGATTGTATGATCAGGTTAACAGAACACTGTCAACAGAAGTAGATCAGCATATCACCCTAAAATGGTACTAAATTAGCTGTAACCTTTCTATGAAGAAACACGACCCATGATTAGATAATCAGGTTAACAGAACGCTGTCAATAGAAATAGCTTAACACGTCACCACAAAATGGTACTAAATTAGCTGTAATCTTTCTTTGGAGAAATACCACTCATTATTAGATGATCAAGTTAACAGAACACTGTTAACAGGAGTTGCTCAACCAAGAGGTTCGTAGGAGTCTTTAATTTGTTAAAATTCGGAACTTTTGAAAAATTGTTCTAAACTGAGATACTCGAGATGCTCGAGGAATTATACTATGCTACATTATTACAATTACATTACTACAATTATTATATGCTACATATTCGATGCTACAATTTGAGATACTCGAGAAAAGTTATTTCCCTATTTTATAAAATAACAGGACCTCTTTTAAAATATTAGACCATCGTACGATTATATTTCAAAAGTTCGGAATTTCAGCAAATCCAGGACCCGTACGAACCCTGTCAACATGTCACTATAAAGTAGTACTAAATTAGCTGTAACCTTTCTATGGAGGGACATTACTTATGATTAGATGATCATGTTAACGGAAGTTGCTCAACATGTCACATAAAATTGTACTAAATTAGCTACAAATTTTTATAAAGGAACACCACTCATAATTATATGATCAGGTTAAGCTTTAAATGATGCCGTAACGCCACTCATGATTAGATGATCAGGTTAAACTTTAAATCATGGAGTATCATTTTTTCCATAGAAAGATTGTAGCTAATTTAGCCCTATGTTATGGTGAAATGTTCAATCACTCCTATTAACAGTGTAAGAAATCTCAATTTGCAGATACACTTCCGATTTTCACCTAATTTCGGTCTTAAATCGGCCTTTTGTCCTAATTTCCGGTCTCTTAAATTTCGGACAATTTTCAACTGACATTATTTAAAAGATAAAAGTCGCTGCTTTTTGTCATTTGTTTTACTTATATGTTTTTCTACAGCTCTAAAATTCGAGCATCTTGACATGACAGTAATATTATTTGTATCTGTTATTTCCGTTTGTTAATTTTAATTTATTGATTTGATGCAGGACTGGGGGCGTTTGACAAAGCATGTCATTTAGAACTTCTTGTACACCTTCCAAATATTCCCTCCACTATTTACACTGGTGTCCAAAATCAAGAGCATAGCCTAGACGCGCAACTAAAACTACTAAAACTTATGAAATGTCTGATTATCTGACTACGTGTATTTTTTATGAAACTTGTAACATAAAATAAATAGAGACTGCTCTACCATTGATATGTATGTAATCTACGAAAAACGTAGCATAGCATCCAAGAAAGGGAGTTGCCTCCACATCTTCAACTTGCAATTTTATCTCATGATACAAGAGAAGAACACATATAAAAAAGCTGATACACCTTATTGTCACTTGCAAAACAAGTTTTTGTGCACCTGAGAAAAACGTTTTCACGTACGGCAAAAAAATGTCTGCACGACAAAAGTACATTAACACTTTCCCAGCCTTCCCTTCCGTGTGCTTCGGATTACTTTGCTCTAAAATCGTTTCAAGTTGTGAAGATAATCGCGATTCGCCTTAGTTTGTGACGTCGACAAACGCTTTCCCATTATTTACGTGTTTTATAGATTACCTTTCGGCCTCTTGTTTTTCCCCCGTGGTTGTTCGTGATAGTATCAATAAAAATTACGACCTGTTTAAATGGATAGGGGCCCATTGTTAACTACTCCTGTTACGATTGTTTATTTAGTTATTATTGTGGCCGTTTGAATGGCACTGCTGATTTCAGACAACGATTTTTGTCTGCCGTAAAAGTATCAGGTTGTAACGAAAGTTTTCCGCCATATCTGCCTGAAAAACTAATTTCTAACTCCTTAGATACCTGTTTTTGAACTTTCGGTACCTAACCTGTACCGTGTCACATAATACAACAATAGTACTTAAAGCTGTACTCATAATTCGTTGATATTCTGTAGCTGACTTTTTGCAACAGAACTGGAAGTAAATGATGGTTCTAATCCTCTAGAGTGATAGTTCCATTTGAGACACCTTGTTCTTAATGATAACTATATTTTTTACAGATTTCACAACACAGTGTCATAAAGCAAGTCTCTTTCTTTCAAATGCCAAAAATCATTTGACAAAATATGAGCCAATACGCCAACGCGAACTGTGTGCTTCCGATGTTTGCGGTGGCGGGAAACTTTCGTTACAACCTAATACTTATTTTCGCGATCCGTAATTTTCGCGAAAATGAACATATCAGTGATTTCGCGAACTTTATATGAACAGAATCGAAAGCTGAGAAATCCCGAAAGTACCAAAATGTACTTTCGGTACCACCTCCCTTAACGTCCGATTTTTTTGCGGAACGAAGGATCTCTCCCGAGAAGTATCTCTGTATTATTTTTAAAATGAAGAGATCATTTAGAAATTATGAACGAGCAGCTGTAAAGACGATAACTGCTAAAGATAAATTGAACGAGCCTTTTCGGTTAGACAGCAAACTTTTTAATATTAACATAAGTCGATTTTAATACTCGCACAATTGGGTTTTAAAAACAGCAAAAGTTACATAGGAATTTTGATAATTATTTGTCGTTTGAAAAATTTTAAATACACTGAGTGCACGGCGGGGGGTGGGGTGGGGATAAGTTCCACTATATGTATATATATATTTTCCGATTTGAAGTGGCACTATTTTTTAGGCCCCCACAACTGAAACAAACCATGAGCCGCCAGTGCGGGTGGGTATAGTAAAATATGGAAAGTCACCAAGGTTTGCCATTTTTCGCGATGGATCGCGCAGTTTGGCGTCAAAAAATTAGTCACCAAAACAGAACCCTGCTTGAGGATATCTTCTATATTTGGGGAGTAATAGCCATCGCCAAACCCAACAGTTTATTTTTTATGAGAATTCTAATTATCGTCTCCCCAAGATTAGTGTAAATGAAAGTCAAATACAGTTGAAATATGCAAGGCGAAGATTGTAAAGCTGTTTTATTAAGCGATTTTAATTTCGATTTCAGTTCTGAAGAAATATTTTATGGAACTAGAGGTCTATACGCCACAATCATGCAGGGCCGGCCCAAGGGGGGTGCGAATGTAGGCGTTCGCCTAAGGCCCCGCTGCTGGGCCATTTTTTTTTTTTTTGCTATCTCATAAGACATGATTGAGAAGAGGCCCCGCTCTTGCGCTTCGCCTGGGGCACCCGCATGCCCGTCGGGCCGGCTCTGAGTCATGGATTATGCTATCCTTTCCAACTTAATTTTAGAAGGAAGACAAATATAGGGACGACGTATGGATTATGATACGCTTTTAATGTATAGCATTTTAGTGCGTATTTAAAATATGAGAGTGTTTCACATTTTGTTCCTTTTTCATTTTATCTTTCGCCGTGCGCCTGTTTATTAAGAGTAGAAACTCAATATACAGAGAAGGTATGCAGGGTTATGTTCTGAATCAATTGACAATGATTAAAATAAATACTTCTGGGTCGTACTAACTTTAACGTGTTCTTTTCGCCGTAAGAAAAATAGCTTCAGAAATTCTTTTTCTGAATCCATCGTTGCTTCACGTATCACGCATGTGATACGTGTGTGATGCTTCACGTATCACGTGGCGTGATACGTAGTGATCACGTATCCACGTATCACGCACATCACGTATCACGTGATGATATATATCATCACGTATCACGCATGATATATATCACACGTATATATCACGTATATACGTGTGATACGTTGCTTCACGTATCACACTTCATGTATCACGGGGGTTAGGGGGGTCATAACCCCCCCCCCATGAGGAATTTTTTGCTATACAAAATGTATATTCTTCACTCCCTTATCACACACATGTATGCATATATGTGAGTTGCAGTAGTCGTAACCCCCCCCACGAAAAATTTCTGGCTACGCCCCTGGTATCACGACATAAGTATTGTCTTGCTGTGGTCCAGCGTTGCGCTTGTAAACGGTTGGTCAAGAGTTAACCATTCGAAGACACTTGTCGGGAAGCAACGATATGCATAGAAAAAGAACCTTTGAAAACCGTCGCGGGGTGAACAGGTTACTTGTATGTTTTGTATATCCCTCAAATAAGATTATGTTGGAAAATGTTTTATAAAGGATTAAAATGGTTTGTGTGCCAGGAAAGGACAGCTCACGTTACCAGAAGTGTCGTTTAGAGCTACATACATCCTTCTTGGAGTTTCCCGCCACTATTTTAATCCTCATCAAAAGGTGGCCGGGCTGATTTCGGAACCCCCAATTTAACGCGCACGTACACGGTGGTCTTTAATTTACGTCAGAATCGAACACTCAACCTTCCGGTTACAAGATTGTTTGTTTATGCTGAGAAAAGTCTACACGGGGGCTAGGGTAGTGTCTCGGGCGGAGGACTTTTTTAAGGGTTTCTAACGCGTATTCACGTTACATCTGGAGAAAACCGCCCAAAATTCCTGACAGTTAGATCGACAGACGCGCGTTAGGACCGAACCCGGGAGCAGCTATCTACTATGTTTAGTGTCTTATCCACTCGGCTATGCTGGGAGCCACCGGTCATTAGTCTTACGCCTTAACCCTCTAATGCACACTATGAGAAATCCCCTCCCCCCCCAAAAAAAAAAGAAATATTTTTTTTCGTTTGGTGTTCATTTGAGTCAAATAACGTTAATGTAATTAAAAACTGTGAAAAGTGTTGTTTTTTTACATGCTTTTTCAATGGTGGCAATATAATTTTAAAACTCCGAAACATTGTAAATGAAACTTTTAAAAAAAATTATTTTTAATCTAGTGAAAAAACATGCTTTTCTTACATATAAATGCCAATTATTAATTTTTCTTCATATTAAATATATACTGAAATAGTGGAAGAACTTGATTGTGGAACCTGCTGTTAGTAGAACAAAAGAGTATAAACATGTTGCTTCTAAAATATTTTAATATTTTTCATCCATTAATGATCTGTAGACCCAAACTACTACAATTATTAATTAAAGGTAAATTTAATTGTTTTCAACATTTCGGAACATTTTTCCTGAAGAAAAAAAAAACATTTTAAAAACTTTCAAAAACATTTCGGAGCATTTTTCCTGGAAAAAAAAAAAAAAAGGCTGTTTAAATGATGATAGCATATTTGCTACCATGGACATTAGAGGATTAAACACTGAGCCGCCACAACCCTTCGAAATGGTATATAGTTCTAGCTTCCGTCTGGATAACTTTATTATCAGATTCTAGACGTTAAGCGGATGCTACTCTGTTCTCTCTTATTGTGTGGCCCCTCTATTGTTCTTCCACGATTGTGCGAGTTGCAGTTGTACAACGGTTCAGGGTTGCCCTGGGGGCCCCCCACTTCAGAAAAGTCTGAAAGCTTTACACTTTATAAATGAGGCCATAATTACTTCAATTCGTAAAAAAAAAAAAATAATTCAAGGAGTATGGAAGATGCATATTATACAATTCACTGGACGGAAGAGCCGGTGCCCCCCAGAACACTTAAATTGCTCACGCATAATACCGCATCTGTCATGCGTTTTACGGTATGTTTCCTTACTTGTGCTTTTGTCTTGTTTTGGCCTTCAAAAAAATTAATTCCAGGCAGCTGCGTACAAGAAAGATAATGGTTTTCCGCCATTTCCCTCTATTTAATTCCAGGGCACGTGTAGGGTTAAAAAGTGTCCTCTTCTTGATAAGACAGTGCCATGTCGGGTCTCGTGAATTTTTCACGAGACTTCATGCACTGAGTAAGAGATATATTAACCAGCTTAAATGAGCTTTATTTAATTAATTCAGTTGATTTGTGAAGGTTCATTTAGTCCGAGCGTAGTTCTTTGAGGTTATTCTTGATTCTTTAATGGTGTTTGTTTGGCGTGGCAGCTAGTTTCTGTTAGTCAGTGGTGTAAGTCTTTTAAATAAAAAATCTGGAGTGACTCCACTCGACTTTCCGAACACTTCCGATTAAGATCATTACCAAGCATTTAAATAAATTTTAATCGATGAATAATTCAAACATATATACCAAATTGAAACTCAATCGAATGCACCGTTTAAACGCTTGCGCACTTTCAAGAATTTCTCACCATATGCCATTATGCCATAATATAAAAGAAATTTTTGTCGTAGCCCTGTAGAAAAAAACTATAAGTCTTATACACACCGAAATTAATACCGGTCTTAAGATGGTGATTTATAACATATATACCCAATTTCAGCTCAATCGAAGGTAGCGTTTAAACGCTAGCGCACTTTCAAGAATTTCCCCCCATAGGCCATAATGTAAGAGAAATCTTTGTCGTAGCCCTGTAGAAAAACTATAAGTCCTATACACACCAAAATCAATACCGGTCTTGCGACGGTGGTTTATAACATATATACCCAATTTGAGCTCAATCGAATCTACTGTTTAAACGCTAGCGCACTTTCAAGAAATTCCTCCCATAGGCCATAATTTAAATGAAATCTTTGTCGTAACCCTGTAGAAAAACTATAAGTCCTATACACACCAAAATCAATACCGGTCTTGCGACATGGTTTATGACATACATATCCAATTTGAGCTCAATCGAATGCTCCGTTCAGGAGCTATCGTGTTCACTCACATACACACAAACACACACACACACACATACATACATACATCTCGTAAAAATAGCATAAATGGATTCAGAAGCCCTAAAAACGTGTAAAAACAACAAAATCTCGAAGTCGAATTTTTTCATGATTACAATACTTTCCTTACATGGTACATGTTCGGAAAATAAAAAGTGGTGCGGACGCTAACTTATTGAGAAATTCAGCCAAATGTGGTAGTTAGTTTACAGTAATTATGCTTAAAAATACTAGATTAAGTTAATGGAATCATTAAAAAGTTATTTATACGTTTATTAATGTTAATTACTGTTGGTATCATTAATTGGTTGTTTGTAGAAACGAAGTTATTTTAACTAGCAGCGGCATAAGGAAAACTCAATTTTTTCATGTGTGATTGTCAACAGATGACGTCGAATTGATTGAGTAAAAATCATTTGCCTTTTTGAACTTTCACTATCTCGGCTTTACTCTTTAATTAAGACTGGGCTTATCAAAATAACACATGTATTCTACGTTCTCCTAAGGACGTGTTATATTGCTTAGCTTCTACGAAAGATAGTGTAAATGTGTCTTAACCCTTTCAGACCTGATTAAATAATCTCTTTTCGAATTGAATAAATTTTCTTCTGATAATAAGGACTAAATTTCAAAATTAAAATTCTGGTTATTAAATAATCAAAGGAAATTGGTTTTCCCTAATGCGCACATTTATTCTGAACAGCAGTATATGTAATTTTTGTTCCCTTAATTGTGGAGGCAGTGTCTGAAAAAGTTGGCTGCTTTTGGCGTTTTCTTTACGATGAAGAATCACTACATGAAAATTTCAATACTTTAAAAAAAGTTTTGAACGCCCATCTTGATAATAAAAAGAGGTGGGGCGTGTAGGGGGACGGTGTAACCCCTCATCTTACACTACTGCTGTTAATGAGAGAGTACTTCTGAAAGAAGAAACAAAGAGAGGTTTTAACTATTTGCGTCTGTAAAGAACAATATGCTGGCAGCAAAATAACTCATTTGTATTAATGAAAACTATGCATAATGACTTTCATTTTTACCCACTTAAAGAAAATAATTAATTTTATATTCTATTTTTAGTATTACAGTTACCGTAGAGACAGAATCCATTGGCGCCCGTTAAATTCAACCATCCAAGAAAAGTTAAAGTCATTTCTATAATTTTTAGACGCGGAAATTAAAATACACAAATAAAAGATTAACTCTATGGCGCTTTAAAAACACTGGGAAGTTTTTTGCCTTTTATTTCCTTCGCATGCGGGGCAAGATTTTCAGGACCCTACCAGAGGCAATGACTTCTAGTGCTAGAAAAGTCTAAACCGCTTTGAGAGCTTTGGCCCGGTATCTACTAGAGATGAGTTCGGGCTCATTTTTTTGAAGCCCGAGCCCGAGGACTTTTAATCCGAGCCCGCCCGAGCCGGAGCAATATTATTTATGTCGGAGCCCGAGCCCGCCCGAGCCCGAAATTTCAGCTAAAGATAAATAAAATCCAATTACTTCATTGAATAGAATACGATAAATTTTGCCGTTTTGTGCAAATTAAAGACAAATACAGTTGCAAACTCTTAATGCACTTTCTAATTCTTTATATCCATGTTTATCAAATAATAACAATAATGTTTCAATTTTAAATAAAAATTCCGTTGAGTAGTTACACCAGTGTTAAACATTCGAATGCACTTAGACATATTAGATACAGAAAAATACAAGTTACAAATCTCATATAGAGACATTAAAAAATGTTATATTTAAAACACGTCCAGAAGAAAAGAGATTTTGCATAATACATTTAAGAAATTTGCATAAATGAATTTAGTTGATAGAAACAAAATTACTTTAAAAAAATATTTTATGATACGATATGAATATATACAATGCGAGCAATTAACTAAGAAAGACCAGTAAATAATGAGGCCAAAATTTTGAATGAACAGCATTTTAACAAACAAACGCAAATGAAATAGCACCTTTAGTAAATTATGTGAAAAAGCTAGCTTTTTACCCATCCGTTATTTTGTTGCAAGTCCTAACATCATATCATTACGTTTATTTTACCACGAAATCGCGTTTTGAAATCTGTTTCATGGAGTATGCTCATTAAAGGAGACATTTTTCACGAGCCCGAGCCCGAACGCAATCATGAATGACAGGGCCTCAAGCTCGGGCTCGGGCTGAGCCCGTCTCGTCTCTAGTATCTACCCGAAAATATTAATTTATAGGCGAATTACATGACATATATTGGTAAAATTAGATTTGCTTTGTGGAACTAACTAGGGAAAGTCTATAAGAGAAAAACGTAAATAAAACGTTACTGGTTCGACGAACCACCAAATTTTGTATTCTTGGTCCGCTATACATTTTAGCGGTCTCGGACCAGCGGACCACAGTTAATTTCGAGCCTTGTGTATGCGTGCCTCTTTATTAGAGCAAGCGCCCTGTCTCCCCTTCCTCTACAATTTAAAGGGCTGACCCTCTAATGTGCATGGTAGCAAATACATGTTCTACTATCCAGTTTTTCAAGTCTTTTAATAATATTTAATAGGAAGGAAAACTAATAATTGCCATTTAAATGTAAGAACATGCATGCTTTTCCACTAGGTACAATTTTTTTTTTCTTTAAGTTTCTTTTATACTGTTTTGAAGAGTTTTACAATCATCGTGCTATCGCTTAAAAAAAAGCATTCAAAAGCTTTTTACACAGTTTTTTTAAATCATAATTACGTTATTTGACTTAACCCTTTAACGCGCAGTGTTCCCGCTCTGGGAACACCAAACTCTGACGTTTTGACTGTTTGCCAATCACGAAGAATAGATTGGATTTCTATAAAAATAGTTGCGGACGGCATAGCTCCACGAGAATCCTTTACTTTTTAGCGCGTCATTTCCCGTCAAAAAATCGTCACGATTATTTTTAACAGCACTGACATCTGCTGAAAAATGGAAGAATGCGAGAACAGCCGTATAGATTGCCCAATGCTGAAAAAAGGGCAGCCCTTGCCATCGCTCGACTAAAATACCAGCAAGATGGCGGACGATCGAAACGTTCATCACGTGCCACAGATGTCGTCAAAAAAGGGTCTCTTGATCTGTGGCACGCGATGAACGTTTCGATAGTCCACCATCTTGCTGGTATTTAAGTTGAGCAATGGCAACGGCTGCCCTTTTTTCAGCATTGGGAAAGGGTTGCTCCTAGGGTTGCCAGGTCGCCAAACCAAATAGCCGGACAGACCAGCCAATTTGGCCGGGCATTTGGGTAAAAAGGCCGGACAGCTTTCAATATTGAGGATTTTGTCTCAGTATTAATAGGTACGACAAAAAAAAATTGTATGTAAAATCAAGCTTTTTTGATTATTACCATGAATCTTGTTAAATTCTAATGAAATATAAATAACATCGAATGCCAAATCAGTTCAAGTACTTTATGACTAATCAGCCAAAGTCACCAGTAAAAAGCCTAACAAAAGCCGGACACGCAATCAAAAAACCTAACTATGTCCGGCTTTATCCGGACACCTGGCAACGCTAGTTGCGCCTCAAAGGGTTAAAAGAAACCATTTCAACTGTAAAGGATTTTTCTGCTGGGGAATGTCTCATAGTGGGCATTAGAGGGTTAATAGTTTTAGAGCGGCTTTACGATCTATTTACGTAAATGACCGAGTGTGTGTACATACATCCTCTGATATATTGCCGCCCGCATATCGCGACATCACGCAAAATTCGAGGGCAGGAACTGCGGAAGATTTCGAAGCTTCCTACTTTTCGTCCGGAAAAGGAAATTTTTTAGTCACTGTGGCGTGTCACCTCGTGTGTGTCAGTCAGACGCTTGCTCAACTCATCTTTTAACGACAACCATCGATCGGTCGGTGACGTCATCGTACGCTAAATGACAAGAGAAATGCTTTCACTTTGTTCTACTGATGCATGGGGGATACTCTTCAAATATTGACGACCATTTCTTTGGAACCATTTTTGATCTTGTTTATTTATTTATTTATTTATTTTTTTTTTGTTCCTTTCACTTCCGAGCCCCCTCGTGCTCTGAAAGCTGATGGGGAAATTTTAGTGGAAGAGTCGCTTTTGTATCTTTTTTTGAGGTCGTCGTACCGAAGGTTTTGCATATTTGATGGATTTAACGCTTTCTCTCTATTGCTTTGTTCGTGGGTAAGTTAAAAAAATGCAGGCATTTAGCGGGCTCGATTGTGGAACTTTATTATTCCGGAACTTTTGGTTCACTTGAGATATGTTACACGAAAGTAAAAAAAAAAAAAAAAAAAATGAGTACGGGATGGGCTCCGGTATCATTAGAGCTCTTAGAATATACGGGCTGACTCTTGGGGCCACCATTTTTGTGCTGTCGTCTGGGGCCACCATTTTTGTGCTGTCGTCTGTCCAATTTAGCAGGTTCTTCGCTTTTTTGGTGCTTTTGGAAATAATCGGCACCGTAAATGAACTTACGCGACAAAGCTGAATATGTAATCCACCGTTTCCTCCCCGAGTACCTTTGGCGGATCCACAGGGGCTCATGCCTCCCCCCCCCCCCACTAGACGATCTAAGTTTACACCATAGGTGATTGATTTATTTCAAAATTCAAATGAATTCAAAGCAAAAGGAGGCAAAAAAAAAAAAAAATTGCCTCCTTTTGTCCAGAAATTTTTTCTGGATCCGCCTCTGCCCACTATTAAGCTTCAACATCTTCTTATTGGAATGTTTCGAACTATCGAACCATCAATATCCAATATTCTTTTGAATCAAGAGCTAAGACAGTGTCTTATCACTAGGCTCTGACTGTCGCAGGGGCACTTGGCTCATGTGCCCTGCGCACCCATGCAGAAAGAGCTCAAAAAAGAGAGTTTAAAGCTCTATATAGGCACACAAAAATTGAGACAGCTATATATAGAGGCACA
This sequence comes from Cheiracanthium punctorium, assembly GCA_038373885.1. Taxonomy (NCBI): domain Eukaryota; kingdom Metazoa; phylum Arthropoda; class Arachnida; order Araneae; family Cheiracanthiidae; genus Cheiracanthium; species Cheiracanthium punctorium. The sequence goes on from JAWZYV010012270.1 coordinate 354,318, forward strand.
AAGATTTGAAAAGTGCCCTCGGCAGAAATATGCTATAGTCAGGCCCATAGGCGCACCCACGGAGGGGGCTATGGGGGCTGAAGCCCCCCCCTAAAGGTGGGAAATTAGAAGTGAAAAGTATTGAAAATTGAAAATTGTCACTAATGAGTTAAATGTTTTCTTTTTAAAAATTGTCTTCAAATTATTTCTAAAATACTTTTTACCAAAAAAAAAATGATTTCAGTTTTTAAATAAAAACTTACAGTTAGAGCATGAAACACGGCAAAATTTGGTTACAACATCACTGAAAAAATCATATAATTATTTGATTCTAAAATGAGTTACATTGCTCGTGGGGTTGTGCTCTACGGGCAAGTCGACTGGCACAGGATATTTTGACGTTATAAGAGACTTATAACTATAATTGAGGTCATTATAACCGAGTTCAGCAGTATTTGCAGCCCAGCCCAGCCTAAACTAAAATCCTGGGTGCGCCACTGGTCAGGCCCTGCTTGTTACTTTTAAATTTAACAGCAAAATAGTTGCCTGTGTTAAAGGAATGGCCGATCTGCTCTTATGGCAACCCTTTTGGCGTGAAAATGGCGGATGCGTCAGATGTTATATTTAGAAGCCTTATGCTATATCTCAGTGGCGAAGTATGACGGTGACAAAAGCTGCAACCTCTTGGCAAACAAAGATCAATAGATCTTAAGCTTAAATGCTAATGTTATGACAATCGGAAATCCGCTTGGTGTATGCATTGACTCTATTAGTACCTTATGATTGGTACGTTTGTATGTTTAATATGAATTTACAGATATTCATCTAATAAGAGTATAATTTATTTAAAAGGCGGATTAAGCGAGCCTGTAGCTTTTGGATCTATTTTTATGGATCTTGTTTCAAGTTCTTTTTACATTTAATCCTTTCAGGGCCCGATTAGCACCACTTGGGACCCTGGAGCTAGGAAAATCATGGGCCCCCAATTAAAAAAAATAGGTTTAGTTATTGTTAACCAAAACGAATCTACTAAATACTGATTACGGCTATTAAGAAGAACCTTTTGAATTATTTTGTAGAAAGCACTTAACAAAAAGTAATTTCTTGAAATTTACAAAACTCAATAACTTTTTTATTTAATTTCGAAATGTAAAATAAAACTAGAACATACACAGTAACATTAAAAAATGCTTGTTTTCTGCACTTTGCTGGTGTAAAATTTTAGATAAGATCTTCAAAATGCACTTTTCAGAAGAACGTGGACTCAAAGGACAATAGGACACTGTGACTTAAGAATTCAATTTCTATTCCATTTACTGGATCTATTCCATATCATTATAGTTGGAGATTTTATCCTCTTCAACTTTGGAAAACAGTACCCTCCTGTACAATTTGTCACAGATATACATAAATAAATTCTGAAAACCACACAGACATTTTGAAATTCTTATATTTGCAATTGTATTCTTCTTACATAAAGATAAATACTGCATTATATAAGAAAATTTAATTAAAAAAATACATTTCAAGTACGAAAGACAGTGAATGCTATCATTTTAATTGGCATAACTGGATCTGAAAGAGTTAATAAATGACAGAAATTTATAATACCGTGTTTACTCGCGTAATAGTCGCATCATCGTTCTGAAGCAGATAAAATTATCAAAATATTTTTCCCGCATAAAAGTTTCAGCCACGTATTTAACATTCATTTAGAAAATAGAAAATTATCAGCTGTACTTTTACATGCACTAGTACTCATACTGGACTCATCTGCTCGTCATTTCCACTGATATTCTCAATGGTCACTCTATAGAAAGATAAGCACTTGCTTGCTTATGCAGTTAATTTCTTATTATTAAGTTTATGTATATAAAAGTATTACCATAGAATGAGAAATGCCTTTTGTGTGTGTGTCTGTTGCAACTGACGAAAAGATTTTAAAAGAGTAAGAAAATCTGAAAACTTTCAGATTTTAAATACGCACTAAAGTGCTATATACTAAAAGCGTGTATCATAATCCATGCGTCGTCCCCATTTTCTTCCCCCATTCTATTAAGTTGGAATCTGTGTCATTATTCATGAGTGCGCCGTATTTTTCTCCCTTGTTCCACAAAACACATCTGTGGAATCGAAATCTATCTTAAAATCTCCTACTGAAACTGTTTTAAAATCTTCGCCAAGCATATTTGAACTATCCTTCACCATTTTAATTACTGTTTGGAACGGGCATCCTAATCCATGAGTTTGTCGTGCTTGTCTTTCATGTTCCATAAAACACATCTTTGGAATTGAAATCTATGTTAAAATCGCCTACTAAATCTATTTTACAATCTTAGCGCCAGCAGGCATATTCTAACTATACTTTTCAAACTTGGTTCGGTTTTGAAGTTATTTTTTTTTTTTTTTTTTGTAGCAAACTTGGCGATCCATTATCAAAAATTGCAAACCTTGTGCGACTTTCAACATTTTACTCCCCCCCCCCCCTTCCGCATTATCTGGCAAACACATTTGAAAAAATCTTCACCGTGACAGTTCATGTCTACAAAATCTGTTAGACAAAAATATGAGCGTGAACGAAATAGCACCCTATTGCTAATAACAAACAGCACATAATCTGGAAACATTTGGTTGTATTAATAATGTATTTCGTATACCAGTGCTGTTTTAGAATTACAGTGTACAATAATGTGTTACCAGATTTCCCCGCATAATAGTCGCACCTAGACCTTCATAATAAAAAATTGGCGGGAAAAGTCCGGCTGTTACGCTAGTAAAAAAAGGTCCGGTATCCTTGTTACGTAATACACGTCTTATTGTGAATCACGGTCCATTGACTCCAAGAGACAAACGGATGTTTCCGAGTCAGTGAAATTCGAGATCAGTGAGTCTTCAGGCTTGCCTGAAAATTCTTCTTTGGTGGAAACTTTCAGACGACGTTTCACTTTATAAACATTTCATTTGCAGAATGACAATTAACTTTCGCTAGCCAATTTTTTTATCTTTTAACGCACGCACATTTTTGATGGGTAACACGCTGCAGTAAAGGTTAATAAAAAATGCGAATTTCAAGTTGATATTTTAACCCTTTAACGCGCAGTGTTCCCGCTCTGGACGGAACACCCAACTCTGACGTTTTGACTGTTGCCAGTCACGAAGAATAGATTTGATTTCTATAAAAATAGTTGCGGATGACATAGCTCCACGAGAATCCTTTACCTTTTTAAGCACGTCATTTCCCGTCAAAAAATGGTCACGATTATTTCTAACAGCACTGACATCTGCTGAAAAATGGAAGAATGCGAGAACAGTTGAATAGATTGCCCAATGCTGAAAAAAGGGCAGCCGTTGCCATCGCTCGACTTAACTACCAGCAAGAGGGCGGACGATCGAAACGTTCATCGCGTGCCACGGAATCTAGAGACCCTTTTTTGACGCAGCTGGCTGTGCGGCACAGCCAGCTGTCGTCAAAAAAGGGTCTCTAGATTCTGTGGCACGCGATGAACTTTCGATCGTCCGCCATCTTGCTGGTAGTTAAGTCGAGCGATGGCAACGGCTGCCCTTTTTTCAGCATTGGGAAAGAATTGTGCCTCAAAGGGTTAAGGCAGACCATAGAGATATGAATACAAGGAGATGACATTAGCTATCTTCAGCATTGTACGAAATGAAGCAACTGTGTTGGTCCAAGTATGGCGGATCATTTAGTTGGTTTCTTTTTAAATAACAGCGAAAGATGCACAATTATACGTTACAATAGTTCTAAATACAAAATCTCAGGCTTTTGCAGTTAAAAGTTTTACAGCTATGCCAAATAAGTAATTATTCTTGGCGCCCACTTTGGCGACATTACTTCTTTAAAATTGGAACTGTCACCATAGAATAACACAGCCCTATTGCAATAAGGTCTAAGCAATAGAGTGGATGGGTTACAGTTTCGGCTTGACAATCAGATAGCTAATGCCATCTCCTTGTATTCTTATCTCTATGAGACAGGCAAACTGACTAACAAGCCGACAAGGACTGAATAAAGACAGAATTGTGCTTCGAATTCCGTAATCATGCGGCATAGAGCCCCTTAACTTACAGGTGCCCTCAACGTATGTGCCGTTTTTAGTGGTGGAAATTACGCATTAAATAATTTTTTTAAATTACCATTTGATTCTAGAACAGACACAGTAAAAAGTTCCAGGAACGTTCTTTAAAAGCAATGGGAAAAGTTAGATTCACAAATACCACACAGAAAGTTAACATTCCCCTTATAAAAGCTTTACTGTTTGCTTTAACTCGTTCTTCTATGAATATTTATCTCAGTATTCGCTTAAAAATGAATCACACGGTTAAAAAAAAACAGAATCCCAGAACGTTCTTTGGTAATAATTGGCAGCTGATGTGCCCTAGAATTCCAAGCAACGTTACATGAAAATTCCTGGAACTTTACCGAACAATACACTTCATAAGACCTTTCCTGAGTTGTGCCGTCAGTAAAGTTCCTGGTGTGTTTTCATGGAAAATTCCTGGATTTTTTTTTTTTTATATATAGTGAACATCTGAAAAACACAATAGTAGTTGAGATGGAGGTATCTTAAAATACGAGTTTTTTTGAGTTGATTGGTTGATTGAGGTTTATTGGCACAAAATCCAGTCAGGATATGCGGCGCCAAACGATAGGCTGAAAACTATATAAAAGTGCAACAATAAAAAGTGTAAAACCTAAAAAAAAATATGACTAGTAAAATCAGGGGCGTAGCCAGGGGGGGGGGATATCGGGATATATCCCCCCCCCGAAATGTTTGGATTAGTGATGAAAGTCCGTCTATTTATACACATATAAGTTCAAATCCCCCCCCCCGAAATATTTTCCAGGCGCATATCCCCCCCCCCCCCGAAAAATTTTCCTGGCTACGCGCCTGAGTAAAATACAGTAAAAAGTAGTACCAAACAAGTGTTGTAAGTAGGCATGTGTGAATGGTGTCTGTGTGTCTCAGAACATGTCACACACTTCATATCAACGAAAGAAGGCCTGTATGTCCCAGAAAGCAGAACAAGTTCTTAAGTGGGGTTTCACCCAAAATTTCGTCAAGTCTGCGGTAAGAACAGTTAAAATAATTCTGGTAAAAAAGGATTAAAAGCTTTACAATTGGTTAAAATATGGCGTATGGTGAGATGAGTATTGCAATGGGAACACTGCCGCACAGGTTCGCCAAAAAGCAGATATTTATGAGCCAGCCTCGTATGTATGACCTATACGTAGGCGTGTGTCAGAGTGACATCAAGCCTTGGGCAGAAAAGAGATGACCAGTGAGTGATAGATGGTCGGACAGTGTGAAGTTTATTTTCGTTTTCGTTGTGTCCATTTATTATGCCAAGTTTTATGACCTCGTATGGTATGTGTCCGGTTGTAAGGCTACGAAGCATGCCTTACAGTCACATTCTGCATCGACTTTTTTTAAATGCGAGCCATAAGTGGGTCGATCTTTTGACTTGAGATATCAATCGGACTTCAGGAAATGATCTAAATTCAAGTCTAAATTTATTTAACAAAAGTTTTAATCCGACGTTCCGAGAGTCCTTTCCTGGGTCACAAAGTTCCCCCCCTCTCCAATTCTGATAAGATAGAGGGTGCAAAATATGGAGGGAAAACTCCAAGGTTTGGAATGGAGTGGAACACCAATGGAGGGAAAACTCCAAAACTGCTTACAAGGGCCCCTTGTAAGCAGTAGCGCATCCAGGGGAGCAGCTGGGGGTTTTACCCCCCCCCCCCAAAAAAAAAAGCGATTGCTAATGGGAAGGGGTGCAGTGGGGCCAGGGCGCACCAGGGCAGAGCCCCGGTACTTTTTTTTCTAGGCGGGGCGGCCCCCTGGTTAGGAAAAATATCAGATGTTAAACAAATGTCTGAATTATCAAGTTTTAATGATTCATTTAATCAGTTCGTTTGCGTGCAAAAATTCCAATAAAACATGTGTCACCCTCAGTGTTTATTAGCCCTTTAACGCGCAGTGTTCCCGCTCTGGGAACACCCAACTCTGACGTTTTGACTGTTGCCAGTCACAAAGAATAGATTTGATTTCTATAGAAATAGGTGCGGGTGACAGAGCTTCACGAGAATCCCTTACTTTTTAGCACGTCATTTCCCGTCAAAAAATGGTCACGATTCTTTTGAACAGCACTGACATCTGATGAAAAAATGGAAGAATGCGAGAACAGCTGGATGGATGGCCCAACGCTGGAAAAAAGGGCAGCCGTTGCCATCGCTCGACTTAACTACCAGCAAGATGGCGGACGATCGAAACGTTGATCGTGTGCCACAGATCTAGAGAACCTTTTTCGACGACAGCTGGCTGTGCCGGCTGCCCTTTTTTCAGCATTGGAAAAGGGTTGCACCTCAAAGGGTTAAACTTAATAGTCTTCCGTTTCAACAATGGGATGCAATAACTTATGTCAAAACGTGGGTTATTTCAACACGGAAATGCCGAAGATTAGACAATCACGCCATGTCGATCAAGAGCATTTCACAAGTCATACTGAAGGACAGGAGGAACTAGGGTCACTGTTCAGAATTTGTTTTTCACTACTTTGAGTTTGTAAATAGACAAACAGCCATTTAATAAATTCTTTATTAAAAGAAACCGTTGGCCACGCCCTTTCTTTAAAAGATTCGCATGCGATGGGCTTATTTATAGCGCCCCGCTACTTTTTATTTTAGGACTGCATCCCTGCTAATGGGTAACGTTTTGCTTTATTACGCACTCAAAATAGGTAAGATGATCGTTTTTTTATAACTTAGCCCCTTCGAAAAAAAGCATTGGTTTAGACTAAAATTTTGCTTTATTGTACATTTTGTATGAATGAAATAAGCTTTTTTCAAAATTTAGCAAACCCCCTCCCCCTAAGAATTTTTTTTAAATTCTGTATTTGCTACTGCGTGTCATTTTTAAACGAAACATCCGGTAAGTTCAGTTCTGGAAAATTCAGTTCTCACAAGCTGAAAGCCACTTGCGATACAAAATAGTCAGGAATCGCGGAAGGCATTGCTGCCTTTAACCCTTTAACGGGCAGTGTTCCCGTTCTGGGAACACCAAACTCTGACGTTTTGACTGTTGCCCGTCACGAAGAATAGATTTGATTTCTATAAAAATAGTGGCGGGCGCCATAGCTCCACGAGAATCCTTTACTTTTTAGCACGTCATTTCCCGTAACAAAAATTGTCACGATTATTTTTAACAGCACTGACATCTGCTGAAAAAATGGAAGAATGCGAGAACAAGCTGGATAGACCACCCAATGCTGAAAAAAAGGGCAACCGTTGCCATCGCTCGACTTAACGACCAGCAAGAGGGCGAACGATCGAAACGTTCATCGCCTGCCACAGATCTAGAGACCCCTTTTTTGACGACAGCTGGCTGTGCCCGCCCATCTTGCTGGTAGTTAAGTCGAGCGATGGCAACGGCTGCCCTTTTTTCAGCATTGGGAAAGGGTTGCGCCTCAAAGGGTTAAACGGATGTTACCGTGTTCTTTCTTAGTGCAGTGGCCCCTTTAGAGTTCTAGGGGTCTCTAGATTGTTGTTCCACTACTGTGCGAGTTGCAGTTGTACAACGGTTCAGGGTTGCCCTGTGGCCCCCACTTCAGAAAGGTCTGAAAAGTTCACACTTTATAAATGAGGCCATAATTACTTTAATTCGTAAAAAAAAAATAATTCAAGAAATAGCACTGACATCTGCTGAAAAATGGAAGAACGCGTGAACAAGCTGGATAGATCACCCAATGCTGAAAAAAAGGGCAGCCGTTGCCATCGCTCGACTTTACTACCAGCAAGATGGCGGACGATCGAAACGTTCATCGCGTGCCACAGATCTAGAGACCCACTTTTGACGACAGCTGGCTGTGCGTCAAAAAAAAAGGGGTCTCTAGATCTGTGGCACGCTATGAACGTTTCGATCGTCCGCCATCTTGCTGGTAGTGAAGTCGAGCGATGGCAACGGCTGCCCTTTTTCTCAGCATTTGGAAAGGATTGCGCCTCAAAGGGTTCAAATACGAGCAATTCTTATGATTTCCCTAACATCCCTCCAAGAAAAGATATAATTTAGTTGCCCGTTTATCATCTCATTTGCTTTTATTCTTTATATTTGCAGAGACGGAGAGAAATGTCCGTGCCAACGACCCTGACTTCAATGCACAGTTCAAGTACGCCGTAAGTAGAAAATTACAGTGCTTTCTTTTCTTTTTTATTTTTTCAATTGACGTGGGTGACACAAAAAGGCGCCTTCTTTGTCATTAGCCTCATCGCATAACACAACGCTCATTTCTTCACGTCTCATGTATAAATATCTGTCTTATTTGTCTATTAAGTGCATTTTAATTGGTTGAAAGATCCCGACTAAGCGTTTTAGTTAAAATTTCTGCGAGGGCGGGTGAGCGGGTGATTTTGCACGGCGGACCTTTTCAGTTTAAAGCACGTGATTACATAAGCGTAAAGTTTTCAAAATTATTGGGGGGGCCGGGCCCCACAACCACATATATTCACGTCAGTGGCGTAGCCAAGGGGGGGTTGGGAGGTTCATACCCCCAATATGGGATTTTTTGCCATACAAAATGTATATTCTTCACTCCCTTATCATACACCCGTATACATATATGTGTGTTGCAGAAGTCGTAACCCTCCCCCCCATAAAATATTTCTGGCTACGCTACTGATTCACGTTACTCATAACTGCCAATTACTACGGAATATAATTAACTACTTTCTCTACATGATTTTTCGGCTTAAAATATAGCAAAATTTTTGTGCTGCGAGCGCGAGCTGGTTACTATTTTGAAAAAAATAATTAAAAAATATACTGTTTACAAAAAGTGGTTAGTTATATTCCGTAGTACTTGGCAGCTATGACTTACTCTATATAAGTGTAAATTATTGGAGGCCCTCGAGCTCTATGGGTCCATAGAATTCTACATCTATGTAAGGTAAGTATCCATGTTAGTATCTTTCTACCATGTTATAAGTTAAAAATAGAAGCAAAAGTAAAGGATCCAAAGGAGGAAAAAAAAAACATTTTCGATGAGATAGTGCATTTTAGACACGTCTGAACTTTTCTTCATTTCATACTTTACATAACTAAATCTAATTTTAATGAACCAGAGCTTGGCGAGGGCGGCTAGTAACATTGTGTGTTACGTGGCGTCACAATGAATACCAAATCATGATTGAAATCAAAAGAAGAAAATTTTTAAAAGTACAAGTAAAGGTTTTTTTAAGCGTTTGTAAATGGCTTGAAATACTTTTTTTATGTTAGTATAAATCAGTTTTCTGTATTGAGTGGTAAATTATTGGGTGGGCTCAGCCCCTATTCACAATTTATTGGGGGGGCTCGAGCCCCACGGGCCCATATAACTCTACGCCTATGCGTGATTAATTACCTGTGCTCTGCTGGGACGGTATCAAGCGATTGTATCAGATGCATGCAATACATCTGTACTGATACATAAGAGGAATAATAAATTATTTTAAACTCCAAGCAACACAATTTTTCATTTGCCTACAAAGAATTGAAGAGCGGAGTGGATGAACATGTTAGGTGATGTATCTCATTTAAAATAATATTATACAGGGTGAATCTAAACTCTTGGGTAAAACTTTAAGGGGTGATAGAGCACATAATAAGGAATCAGAACCACATAGCAATGTGGGGTCGGCAACGTCGTCTTCGTGCAGCTGTTAATCATCACTTTGGATAAAAGTGCCGAAACGACAGTGCCATTTCCGACCATTGTTCGTCAGAAACTAGTGTATTTTTCCCCGAAAACAGAAGACTAAAATGGATAGTTTTAAAAATTCTATTTTATTTCATGGATGAAATTTTCGGAGACGAGCCTAGTGTTTATGAAACTGGGTTAAGAAATTAGACGGGCACTTCAATGCTTTTCCCAAAGTGATTATTACCGGGTAAGTGAAAACTGCGTTTTTCACCCCATATTGCTATGTGATTACGATTCCTCATTGTGTGCCCTATCGCCCCTTAAAGTTTTGCCCAAGAGTTTAGATTCACCCTGTATATTAAATATGGAGTGACTCCCTTCGACTTCCCGAACACTTGATCTGTATGTGTTGTGTTGTACTTTGAGATTAGCTGTGTGCCAATTAGCTATACGTGGGCTCTAGGCCGAGGGGTGGGATGCCGTCCTTGGGATTCTTTCAAAGGGGTCGTAACCCATATTTACTCTTAAGTTTCGGAGAAAACCACGAAAAACTCCTAACGGTTAGGTCGACGGGCGCGACCTGGTTTTGAACCAGGCACCCAGTTCAGAGCGCTATTGCGCTATGCCACTGGTTAGGCCTTGATCTGTATCAAGTGTTTAAATAATTTTAATTCAACTAATCAGGATGCTAGTGCACTTCGAAAATTTGAGTGTATAGGCCTCAATGTATAAGAATGCTTTTTCGTAGCTCTGAAAAAAATAAAATAAAAGCCCTACACACACCAAAATCTATGAAGTACGTACAGCAGTCGCCTGTAATATGCGTACTTAATTTGAGATCAACTGGATGAATCCTATAAACTCTAGCCCAGTTTCAAGAATTTGCGCCTATTGGCCGTAATGTATAAGAATTAATTTCTGTAGCCCTGTACAAAAACTATTGGCACTACACACACCAAAATCTGTACAGGTTGAGTGAGAGTGACCTGTAATATACATTCCAAGTTTGAGTGAAACAGAATGCTCCATTTGGACGATAGCTGACTTTAAATAATTTGCGTCCAAAGGCCGTATTATGCAATAATTATTTTTTGAAACTCCATGAACAAACTATCAGCTCTACAGACATCAAAATCTATGTAATCCATGCGACCATGACCTATAATATACATACCCAGATACACCACGTGGACGCTAGCGCACTTTCAAGAACTTCTGTCCACAGGTAATAATGTACAAGAATTCTTTTTTTGTCCCTGTAAAAAAAAGAAAAATAGTCCGATACACAGTAAAAGCGATACCGGTAGTGCGAGGGTGGTTCGTAATATATATGCCAAATCTGAGCTCAAAGGAATGGACCGTTTAGGAGCTATCATGTTCTCACACACATATATACATACATCACCGTAGAAATAGCATAAATGAATTCAGAAGACCTAAAAACGTGTAAGTACATCAAAATCTCAAAGAATTTTTTCATGATTATAATACTTTCCTTGCATGGTACTTCTTCGGAAAGTAATAAGATTTCCGGTTGGAAGAACATGTTAACCCTTCACTGATTTAAGAATTGCCAAGAATATCGCTTTCAATCTATTTGTTTTCTCGTGTTATGGTTAGGCAATGAATGATAAATTTTGATTAATGTAATGAAATAGAAAATTACTAAAAAATAATAAGCGTAAGCTATACGTTGGATGACTGGTTTTATGAACAGTGAACGAGCTTTTTTCAAAAGAGCATAGGACCCACCATTCTGAAGGAGTCAAGTAATACTTTCATTGACACACTTTCAGAAAGTCTAATCCTTTAATCATAAAACAAACGTCGGAAAGTTCACTAATGCTCTTTTTTTGGGGGGAGGAAGGGGCTCGACATGATTAGAAAGTGAGCGGAAAGCTGTCTATTTAAAATAGGATGGACGCGAGACGACTTTTTTGCGAGACGAGACAGAGATTTACAGCTTTTTGCGAGACGAGACACACATTTTTAACATTACGACATAGGATTTTTGCGAGACGAGACAAGCTTTTAGCTATTTTGCGAGACGCGAGACGCTATTTTCGTCTCGCGTCCATCCCTAATTTAAAACAATCTACTCTAATACAGGGATGAGCCAGCTGCTCCAATTGCTCCAAATTGCACCAAATCCATGATGATGCTCCAATCTGCTACAAAAAAATCTTTTTTAGACATTTTTGCTCCAAATTCACCGAAAGTGCAATTTTTTCAAGTAAATTTTTTCATGTGCTGAAAACGTTTTTAATCTCCTAAATTTGTACAAAAAATCTCATTGCACATTCTAATTTCAATCATTGCTCATTCATTGCACATTCTCTTTTGTTTTTCTTCCATCCAATTCCTTTGACATTTCTTTGTTTAAAACCTCCAATACTTGAAGAATAAAAATTGACCCTTCTTTTAAATTTAATAATTTTATTTAAGTTGATGAAATTTTTTGTTACCATTTTTTTTCAAGCCACTGAAAGTAGTTAAAAGGTTTAGAAAAATATTACTTTTTGATTTAAAATAGATATTTAGTATAAAAAACTGTATTAATGTATAAAAAAAACGAATTAATTTATTAAAAAAACTGAACTTTTAATAATTATTTTTTTAAACTTCTGACACAACCACCCCTTGCAGAAATAAAATTTGAAATTATGTAAAGCAATGTTAAATTGGATGAAAAATCTCTAGTTTGTGAGATTTTAGATTCACCACTTCTAACTAAAACTGGTCATATCGTGGAATTTTTATTTTAAATTGGGGGGAGGGAACAAATATAGTAGAAAATGTGAATATGATGTATTTTATGCAAGAATTGTCTACGCATGTGTAGTTTTTGTTGCTAGCAAAGTGTTTTAAGAACTTCCCTAATTTTCATTTTTAGATTAACATTCCTAAATAACTTCTCCCTTCCCACAAAAAGTAAATTTTGTGTTTCAAAATTGACATTTATGTGCTCCATAACTGACTTTTTTGTGTTCCGAATTGCTCGAGAAATCTGTTTTTGTTGCTCCAAACTGCTCCAAAAATGTGATTTTTTATTGCTCCACAAATTGCTCCAAAATTTAATTTCTGATGGCACTTGCCTGCTAATAGAACATGCAGTCGCGATGGAAGCTGATTAAATGAAATATTTGGTTGTCATGTTTCAAAGGAATGGTTGCATTGAATAGATTTTTCCGTTTTTTTACAATTTTAATTTAATGGTACTTCTAAGTACCGTCAGTAGATAAAGGGTTATAAGGACTGCATTAAATATTAGACTTCCAATCGTGCTACCCATTCTCGATGTAAGGCGACTTTAGCAGATATTATATATACTACAAAACCGGAACAGAACCGGCTTCGTGAAATCAGCAAAATCTGTCCACAAGGACGGTTTTTGAGAATTTTTACCCGTCTTCTTAAGTTTTCTAAACTTTGGCGATGAAAGTTAGAAAAGTTTTGCGTTAGGAAAAATTGCATTTACTACGTTCGCTAATGATGACCTTTCAGGGGGGAGAAATGATAATATCTTTGAAATAGTTTTTTAACACTTTCCAGCAAGGTTGAAATGTGTGTAACAGGATTTCGGTTTGTCTGCCTGTCCGTCAATCCCTAGGTGCTCCCGTAAATATGCACTGATTTCTACGAAATATATATATATATATATATATATTATTCTTATCTATTGTAACATGTACTGTATGGAAAATGGTATAAGTAGTATTTATAGTTCTCCAACAAGAGGACTCAAAAGATTGCCAATACATTACGTTCTACGGGCAGTCGTTTTTTAAAGCGTGTTTTAGAGATATTAGGCTACTTGAAATGAAACATAATTGATAAGGATTACAAGATGAAGCTTTTCATCGAAAATAGTGCTTGTACAATTAATAGTTCTACAGGAGTACTCAAAATAATTCCAATATATTACGGTCAATGGCAATTGAGAGACAGGCATCCATTTAAAGCATAATACTATCCTATACTAGGTAATTAGCTAGTGATCCGACGATAATTGTGTGCCTCCCTCAAAAGTCGCCAATATTTGCTAATTTTGCAATAAATCGCCAAATATGGTGTGAAAAAAAAAGTTTCGAATGAAGATAGAAAGTGTTTTATAATTTAGGCGAACTGCATGATTTGCCTTTCTTGTTTAATCACGAGCCTGGCACGCAGTATAGAAAAAAAAATTCTTGTAATTTAACAGCTTACTATCTTATGTTTACTAAACTGCCTCTTTACATGGTTATCCACTCAGATCTTCAATTATAAACAAGCAAATAAACTAAATCAAATTGCCTAGCAAACAATCGAACATTTCTCCTCCTTCATCGCAAAGACGCGGGGACAAGAGATTTCTTTTTGTGCCCATCGTTTCTTCCGGGCATGGATCTTTGAATACCGAGGAAGATTAACAGCTGTTATCTAGTTCGTTCTTGATGTGGAAAAGCAGCTTTAACGTACCAACTCAATTTATGAACCGCTGTTATAACAGCTGCACAAGAGCAGCATTAATGTATATGAATATCAGGGTGCGAATTTAATCGTGGGGGGGGGGGTACATTTGAAAGAAAACATTCTCCAGAAGGGGACATTTGAAAAGAAAGGAAAAAAAGAAAAGGGGGGGGAGATGTAAATCACATACGGGCAACCTCTGGCCATGGGCGCCGGCAGCATAGGGCAAGGGGGGGCAATGCACCCCCGTCTTTTGTATGCATTGTTTTCCTTTGCTTTTTTGCTCTTTCCAACATGGTAGCCATACGTTGAAGTAGTCTTTCCCCCCCCCCTGGGAAATATTATGCCTGTGGCCCGCCACGGCTTTTGATCCGGCCCGCGGAACATATCAAAACCCATATAAACCATTCAAAATCTCATATAAATCTCTTATACACTGTATTAAATATCTGTAATTTTACAACACAATGTGCTGCATCTAATTTACAACACGTGCAGCAAAATCAAATTCAAGCACTCGCGCTTGGTTTTTTAAACTTAGGGTGGCACTTCTGGTGGTCACATGACATTCATAGCAAATCAGAATATCGTGCCATTATCAGTGAGCTAAGCTAGGACTCCAGGCAAGAATATGTGAGTTGAGTGAGGGGTTTGGTTGCCATGCCCATGTTTTTGTAATCTGGTATATGTGAAACCGACGTGTTGTTTAACCGACTCTTGTTATACTTCAACGGCTGTTAAAGATTTCAATAAAATTGATTATGGGAGGGCGGTTGTGTTCAGACGTTAATTGTTGAAGTCGTTCCAGATTTGAAAGGCAAATGCGTAAATTTCCAAGAGATATTGAACGAAGAAAAACAGTGTGGATAGTGAATTGCCGATGTGTTACAATGGAATCCGGTTACGGAAGTTGGACTTTGCAGTGTAAGTAATTCTATCATAATATTTATTTGGTTGAAATTATGATATGTAGTAAAAAGTTTAGGTTCCAGATAATCGTATAATGTTGTAATTTAGTCTTCCAAAGCTTCTAATAACGTATAAAGTATGTGTTTATTGTACGATGTTTGGATATTGGCGGTGTTCTAAACGGTGCCAAGACCGAGTTCCGGTGTGCATTTGTTTTAGTAAACAAGACTGCTGAACTGAAAAATGTCTGCAAGGTTATTACGCGTTTAATGATAGTAAACTATCAAATTGTATTAATTAAATAATAATATAACTTATATACTGCTTTTATTTTTTATTTAAAAAAATCTTTTTAAAGTGCTGTTTCTTCATTTTATAAGACCAAGTTCGTATACATATATATATTTATAAATATTATTTCTTCGTTTCAATGAGCTAATGGAACATCGATTCGAAATATAATTATTTTGAAACATTAACGTCTTGTAGACAAGAGTTATTGTATTAAAAACTTTTCATCTTAAAGAATATGTAAATAAATATAAAAAATATAGTTATAAAATTTTCTGTAGTCTCTTTTACTTGCTTCATTATTCTATTAATATATTTTTAATGCCAATATTGGTTAAAAATGTATTTCCAGAAAAATATTGTTTTAAATTCTGCATTAAGTTTGTCTAACTCAAAAAAAAAGTTTAAATTTATTTCGTTTTTAAATTGATTCTGACCGCCACATTAAAATTTTTCGAAGGTATTGAAAATTTTAATGTGCCGGTCAGCGAAGGTTTTGAAAATTTGTAATCTGCTGGTCCATATGTTGTAAAATGCTGAGAAACACTGCTCTATACAAGTATACTACTATTAAGTTATATTTTATATAAAATGGATTTTAAATGTCAAAATATCAGGAGTATTCACTGTTATTTTAATATTTTAGTATGAAGTATCAGGTTTTTGAAAGCATTCTTTTGATTTAATTCATTTTTAATTTTTTTTATTTATAATACTACTTAAGTTTTAATCCCATTAAACCAATATTGGTAAATGTAGTTCAGAAAAAATAGTACTGTTTTTAAATTCTACATTAGTTTATGTCCAACTCGAGCTTAAATTTATCTGTTTTATCACATTTTTAAATTGTTTTTCAAAACTGAAGTATATTTATTTTATTTTCAATAATTAAAGTTCCCCCTATACATTTAGCAAAAAAAAAAAAAAAAAAAAAAAAAAAAAAGTTGAAGTAATTGCTATGCGTATTTATATATAAAACTATATATATTGGTGTACTGTTCTCCCTAAGTAATTTTTAAATTCCAAAATATTAAGTGCTCATTGTAATTACATTAAACTAATTCAGAACTGAGAACCAGTCTTTGGAATCATTCTTCTTTCATAGTAATACATTTATGAATTATTTTATACAGAATATTTTTTAAAATGTTGTTTATATGGAGACTTTTAAGAAAAAAATATTTTTTATTAAAACATGTACATATTAAATAAATCACATAGTTTATGTCCAACTCCAAAAATAGTTTAAATTTATCTTGTTTTATCTCATTTTTAAATTGCTTTTCAAAACTGAAGTATATTATTTATTTTCAATAATTATTATTCATGCGTTATTTTTAAATTGCAAAATATTAAGTGTTTATTTTATTACATTAAACTATTTCAGAACTAAGAAACATTCTTTGGAATAATCCTTCTTTCATAGTATTACATTTATGAATTATTTATACAGAATCAATGGTTGCACCTAGGATTTTACTTTGGTAGAGGGGGGGGGGAGGGCTACAAATACTGATGAACTCGGTCTATAGTGATCTCGATTGTAGTTATAACTCTTTTATCACGTCAAAATTATTCAGTATCACTTGCCCATTGGGAACCCAATCCCACTATCAATTTAACTCGTTATAGAGTAATAAAAAATTATCTGATCTATTCAGTGACATTAACCGAGTTTAAATGTATTTCATACACTAACTGTAAGTATTTTTATAAAAAATCAATTTTTTTCCCTAAAAGATATTTTAGAAATAATTCGAAGACGATTTTTTAAAAATAAAATATTTTAACTCATAATGACAACTTTTAATTTTATAAAGTTTTTTGACATCTAACTCTCCAACTTTAGGGGGGAAGGGGGTTCTGCCCCCATAGCCCCCCTCCGTGGGTGCGTCCATGTACAATTTTTTTTCTTTTTAAATGTTTACAGGGACTTTTAAGAAAGAAATATTATATTTCGTTTAAAATATGTATTTAAATGTAATTAAAGTAAATATGATATAGGTAAGTAATTTTTTAAAATAAAATTATGCAAAAAACAGTTTAAGTAATAATCTTGAAACTGAATGTGTTTGATTTGTACAGATTTATATGAATATATTTATAATATTGAATTTTAACATTACAACCTTTATTTTAAAGATGTTGAAAATTTCTGATTAATTTAAAAGAGGATATTAATCAAACCATGGAAAAAACACTACATTTAATTTAATATTAGCACAATTCTCAATCGGCGGCATCTACAGAACTAAAATGGAGTTATTTAAGTTGGAATAGTCAAATGAACAGTCAAATCCATTTTTGACACGATAAAAGATCCAATAGAAATGTGGGTAAAATTGACAGAGACTGTTTCAGCCCCATGTAAACAAGGTGGCAGTCGCTGGAAGTTGGTGGTCGCCAAGCCTCCCCCCCCCAATATTTAGATTCTATTTGCACCCCTGTGCTAATATATGTATATAAATATAAACCTGTAATTAAAAAATAATGATTCATGTTATAACAGTTATTACTCGTATGTGAATATACAAAAAATATTTATATTGTTACTTTTATGTCAAATAATAAATAACTGTGCGTGTGTGAGCGAGAGAGTGTAATATTTCTATTATATATGCAATAAATTGGTTGAAACATACAAAAACTTATAATTTCATAAAAATTACATTCATAGGCACTTCAACTTATGCGGCCTCCTTTATTACTGCTCAATTTACATATGACCTCTAGGTGTGTAGTCTAGAATGTGTCGGGATATTCAAGAGATGAGCGACTTCAGTTCGTAACCTCCTAAAGGAAGCACCGAGAGCCAGGAAGCAGTATTGCTTAAGGAGCCGAACCAATTGCCTCTGGAACTCATCAACTGCTTCAAATTCAGGTATGAAATTTCGCTGTGAGGCTTGCATATTTAAAGAAGAGACCATATTTATTATTAACCCCCCCTTTTTTTAACCTTAAGAATCTGATGAGTGTTAATGCATGGTAATGCATGTATATTTCATATGTTGAATTTTTTAATAATTTATTTATTGTTTTACATCAAATTAAATTTCATTAAAATCTTTTAAAAGAGGATTTGATTACAGTGGTATTATTGTGGTTTACAAAATACTTCAATACACATAGATGCTGGGACAAGATACAGAAATCAAATTAACATTACAGATTTCTTTAAGCAATTAATGTTAAAAGAAAATTTTTCTAGTTTAATGTTATGCATCTTGAAAAATGTAACTAAATTGTATGTTTTTGAACTGATGTTGATTGTTTTTCTTTTGGAAAGGGTTTTCGAATTGATTGTGTTCTTTTATTGGCCGTGCAAGCATTCTCAGTGATTAACATAATAGATAATCGGGAGTTTCTCTGTATAATAATGTCATTGTATAATAATAAGACACTAACAGTTTTTCTTTCAGAAATAAAATTTTAAGAACATGCTTATTATTTATAAACAAAAACACTTTATATTTAATATACTTCCTTTTCAATAATTAAAGATTTTTAATTGAAATAATTGAAACTTAAAATGTTCTTCAGTAAAGAATAATATTCACAATGATTGATTTAAATAATTACTGTGTCAGAAAAATACATTTTAAATGTTTTAGAAGTGACATCAAGTTTAAAAAAGAAAGAAAAAAAGGGAAGGAAATAAATTTTATATATGTATGTATATGCATACCAAGGTAAATGATTGACGTATGATTTAAAAAAGTCACTGCAAAGAAAGAAAAGGGGAAGCAGCTTTGACCACCACTGTTGTCAATCTAGAGTGTGGAAAATAAGTTATGGAATACTGGGTTGGGTGAGCAATGCGTGTGTGCCTTAAAAGCGAACTAAAGGAAGGCAGTCTTGTGCTTTCAGTGTTATAAATATAATTTGTGACTGTACCTAAAACAAAGAATATTTTAAGTAACCTCCCAAAGACTTTTTCAAGCATTAAAAGAAAGGATTCAGCATGCTGTGTCCACAATAACGCTAAAAATACTGTGCACTTTATAGGCAGCTTTGCAATGAGTCTGCAAGAATGTGTGTGGGAAAATAGAGGACTTTTTGGAAATTATTTTCCAAAAATGAACGATTCTGCACCTACACAATATCTCCATTCATGTAGATTACGCTGCTTATCACTAAATTTTACAAAAGATGATTTTTAGAATGTTATTAGTTTTAAAAAATTATTTCATCCCATTGGCTCACCTTGTATATACAGTGTAACATCAAAATCCACCAAATATTACAGATGTATTTTCGCAGTTTAATGCCTTTATGTTGAGGAATCTCAACATAGTACATATTTGATGCATTCTTTTAAAAAAGAAACCAGCATAACCACCTGATTTTTGCATGACGTATATATTGTTATTTTGTATTTAATAATGATAAAATTTTCATAGTTTAACCATTTTTAAATATTGTTAGTTTGGATAAAGATTTTCAAAAGTATCGATAAGTGTTTATAATTAATAAATTTCAGCTAACCCATTTATGCCTAGTGTCCTTTTTTTTGGGACGGCATTTTCGCTATCAGTCAAAAACGTTATTAATTTTCCCTAGCCTTTATTCACGAGTCTTGAACCTCAATTTCACAAACATATTTTAACATGACCTAGTAGGCGCTGTTGACATTTCAATTATTATGCATAATGATTTTAAAGAAATCATCCTTGTTCAAGAAGTATACATCAGAAATTTATCTATTATTGCTGGTATTAGCAAAAAATCGAAGAAAGTCGCAAAAATATCAGGGCACAAATGGGTTAATGAAATCAGTTGAAATATTGAAATAGTAGCCAAAAAAGAAAAGAATGGCACATTTTTGGGGATTTATTTATTTGCCTGATCTGATGACGTGTTTTTGTTTTATCCTAGGCATCTGAAAAATATTCCTTTATTAATGAAAGTTTGATCAAAGAGAAGACTGAATAAGTTATGTTATATGTGGCGTAAAATAGAGATGAAATATAAAAACCTATGTAAGCTTTATATACTGTATATGGAAAGTCAATAAAATTTCTAATGTTTTAAATTTCATTTGTTATTTTATTATGCTTTTTTTCAGTTTATTTAAAAGCTAACATTTTTATTAAATCAAAAATAATTAAGAACTTTGTAAAATAATACACATAAAAGGGTATTTATCCAGGACAATCCCTTTGGTTGGTACAAAAATGTGTACTTTTCTACAGCATCAAGAAGTCAACCCCAGTCAGAAAGTAGTAATAGCCTTTTGCTTGTGCAGATGTGTGACTTTTTGTAACTGAAGAAGAGTGGACTTTTTTTGTATTACTCAAAATGATAGACCTCAGTTTGTATCTTTTATGAGTCATTTTACAAAGTTTTTAATTACACTGCTGGCCATCGTAAATGCAACACCCTGAAGGAAGCATGCAAATAATATGAAATTTACAACATGCATTAGCTGAGGTGAGATATGCAAATGATTAGAATTTCAGCGCAGACGCACATCAAGCGCGCCTGTGGCGCCACCATCAAAGCGCTATTTAAGGCTTGGAGATTTCGACGGTTTCAAGTACAGCAATTGTGTTTTTCTTGCTTTTTTTTCAAAAAAACGATAAATTATGCCTCGTAGGAAACAACGATCATCTTTTGATCAAGTATCCGAGTTTGACAGAGGAAGGATAGTGGCATACCGAGATTGTGGGTTATCTTTCAGGGAAATCGGTCGTCGTATTGGACGAAACCAAACAACTGTGATGCGGATATGTGATCGTTGGGTGCAGGAGGGTACGACGGACAGACGTGATCGACCGCATCGACCTCAGTGCACCACGTCACGTGATGACAGGCAGATTGTACGCATGGCAGTGACGGACCGCTCAGTCACATCACGAACCATATCACAGCAGATTCAGTCTGTAACGCATCATCCAGTGTCTGCGCGTACCATTCGACGTCGTTTACAGCAGAATGGTCTGTCCGCAAGACGTCCGTTGCTTTGTCTACCTCTGACGCGGAACCACAGACGTCTCCGCCGCCAATGGTGCGATGAAAGAAGGATGTGGACGACAGAATGGAATGAAATTCTCTTTACTGACGAGTCACGCTTCTGTATGCAACACCACGACGGTCGGATTCGAGTCTGGAGACACCGTGGAGAGAGGATGCTGAACAGCTGCATTATGCACCGTCACACTGGTCCTGCACCGGGTATTATGGTATGGGGCGGTATCGGATATCTCTCTCGCACTCCTCTAGTACGCATTGCCGGTACTTTAACCAGCCAGCGCTACATCTCCGAGGTGTTGGAGCCAGTTGTCCTTTCTTACCTTCAGGGCTTGCCAACAGCCATATTTCAGCAGGATAATGCACGGCCACACGTGGCACGCATTGTCCAAGGGTTCTTCGTCAATCACCAGATTGAATTGCTTCCCTGGCCGGCGCGCTCTCCGGATCTTTCGCCGATAGAAAACATGTGGTCCATGGTTGCTCAACGACTGACCCAGAGTTCATCCCCAGCTGTCACACCAGATCAACTTTGGCAACGTGTGGAAGCTGCTTGGTCTGCTGTACCCCAAGAACACATTCAAAGTCTCTTTGAATCAATGCCGAGGCGTGTGGCAGCTGTGATCTCCAACAACGGCGGCTACTCTGGGTACTGATTTTGGCAGGAACCACGCTTCATAGAATGCTGTAAATTTAATCATTTGTTACTTGGTCAACATGTTATCTACACAATAAATTTTGTTGTGATATCTCTTGTTTTTCTTGGTGTTGCAATTTGGGTGGCCAGCAGTGTACTTTTACCTTTTCACCACCAGATTTTTGTTGAGTACTTTTGTTATTTTATTAAATTACTTTAGCTGTGATTGTTTTGAATATATTAATCTATATTTAATTAAAAAAAATCTTATCGTAGGCAATTTTAATAAATATGACTTTTAATTTGAAACTACCAAAATTATTCTAGATAAATAATTTCAATGCAATTTTAAATTAACTACTAATTCATAAAATGATAAGTTTTATTCATCTATTAAACTATAAATTAAAAGCATTATACTGACTTTTTCAAAGAACAGCATGAAATTTTGTTCTGCCATATCTTTATATCTTTACTTTAGAACTTAACTGCCTGCATTTGTTCCAAGAAAGTAAAATAAAAAATAAATAGCACATTAAATCATTGTATATTACCATTATGCTTAATTTAGCTTTTCAACAAGTATTCTTTAAATATCTGGATTTGTGGAAGAACATATTAATAAGAGAAAGTATGTATAAATGTAGCTGAGTGACATAGTAAAAAAACAAAACACTGAAGTAACTTAACTCTAGAAATACAACGGGCCTGCCTTTTACGGGTATGTATAAAACAACTCCATACAAACAAATTTTTGAAAAAATCTGTTTCCATGATCTTAACTTATAATTTGGCCCTATGAATAAGAGGAACCTTAGTCCCTTTACAAGTCAAGAATTATTAATCCCCCCCCCTTTTCAAGCTTGGATGTAAGTTTGCTTACTTAGTTATTAAAATAAATTAATTTCAAAGCTATGTTCACGAGACTTTAATTTAACGTTTTTGTTAAAAATATTGCCATATTTAATTATCAAGCTATTACACACTCACAAAAGTTCTTTTTTAAAGTTATAGTCTCCTATAGCTATGCATCACTATAACATTAACATATTAGGCATAGAGGTGACTGTGAGTTTGAAAATATTTTATTCTAATAGCAAATGGTCTCAGTTTCAAGAATGAAAATCTCATTCCGAAATTTTGCAATGCTTTTGGTTAAATTCACATTTTGTAATTTGACATTAGTGCTGTTTCAAAAAGTTTCAACAACAAAAATATTTATTGCAGATCTTTTTGGCTTTTTAAAGGAGCAAGATTTTTCTACATATTTTAAATGGTCGTGCAAAATTTCTAACTACTTCAGAGTTAGAGAAAAAAGTTTTCATTTAAAAACAGTCTAAGTTTAGTACTGCGCAAATCGGGGTAAATTTGTTTGAAAATTAATTGTAAATGTGTAGGATAAAAGAAAATTATTTAAAAACCGTGTAAACACGAAACCGTATAAATTGAGTACCGGGCATACCGAAGAATAGCCATAAATTTGTTTTAAATGCAATTGTACATTGTAGGATCCAATAAATAAAATTTAAAATAAAAACCCTCTAAAATAAGTTTTCATTTAAAAACAGTGTAAATTGAATACCGTGCTAATCGAGGGATAAGTGTAAATTTGTTTAAAAATTAATTGCAAATATTAGGATTTAACAAAACTGAAAAAAAAAATTCATTCCAAAACCCGTATAAACACGAAACCGTGTAAATTGAGTACTGTGCATATGAAAGGATAGCTGTAAATTTGTTTGAAATGTAATGTTAAATTGTATAGGACCCAATAAATAAAATAATAAAAAACTCTAAAATAAGTTCTCATTTAAAAACAGTGTAAACTGAGTACCGTGCAAATCAAGGGATGGAGTAAATTTGTCACAAAATTAATTGTAAACTGGAGGATAAGGAAAAAAAACCATTTAAAAAATCATTTTGAAACCATATAAAAGTGAAACCGTGTAAAACTGAGTACCGTGCATATTGAAGGATAGTTCTGTAAATTTCTTTGATATGTAATTGTAAATTGTAGAATCCAATAAATAAAATTTAAAAAACCTGTAAAATAAGTTTTCATTTAAAAACAGTGTAAATTGAGTACCGTGCAAATCGAGGGATATGTGTAAATTTGTTTGAAAATTACTTGTAAATGTGTAGGATTTAAAAAAAACATGTAAAACCGTGTAAACGCGAAACCGTGTAAATTGAGTAAAGTGAATATAGAAGATAGCTGTAAATTTGATTGAAATGTAATTGTAAATTGTAGGATCCCATAAATAATATTAAAAAAACTAAAGTTTTCTTTTGAAAACCGCGTAAATTGAGTACCGAGCAAATGGAGGGATAGCTGTAAATTTGTTTGAAAAGTAATTGTAAATGTGTATGATGTACACACACAATAAAATAAAATAAAAAAGTTTTCATTTAAAAACGTGTAAATTGAGTGCCGTGCAAATCGAGGGACAGGTATAAATTTTTGCTCGAAACGTAATTATAAATGCATGTGTACAGAAAAATTGCATCAGGCTAAAACTTACACAGAAGAGCAGTACAATTCCATGAAAGTACTTGAAAGTTCAAGAACTGTGAAAACACGTTACAGTGCTTGAAAATTCAAGTGCTGTAAAAATACACAACAGTGCTTGAAAAATCAGGCGCTGTAATTTTATAGCATGGTATTGTAAATTTACATAAGTGCTCGAAAAATGAGGTGCTTTAATTTTACAACACAGTGTTGTAAATTCACATAGATGCTTGAAAAATGAAGTGTTGTAATTTTACAACACAGTGTTGTGAATTTACATAGGTACTTGAAAATGATGTGCTGTAATTTTACAACACGGTGCTGTAAATTTACAGCACATGTGCTGTTGTGCCACCGTGCCATCGTGCCAACTATTTACAACACGGTGTTGTAAATTTACAACACAGTGCTTGAAAATTCAAAGTGCTTGAAATTTACAGCACAGGTGTTGGCGTTATGATTACCAGCACACTGTGCTGTAATTTAGCATGGTTTTTTCTTATAGTGTACGGCCCGCGATTTCTCTAACATCCTAGAGTTTGGCCCGCAACTTTTCAAAGGTTGTCCATACCTGGTATAAATGCTCCACTCACATTATACTTTAGGTATTGCATGACAAATGCAGTCCTGTCTGGGAAGTGACGTAAATTCAAACAAAAGTCGAACGCCGATTTTCTATGCACATATATTCCTGCCTATGTCGATTCTACGACTACCCTCCAATTCGACTCGCGGCAGCGCAGTGCTTGTTCTCTCATTTCGCAGTCTTCCTTGGAAACCTGAACCCAGTGACAGAATGAGAAGTGGCATCAGACATGTGTATATAATATCTATTTCAAAGGGATGCTTGTAACTTCCTTCTTTGTCTGAATATCTATTCTCAATACTTAAAATCGTTAGGTACTGTTGAACTTATAGGGACAGAGATTTAATTAAACATTTTTTCATCAGGGGGATAAATAGTATCCCTGCCAGGAAACCATTAATGTTTCTCTAGCCGGGGATATTACATTCTTCAGCCGGGGACAATCCCCGCCACCACCCCTCCCCCGTCCTTTTGCACCTTGATGAATATGGAAAAGTTATAATTAAGTCTAGTAAAAATTAAAAAATAAAAATCTGGAGTGACTCCACTCGACTTTCCGAACACTTACGATTAAGATCATTACCAAGCACTTAAATAAATTTTAACCGATGAATCATTCAAACATATATACCAAATTGAAACTCCATCGAATGCACCGTTTAAACGCTTGCGCACTTTCAAGAATTTCTCCCCATATGCCATTATGCCATAACATAAAAGAAAGTTTTGTCGTAGCCTTTTAAGAGAACTATAAGTCCTATACACACCAAAATCAATACCGGTCTTAGGATGGTGGTTTATAACATGTATACCGAATTTGAGCTCAATCGAATGTATCGTTTAAACGCTAGCGCACTTTCAATGAATTCCCCCCCATAGGCCATAATGTAAAAGAAATCTTTGTCGTAGCCCTGTAGAAAAACTGTAAGTCCTATACACACCAAAATCAATACCGGTCTTGCAACGGTGGTTTATAATATATATACCCAATTTGATCTCAATCGAATCTACCGTTTAAACGCTAGCGCACTTTCAAGAAATTCCCCCCATAGGCCATCATGTAAAAGAAATCTTTGTCGTAGCCCTGTAGAAAAACTATAAGTCCTATACACACCCAAATCAATACCAGTCTTGCGACGGTGGTTTATGACATATATATCCAATTTGAGCTCAATCGAATGCTCCGTTCAGGAGCTATCGTGTTCACTCACATACACACATACACACACATACACACATACATACATACATCTCGTAAAAATAGCATAAATGGATTCAGAAGCCCTCAAAACGTGTAAAAACACCAAAATCTCGAAGTCAAATTTTTTCATGATTACAATACTTTCCTTACATGGTACATGTTCGGAAAGTAATAATAATGAAAATGTGTAATAGCCAATAAAAATTAAAATTTAAGATTGATCTCTCGCTTTTTACTATATTTTTTCATAGTTCCATGAGAATTTAACTTCACATTTTTCGTTTTTTATAGCAATAAGCCGAGCACCCTCAATCTGATACACCCTATTCTTTCTTGTTTTAGGCTTTAAAGACCATAAAAACTAATGGCATGTCATTCCACCGCGAAAAGACATAATGTGATCTGCCTTTTAATAGTGAAAGGTGGGGGGGGGAGTGCCTTTTTAAGGATATTCATGTTCTTTAGGTCTATTCTTGAAGACATTCGATATTTGTGAAAAGAAATATCGATCGATTATGTAACGTTTTCTTCTTCTTAAAGCAGATTTTACTCTTGGTAGGTGGTCTGTAAATTATTATAAAGAAATAATTGAAGGCAGCCTTTATATAGGAAGATTTTTTCTTAAAATTAAAAAAAAATGTTCATTAATTATAGTAATATGATATCAGCGAATACATACTTAAGTCAGTATTGCTCATTTTTACTTTCCGAACATGTACCATGTAAGGAAAGTATTGTAATCATGAAAAAATTCGAATTCGAGATTTTGGTGTATTGACACGTTTAGAGGGCTTCTGAATTCATTTATGCTATTTTTACGAGATGTATGTATGTATGTGTGTATGTGTGTGTGTGTGTATGTGTGTGTATGTGTGTTTGTGTGTATGTGAGTGAACACGATAGCTCCTGAACGGAGCATTCGATGGAGCTCAAATTGGATATATATGTCATAAACCACCGTCGCAAGACCGGTATTGATTTGGGTGTGTATAGGACTTATAGTTTTTCTACAGAGCTATGACAAAGATTTCTTTTACATTATGGCCTATGGGAGGAATTTCTTGAAAGTGCGCTAGCGTTTAAACAGTCGATTCGATTGAGCTCAAATTGGGTATATATGTTATAAACCACCGTTGCAAGACCGTATGATTTCGGTGTGTATAGGACTTATAGTTTTCTACAGGGCTACGACAAAGATTTCTTTTACATTATGGCCTATGGGGGGATTTCTTGAAAGTGCGCTAGCGTTTAAACGATACATTCGATTGAGCTCAAATTCGGTATACATGTTATAAACCACCATCTAAGACCGGTATTGATTTTGGTGTGTATAGGACTTATAGTTCTCCTAAAGGGCTACGACAAAACTTTCTTTTATGTTATGGCATAATGGCATATGGGGAGAAATTCTTGAAAGTGCGCAAGCGTTTAAACGGTGCATTCGATGGAGTTTCAATTTGGTATATATGTTTGAATTATTCATCGATTAAAATTTATTTAAGTGTTTGGTAATGATCTTAATCGTAAGTGTTCGGAAAGTCGAGTGGAGTCACTCCAGATTTTTTTTTTTAAGGTAGCATGCAAATTATTTTAAATAAATAATTGAACTCCAGTCCTTGTATTTGCGAACATTTTTACTTAAAATAATTAACTAACGGTAAACGTAATGAGATTGATTTGCCTTTCTTTTTAACACATTCCAACAAATTTGAAAATTGCTTTTGATTCGGTATGTCTGTCCGTCAGTCCTTTAACTGCCATAAATATGTTTCGATTACTTCGAAAATCATGCATGTTATTCCTGTTTTCCGTAACATGTATCCTATGTATCCTATTGAAAACGGTTTATGTGGTATTTACAGTATTTTTGCGGGAGCACTCAAAAGAATTCAAATACATTACTCTCTGTGAGCAGTCGTTCTTTAAACCGTATTTTAGAGATATTCGTCTCTTTCAAACTAAATAAAATTGATGTATGTTGTTAAGGATCACACACACATAAAAAAAATGTTTCCCATCAGAAATAGTATATGTTGTATTTATCGTTTTTCTTCAGGAGCACTCAAAATAATTCTAGTACACCATTCTCTATGACAGTTTAGAAACATTCATGCATTTCAGGCACAGTATAATAAGTATAGAGGTGTTACAGCGTACTCTTCATTTAATGTTTATAAATAACATTTAAAAATCTTTTACAGTGTCTGGAAAAAATACATGAATAGGGATGAACGCGTGAATGGGAGTTGTTGACATAAAGCGCCCCCTACATCATGATGCGTTCGTTTTCGCCCATGCTTTTCTATGTGAATTTGTCTTCTTTTCCTATTCCCTACCTCCCTACTAAATATGATGAATTGAGAATCACCCTGTATACTGCTGTTAATGCTTCTTTACTTGAAGGCCAATATTAACTGAAATAATTTAAGACAGTTAATTAGTTCTCTAGGAGTGTATAAAACTCTGTTTAATTCCTACTTTGTGATTTTTGAAATATGAGGTAGTTCTGTGTGAATAGTTGGCTCGAATCAGATACAGTACACCGAAGAACATGTGAAAAAAGTAGTGTGTTATTCGAATAATTTCCATAATCGATTAATCGATTTCGAATCGTGTCAATAATCAATTAATCGAATAGTGAATATTCGTGATTTCGCTGTTCGAATAGTATTCACGATTAATCGCGATTTCATTATCCGAATTGTATTCACGATTAATCGCGATTTCATTATCCGAATTGCATTCACGATTAATCGCGATTTCACAGTTCGAATTGTATTCACGATTAATCGCGATTAGTCATTTTCTCAATTTGAATTGTATTCGCTATTAATCGTTTCACTATTCGAATTGTATTCACGATTAATCGCGATTAATCGTTTCACGAATGCTATGTGCTGAGGGTTACGTGCTCCTAGCGTACGTGCTCATAGCGTACACCCCATCAAGCGTGCTTCTAGCGTACATGTGGTGCTCGTAGCGTACATCTTCCCCGCCACCTGTTTTCACCACAGTAATAATTGAAAAGAAGAAATAAAAAGGCAAATCCAGCTAAATATAGATCTACTTTAGTAGCGGCCATTTTAGTCCACAAAATCGTAGATTTCATTACTACTATTTATTTTGAACAAATAAGGTGAAGTTTAAATCAAGTCAAGAAAAAGTCATTGTAGGTCTTTTTTTTTTTTTTTTTTTTTTTAAGGAACTGTTTTACGGCCGATTCCCAATTATAATGATGTGTTTAAAATAATAAATTGTATCAAGCGGTGTATATTTCAGAATGTCTTTTAGCATGTTCGAATGCTGGATAGAGCTTCAAATATTAAAAACAGTGCTGGCTATAAAACATTAAAGTAAAACAAAAGGTATCTCAGACGCAAAAAGAGGCATTTTTCTGTTTAGTAATATTTTTAGTATAGTAATATTTTTTTTATAGACATAAATGTCGAATACGTGACTGCGGCTTTTCTATTTTTAGAATTTTTGTCTGCTTCAAAATGGGGGTGAAACTATTATGCGAGGGCGACT